>JAKSZT010054494.1:748602-941118 GCA_026826555.1 Tolypeutes matacus | reverse complement strand
TCATTGTTATAATTTCTTGCATTGCAAGAATCACCATATGTGAGCAAGAGAATACCATCAAGTCCACTTTAGTCCATAGTTCTTCCCCCAATCCAGAGGCGACTGGGATGGTGATGTCCACTCCAACTCCAAGTGAGAGAGGGCTTATATCCCATGGATATGGTGGGTGGGATGATCCTGCCTGCAGATGCAGGCCCTCTCCATTCCCTGGGATGGCCATTTCCCATCGTTGGAGAGACAACATCTTAATATAAAAGGGGGTGACTTTAATAGTGGGAATTCTAGACTCTGTGACAGATAAGTATATGTGGGTAAGATTGCTAATTGGGGAGCAGATGTGGCTCAAGCAGTTGAGTGCCCGCCTCCCACGTGGGAGGTCCTGGGTTTGGTTCCCAGTGCCTCCTAAAGAATACAAACAGACAATGAGCAGGCAACGAGCAAGACAATGAGCAAAAACGAAAAATGCGCAGGAAGAGGATGTGGCTGAAGCAACTGAGTGCCTGCCTCCCACGTGGGAGGTCCTGGGTTCAGTTCTTGGTGCCTCCTAAAGAAAAAACAAAAAGACACTAAGCAAAAACAATGAGCAGACAATGAACACAAAAAACTAGCAAACAGATGAGGGAGCCACCTCGGGGGTGGGGTGGGGTGGGGAAGATTGCTAATTGCCTCTACAAATACATCTACTCACTTATTCCTTAGTAACAGAATCTTGGTTTCATATGGGATGATAATACTTTCAGGACAAACGCTATTTCCAGTCTCCTTTGCAGCTATGTGTAGCCATGTTACTAAGTTCTAGCCTATGACACAGAAGCCGAAGTCTCCCTAAAAGATAGGGGATGACCTTTGACCTCTCCATTTTCTTTTTTATGCCAATTTGGAATACATATATGAAGGTTAGAGTTACCTTAGTTAAGATCATGAGATGATCTTGAGGATGGAAGCCATATGCTGAGGATGGTGGAGCAGAAAAATAGGTTCATGAATCAGTTGACTGGGCTACCTAATTTACCTATGTCTACTTTGTTTAAGTTATTGTCATTAGGGTGATTTCTGTTATATACAGCTGATCTTGATCCTAAGGATACAGAAAAACACATATCTTTTGGGAAATCAAGACTTCGTGTAATCTCTCAGCATAACTGGTGGCTGATCCTTAGAAAATCATCATTGTTGGCTTTTGAAATAGAGAAGTTCTTTACCTCTTAGAGCATATGGAGAGTTCTCTCCTTCTGAAGCCTTCTGTCTCACCCTTTCTTGATTAGAGGGTATAGCTCTTATTGTGCCTAATATATTGTAAATGACTAGATGACAAAGAGAAAAACTTATTTTCTATCTGTCATGCCACAGTATCTAACAGAGTGCTGGGTTCTTCATATCTTGTTGATCTTATTAGTGTAATAGTTATCCTAGATTGACACATGCTGGTAGAAAGACACTCTCAAAGAGAGAAGTAGTTTATAAGAGCAGGAAATGCCAACCACAAATCATTCTTATATGCGCATGATATGATTTAGGGTAACCAAAACATCAAAAGCTATTATTGTGGACATGAGGCATTTACATCACAGTGGTTCACCAGATACACATGGCTAAGGCAATATTGGAGGTACGTCCTTCCTCCAAGGATCTGGATTTCAAGGGACACAGTGAGTTTATGTGTCAGCATGCCAAATGGACCCCTGTGCAAAATAAATAAGCTCAAATCCCTGAATTCTATTTCCAGATAGTCACATTGCTGCTTTTTAACTCTCAGCTTCAGCAACTCAACTGTGGCTAGGGCCTGCACCCTAAATCCCTTGCCCTTGGCAAGTGTCTTGTTCTTGGCTCACTGATGACTGATATGGGTGTGAACCTCAATTGTGTTTTAGTAGCCATCATCTCTGTAAGACCAGCAGAAATACTGCTGTCGGTGGAAAATTCAGAATGGCAAATAATACCATCAGCAGGAAAGGACAAATATAAACAATATATTAATATCACTGTCAGACAGAGATCATCTCAGCACTATGAAGTTGCTTTTTTTTTTGTTTGTTTGTTTGTTTCAGCTGAGGGATTTATTGTGGCTTGGTCTGTTTCTCTTGGTTCAATCTACCTCTCTCTTTCTGAGCAAGCCCTTTTAGCAAGGACAAGAGGGTTGATCAAGTAACTGAATGGAAGGAAAGATAGGCAATGGAATTCAACTCTCAAAGTATCACGTAGAGGAGTGACTATTCTCTCACTAGGCAACAAATGCTAGAATTGAATATTCATCTAAATATATTATCAATGCAATCATTGAGTAAGTAACTTTCATACAAATTGATTAAACATACCTGAGGAGGCTTAGGAGCAAGATTTTGGAATGAGCTAGAGACATTATTTTCTGAGTATACATTCATACATAGTTTTAAATATGGAGTCATTTTTCTTTCTCGTTAGGGAACAGCATGTTGTCAGCAAAATTTAGCCCCAGAATGAAACTCCTTCAAAAAAGGAAAGCCAAAATGAAGTCATTTTTAAGGGTATAAATAAAATAGATCCACGCATTTCCTGACAGCCTAAATGAGAAGGTCCATATTTATCTCAGTAAGCTTTCAGCATTAGACTTTAGGAGCCAAAGTGACAGTTTAGGACTCAGCCAGACAATGAGCTTTATATATAAAGACTCAAAATAGATTTCCTTTGCCCCTCGTCCTGCCAAAGAGCCATTTTAGGTGTTCAGGCAGGTGCTGATCACACTAATGCATAGTGCCCTTATGCTGCATGGGAGCAATGGATGGGTTCGCCTCACCTGACTTTTCTTGATTGGAATTTAGATCTCCAAAGAATCTGAAAGTTAACATGATATTTCTTGTGATTTCACAGCAGATGTGCTTTTTGCCTTTTTCTTTTTCATACACAGAATCATTGAAAATTGAGATGAAAATGCAAAAAGCCTGCATTTGTATAATGGAAATAGATGGTCGAGCTGTGAGCAGTCATCGATGCTTTTGATCACCTGGGATTAGAGGAATTCCTCATACTTGTAGAAATTGACTATGTCAAAAGATGAGGAATACAAAAATGGATTTAAGTAAGATAAGAACTTTCATTTCAAATTTGAACAGAATTCAAGGTCAACCTTTTTGTAATAATATTCTGTAGGAATTTGTATAGTTCTGCTCTTTTACAACCTCCTCTTTTTCTACCTTCTTCCTCCTCTTCTTTCTCCTTGACTTCAATAAAAATCATTTAAAGGCCACCTATAAGCTTTAGATATATGCTATGTTCTGGTCAGAGAAGAATGGGAAAGTATGTAAGTCCTCTTCTTTTAAAACTTGCAAGTTAAAATCATATGTGAAGGAACAAAAACCCAATAGCTAGCATCATAAAAAATCATCTGTAAAGGGTATGTACATTGAGTAATATATTAACTTATACAAGCATAACATGAAGTACAGATGATTTAGGTTTAATATTCAGGCAAGAGGAAAATGGCATTATTTAATCTCTTCAAATTAGTGATAGACAGCTCTGTAGAGGAGATGGGGTTACTTGACAAATAGAGCAGGAATTCTGGACCAAGAGCATAATTGAGGGATAGTTTAGGAGGGAAAGCTGTAGTATTTGGCAAGAAGCTAGAGTGGAGGACAGGGATAAGTTGGAATTACTGCAAGGTCTCTGGCTTGGGAGATCAAAGTTACTTTGGTGTTGCTACTTTTAATGGGAAGAGGAGTTTAGGGAAGGGTGGTGGAAGGAAGAGAGGCAGCACTATCTTCTTTGGGGTTGATCTGAAGAAAGTACATGACATCATGTTATGAGTGTATACAAGATCAAATGAGAAGCAAAAATCTACTACCAGAGAGAGACATCATCCTTTCTCTTTTCCAACCTGGTCTGTGTGTAAATTGAAATGACAATCTAATGTGATTAGTTTTGTTGTCTGCTTTTCTATGTTGTTTTTTCCTAACTGTGAGATGATCTGAATATTTATTTAAGCGTGTCATTTCACTTTCTTTTGAACTTACGGTATGCCTTATTAAGGGAATCAAACTTTCCCCATGTAAATTTATTTGGAGGTTGAGGCACTTCATTTGAACAAGAAATGCTTCATGATTTAAAAGAGTGTTGAGTAGGAACCCTCGGCTTTGAAATGGTACATGGAAACTTCTATACCCCTTAATACATGTGTGTGTGCATATCTATCTATCTATGTCTATCTGTCTATATGTAAACACATGTATATAGCATTCCAGATACAACAGTAGTTATTTGTATATACATTTTTGTACTTGGGCTCATGTGTTTGTAGTGTTTTACCTTTCATTGGAAACAGGGACTACACTTTCTACATTTGTATCCCCCCACTGAAATTATTATATATAGTGTAGTATAGATTGCATAAAATTGAGTATCTAAGGAATTTAAAATTATTGGCTGACCTTAAAAGCAAAAGTTAAAAATGAATAATTTATTTTAAAAACATGATAGAGAACATCATAGAGTCTATACAACCTCAAATTAATCTCATATCTTTTACATTTACCTGTTTCAGACATAAATTAATGCCTGTTACGATAATGGAAGCACTGCAAAATTCTCAGATGTTTTCTAAATTATCAGTAAAAAAGAAAATCTGTTCAGTGCTGTTGTATTGTTAAATATATTTTATTATGCTCTCATTTTGTGAAAATTGATAGTCCAAGTATGGCATGTATATTAATTATCAGTTAATGACTGGCTAATCTTTTTTTTTTTTTTTTTGATTAAAAAATTTTATATATATAATATATATTTATTTATAAAAATATATAATTATATATTTTTTTTTTTTTTTAAGAGGTGCTTAGATTACCTAAACTATTACACGGAACCCACCGGGATTCCCATGTTGCCCACCTCCCACACCTCCCACCACATCCCACACAAACATCTCTCATAAGTGTGGCTCACCACCCTCAATGGACTTACACATCCTGGGGCCTTGCCACCAACCATAGACCACAGTTCACATCGTAGACCACACTCTCTCCCACACAGTTCTGAGTGGTGTGTGCTGATTTAAAATGGCCTACATCCATTGAATGACTGGCTAATCTTAACTACTCCTTGGGCAAATCCACTTCTATTTGCTTCCTCAACTGTTATATAGGGAAAATGACTTCTGACCCATAAGCATCCAGGTGAACTTTTACTGTTTGAAAATGTTTTCATGATGATGCATTAGTCAGGGCTCTTCAGGAAAATAGAATCAACAGGATATATATATAAAAATAAGAATTGGTTCATGTGACCATGAAGACTGACAGGTCCAAATTCCGTAGGGCAGGCTGCAAGTTGGGAACTCTGATGAAGGTTTTGATGGATTCCCCAGGAGAAGCTGGTTGTCTGGCTGAAGTAGAGATAGAAATTCTTCGTTTGGACTGCTGAAATCATCAGTTCCCCCTTTAAGGCCTTCAGTGGATTCTCTCATTGCTGAAAAAATCTCCTTTGTTGATTGTAGATGTAATCAGCCATAGATGCAATCAAGTGATAATGATTTAAATCTGCAAAATATCTTCACAGTAACAATCAGGCCAGTGCTTGCTTAAACAAACAACTGAACACCATAACTTAGCTAAGTTGGCACATGAACTTAACCATCACAGATGGAAAGTGCCAGAGAGATATTTTCATGACACGATAACTTTAAAGTTGAGCAATGAAGGGGGTTAACTTCAAATGATACTGAAATTAGAAGGGGTGCTTTAGATTGGTAGAGCATGATTTTTGAAACTGGAACTAGCTGGGCCATCAAGGTTAACATTATCATATAAACGCTTTTCCTCTCTCTTTTGCCCTATTTTCCCTTTTCCAAGTAAGGTATCAGGTGACTGGGAATTTGACCTTACTCTTCTTTTTAGAAAGTGGCATATTGCTGACCCTCTGTGGTTTGGGGTGGGGTTGGGGGGAAATTCCGTTTTACTCCTCCCTAGGTAATTTCCTGTGATGACTATTTTTGTGAATGATATTAATGGTCCCCATCTTCCAGACAATTGCCTTGGAAAATTATGTAACTAGACACTGATCTAAAGAGAAGTGAATCCTAAAGGTTATGAAATGTTGAATTTGTCCAAAGTTGAGTTCCTGTTCATAGGAAGAGAACCTGGGACCTTTTTGCTAAGTTAGCTTTCTCCTTTACTGAGTCTAAACACATGGAATATTTTAATGTTGGCCTGATGTGACTCGCAGCCTGTACAGTGGCTTAACAGATGTTTAAGTAAGTCCACAGTATGTTTTTCAGATAATTAAACTTTGGGACTATGCGTAAAAGAATGTTTTTATGCATCCTTTATGGAGACATTTTATCATCAGTCCCTCATTTCCACTTTCTCAATATAGCGTAATAAAATATATTTGAGAATCCTATCCTTTGCCCTTTCCTACTCCTTAAACTTGATGAAGTACAAATTTCCATCATAGCCATCCATGTTACACAAATCAGCTCCAATTCAGTTGAATTATTCTTAGCAAAAACTTACCCAGTGTGTTTTCTGCAGCAATCAGGCCATTGATGATGATGTAGAAGTTTATTGAACGTGAACAGAGGAATTACCTATGAGTAATTCTACAGAACTGGCTACAAGGAGCCAAATGCCTCATGGGCAGAAATTCATTGAATAGCATGCATTTATTATATGTTGGCTGTCAAAAGTTTAAGCATTTGGGCTCAAAATTCTTATTAGACCCTGCCCAGCATGCGAGCCACCCACCAGTTACAAGGCATGATGACACGACAGATGACCCGTCCTCCTTGGTAGCAGTATGGATATGGATAATAACCTAGTAAAGGTTCACAGACACGGCGACAGTAGCGGTTGCCTCGACGGCAGTAAATACAACAATATCCTCTCTCGTCCAGCATGGGGTCGAATTCTATCCCATTTTCAGTCTGAAAGAAGAAGTCAATATTGGAGGGGAAGGTTCAATAAGAAGAGGTCCTCCATAGCAGTGGAGGATTACAAAACGATTGAAGTTAGTGGCTAGTGAGAAATTAAGCTCCTTAGTCTGATCATGGAGATAATTTCAATAGAGATCAAGATTGGGTTTTGAATGAGCTTACTGAGGATTTCAAGTCTCTAAACATTTTTTAAAACCATGATCATTCTCTTTCCAAAGAATGTGATATGGAGGGTAATAAGTTTTGAGAGGGCATTTTACTTTTCCTCTACAAAGTGTAACATGCATATGACTCACATAGTCATTTATTGGAAGTTCTTCCTCAGTTGCTTGTCTGGCGTGACGGGTTTTTTCCACCTTGACTTGAGGAACCACCCACTGCTCATTTTGTTCAATCCCTTTTTTTTCATTGGTAGGAAAGTGAAGATCTTCACCATCCTCCTCAAAGTCTTGTAACTCGGAAACTAAGATAATAAATACAAGGTTGTGGTGCAACTGCTTTGCAAGCATATCTGAAAGAAGTGCTTGGGAAAATAGCAGTTGGGGATATAGATTTTCATTCTCACTGGCATCATTTAGACATGCATAAACCACTTTTTCAAACGTTTTCAGCTGTTATTATAAGGAGTGTTTTTCAAAACGAGCCTGACCATATACATGCACTCAGACCTCTTCTTTGATTGTTTGGTGTCAAACACTTAATGCTTTGCTTCATTGGTATACTAAACTAAAAACTGAGGACAGGGCATGTTTTGTGTCTCCCACAATGATTTTTACCCATGCTAGGTGCTCAATAAATATTTCTGAGTTACTTGATTTGATTCAGTGCCCTCTGTCCCCCTCCGTCTTCCTCCTCCTTCCTGTCTTAAAAAATATATTTTTTTAACTTTCTATTTTGAAATAATCTTAGATTTACAGAAGAGGCTCAAAGACAGTACAGAGAATTCCAGTATACTCTTCACCCAGTTCCCCCTAATGTTATGGTGAAATTATCAAAACTAAGAAATGAGCATTGGTACAATGTTATTAACTAAACTACAGACTTTATTCATATTTCACCAGCTTTTTTTCACTAATGTCCTTTATCTATTCCAACATTTAATCCAGGATACCACACTGCATTTAGATTCCTTTTTTTTAAATCTCCAAAGGGCACCAATAGATGCCTGCATTGGTAAGAGTGTCCTTTCTTGGGTAATGTAATCTTTGCTGTCCAGAGTGAGAGTGCCAAATGCTGAGTTAGCTAGGCAGAATAAGATGTCCAGGGAGCTCTGTCTTCTTCTCTGTGGGCTAATTGGAAGTTGAGGATTTGGACTTTTCCACTCTGGACCTTCAACCCTCAATTACCTTTTTTTTTTTTAAGGCGATACCAGGAATTGAACCCAGGACCTTGTACATGGGAAGCAGGGACTCAAACCACTGAGTATACCTGCTCCAGCCCTCAATTACCACTTTTTTTAGGAGATACCAGGGATTGAATCTACAACCTCATACAGGGTTCAATTGAACAGGCACTCAACCACTGAGCTACATTAGTGAAAGTTGGTTTTTCATTTGTTTGTTTGTTTTCAGGAGGTACCATGGATACAACGTGGGAACTCGTACATGGGAAGCAGGCACTCAACCACTTGAGCTACATCCACTCTCCCCCCAATTACTTTTATAGTGATTTCTAAAACAGGCACAAAGAAATTAGTACTTCAGTGACTGTCCCATCTTCTGGGGAGAATGCCACCATTTGACATAGAGAATACTTCTTGAGACAAGGGAGCATTATTTTGGCACGTCCCTCCTTTGTTCTTGGGTTGGACCCTCAGTGAGTTGAGCTAGTATCCTGATGGCAATGAATATAGATGTGCAAAGAAAGTCAGATTAACTTTTTGCTATCACAACTCACATTAGGGCGGCATTAATATATCTGATTTATAATTTAGTTGTGAAAAAAATCCCTCCTCACTGGCAGTGAGCATATGTAGTCTCCTCCAAGAAGATATAAAGTCAGTCATTTGTTTTCCTAGAAATGTAGCCTCTGAATGCTGGGAGCATTAACTTTTGGTAGGAGGAGAAGGATGATGCCATACCTGCTATTAGTGTGGGATTGATCCAATACATGGTCACATTATTACAAATCTCCAGAATTTTGGAATTTTTAAGAAAGTCTCGGTTTTCAATAGGCTTTTCTGCTGGGACCCAAATCACAGATTGTTCAAAGAAAGTTGTGGTAATTTCTTCATTCTGAAAGAAGAAAGTAGCTCTAGTTGTGAGTAGGAAGTAAGGTGAAGGAACATTATGGTATACTGGAAAACATACTGTATTTTGATTCTGAGTTACTGAATTCTAGTCCTAGGGCTGCCTGTGAACCAGCTATGTGCTTTGCATACAGTAGGTGCCTTAGTGGGAGTTAACAACTGGTCCCTCTCTCCTGGGACTAACAGCAAGGCTATTCACCAAAATAAGAGCCTCTCTGCCTCTGTTTCAGTTAAAGTCTGGAAGCCTCTCCATCATTTTCTGGGCCTCCCACTGGGTCATGTATGTCTTGAGCTTCTAGAACTGTAAGTGATTTACATTTATTTTCACCCTTTTAAATGGCTGCTTGAGTGCCTGCCTTTGTTTTAGGCTTGTAATTAGGGCTACAAGTGGAATTTTATCTCAAACTGAAAAAAACAAAAAACAAAAAAACCCATAATCCAAACTAGTGAGATCAGTACAATAACGGAACCTAATATATTGGTTTGTCAAGATTTGCTTGTTGATGGTACCTAGTTGTAGTACAAAATATGTTTTTTTTTTTTTTAAATCCAAATCTCCAGCCTCTGACTTCAGTGGCCTCATCACTATTTTATTCTTTTCATTCTAGATGCTTAGGGCCTATCTCATGGAGTGATTTTTTCTTCACATAGCCTTTCTTATGTTGTCAAGTACACCATCTTCTCTTCATTTTCTAGTACTGGAAGTAGTTGTCTTGTATATCTAGTTCTTACTTATCATTTGGGCTTCATTTCCCCCACCCCCACCCCTAGTTCTTAATAAGGATTTTTCCTTTCTATCTTTATGATTTTAGTGTATTTATTTATTTTCTGAAGTATGCTTTTGTATAATTCCCCCCTGAGTCATTTACCACCCTCAAGTCTTACCTCCTTTGCCCTTGAATCTGTAAGGACCTTGGTATGCATTGAAAGTGATTATGTAAAATGAGGTTGGTTTGTGGACTAGCTTTGTTAGCAAAATTAGGGCTATTTATAAACTTGCTCTGCATGTTTAACACGCACACACCATGGATACAGTGGTGAGGGAAGTACAGAATAAGGTTTTTGTCATTCAGTACCACAAATTTGGGTCATAAAAAGCTCTGTAGTCTGAATATTAAAAAACAGTATTTTCTTGAAGGTACAGTAATATTACTCTCATGAGAGGAATACTTGTTTTATTTAAGAGATGTGGTATTATTAACCAAATAAGAGAAAAATAAATCCTGTTCTATCAGTTTAAGTGCTTATTGCTGGCTGGACTTACTCAAATGCTTGCATCATTTTCTGTAAAACAAACAAACAAACAAACAAACAAACAAACAGACAAAAAACACAGCACCTGTTATTGGATATAGTTGCTTTTTATCCTAATGATTCTACTTTCATCTATCCTCGCCTCCTATAGTCATTCCTAATATCTGTTGATCTGTTCTTCAGGTACATGTAACTTATGCTTTTTTCCAAAAAAAAAAAAAAAAAAAATTCGAAATTTTCACCATAGACCTTGAGAACAGAGAACCACCTTTAGGGAAATCATATTCTTCTTTTCCTTGGAAACTCTAAAGACAGGGGTCATAACCTCTCTGGCCATGAAAACTGTAGTATGAAAGAGTAATGTCTATGGGAGCCAGTGGCAGCTCTGAGACTTGGGCAAGAGCAAGGGAAAAATGCCCCTCCTCAAAAAAAAAGATAAAAGGGTAGATGAGAATTAAGATGGAGAGAGTTGGGTGGGAGAAAAGTGAAAAAGAACAGGGAAAGAGAGAGAAGAAAGGCAAAGAGTATATAGAGAGGCCACTATGCCATTTCCATAATCCCGTTTTAGATTTGCCAATTGAACACTAAAACAAAACAAAATGTACATTTGTTTCCTTCTGGCTATAGTGGGAGTATACTGTCACAATATGGCTTTAGTTGAGGTCTCCCCACCTCCTCTACTCACCACGGGTAGCAATATACTATAATTATAGACAAAATAGCAGGGACAAATAAACAGCCTCAGGGGCTTCATGGTGAATGTATTTTAGGCATTAGTGTTCTGATCTCCCGCTAGGCTTTCAGGGGCCATTCAGTGATTGCATCAGTACCCTAGGTTGCCTCCCCTGGCCTGGCAGTGTGTAGCCAGATAACTCACATTACACTGTAGTTTTTACCTTATTTGCTTTTGCCTTTCTTAGTGAGGTTAAATGTGGATTGTTCCATTAGCAGTCCAGTATAAAATGATAAGGTGAAGGAACTGAAATCTTTAAAATTGGTGAAGGTGGCAGTATGACAAACATGACAAGGACCCCAAGTTGTCTTGGGACTTTTAGGCCTTTTTTTAAAGGCAAGATTGATTTTTTTCCCTTCTGCTCCACCCCTTTTATTAGAAATATTTGGTTTGAGAACAAATGTACATTATGTGAATGGGTACCCAGGTATAAAAATACAGTGTTGCACCTTAAAGCATGAACTTCAGGTTTTTTGAAAGGCCAGGGTTCAAGCCCCCAATCTGCCATGACTTTGTGTAAATCACTTATTGGTTCTGAGTCCCAGTTCCCTCTTCTGAAAAATGGGGATAATAATAGTACCTATTTATAGGATTGTTGGAGAATCAAATGAGAATTACTGTATGTAAAGCATTTAGTACAATGCTTGGCACATACTTAGCATCCAATAAATGATGGCTTTTGCTACCACTATTATTATTCCTACATACCTCATCGATTTCCTCCTCTGGTTCAGAAAATTCAGGAATCACTTTAATTTGAGTTTTGATAAAGCATTTTTGAAGGCCTACAAAGTAGATGCCAGTGTATCCCTAAAAGGCAGATAAAATAATAGTAAAACTTCCTGTAATAGTCACTATTAATGACTTCCACTGGGCTCCTGGTTGGCAAAATTTGAATCCAAAGAGAAAGCTGTGTCTTTTAAATTAAGTAGAAGCTAAAGGCTATTTTTAACTTGACTCAAATGCTTACAAATTTTAAGTGGGAAGCATTTCCTACTTAAATGTTTAAATTAATACATTTTTCATTAAACTTTTTACTTTGAAATAATTTCAAACTTATAGGACAGTTGCAAAAATTGTATAAAACCTACACAGAGAACTCTAACATACCCCTCCCAATACCCATATCCACCAATTTTAAACTTTTGTCACATTTGTCATATAATACTATCCATCTTATCATCTATCTATCTATCTATCTATCTATCATCTATCTATCTAATTTTCTGGACATTTGAAAGTAGGTTGTATACAGCATGCTCCTTGAACACTTAATACTGTTGTGTTCATTTCCTAAGAACAAGGATATTCACTATTTAATCATCTTAAATAGTTATCAAGTTCAAGAAATTGAGCACTGATATAAAGCTTACAGTCTATATTCCAATTTTTTCATATGTCTCAATAATATCTTTTGAGACTTTTCTCCTTCATTATAAGACAACTTACATTTTTAAAGTCATGTACTTCCAATGTTTCATCAGTGCCATTTCCGCTTCGGAATATTTCAGTTCTGGTCACAGGATCAATTTCCATGTAAATCTTCTTCTTCTCTCCATTGCTGTAGAAAGTGTGCTCCATGTCATAGGTCTGGGAGAACAGAAGAAAACAAGCTCTAAGATATTTAATGTGTTCCTTCATAAGATACTTTAACTGAGGTGCCTTCTCTTTCCAGATCCTTTCCAGATCCTTTGTAGTGAAGTGCCATCTCAGCAGCTTTCCATTGGGAATTCGCTGCGACTCTAGATTAAAGTGAGGTGTTTCTGGCACTGGAACTGATATGAGAATCCCTTTAGAGCCGGCATTTTGTATTCAAGCCAAGTTGCTGAACTAATTACTGAGAGTTCCAACAGTTTTCTTGGCAACCTTGACTAAATAGCAACTAATAGTCTGCAAAACAGATTGTAAAGTATTTTTCCCTTGCATTAAGCAAAGAGTTCACCTAAAACCTATGCAGCTTCTTTAAGCTACCACTTCCCTTTCTAAGTGCTCACCTGCCTCACCTGTGAAACTCACCAGGGTCCAGAGATTTGAACAAATTTAGAGTGGCTAGGTATTTCTCTCTATCTTCTTATCTATCCAAGGCTTTAATATTGCCTCAACAGACTTGGGTCTGTACTTTTGGGAATCTGAAGACAATATTTTTTGGCCAATATTAGGTAACAGTTTTATCCTGCCCCTACAACCACTGAGCTACACCAGCTACCCCGAGTTGTTTTTTTCCCATCTGTTTGCTTGTTGTTGTTGTTTTTTTTGCTGCTGCTGCTGCTGTTGTTTTTAGGAGGCACCGAGAACCGAACCCAGAACTGCCCATGTGGGAAGCAGGCACTCAACTGCTTAAGCCACATCCACTCCCTACTCTTCTCCTTTATAGGCTAAACAACCCCACCCAGTTTATTCCTGGGTTCTGTTTTCCAAATTTATTCAGTTGTCTTCAAGTTCTCAAGATTCTCCCGTTTATATAGAATTCAGCAACTGTGTCAAGTGCTCGGCCCTAAGTAATATGGAATCTCCCAAGAAGATTATCTTAGAAAGTCTGCTTATCAGGTCTTTCTTGAGTGGTTGGAATAAAACCCCCTAGGCCTCTCTCCTGCTCTCTAAATGACACAATAATCTCTTTCTAAGGACCAATAGGACCAGACTTATAGAGTGTCCCCATTTAGGATTAAGCCCATTACTTAAAACTGAGGAATTTGCTACCTGTCACAAACCATATTGAACTTGATGGTCCCATTTAGAAGTCCATTCTTAGCTATCAAGTCTCTTCAAACTAATTTTTCTCATGAAAAAAAAATTTGGAAAACTGAAAGTCTAAAACAGCAAGTTGTCTAGAGAGCCAACATTGATTTACAATGATAAGGTTCCCAGTGGTAACCTTGTAGAATTTGTTCAGGGTTGGGTATTTTTTTTAATGTCTACTGATGTGTGATTGAGTGTTAGTTTAACCTGGTAAATTTTCCCCAAACTCATGTACAAAAACAAGTTGGAAGAGTTTGCAGAAACAAATGCTACTTCAAGTGTGCAAAGTCTATTGTAACTGTTGAGGAGAAAAACACAAGACAATGTCCTTACCTCTTTGTAGCCCTACAGTGCCTTGGACTTAAATATTTGTTGAGTAAGTTTTTCCTAATAATGGCAATTTTTCATCTTCCTAAGGAGAGCTTTTGAGCATTGTCAAGGTCTTATAAGAAACCATATTTTAAAAGGGGGAGAAAAACAGCATTCAGAACCCTCCAGCAACTACAGGGTTAACTCAGGAAGTCTGGCCTGGTTTGTGACAGGTAGCAAATTCCTTTAGGCTTGCTATTTGCTTCTAGCTATAAATGTGTCCTGGTTCCAGCTCTGTAACCAACTTGAGAAAAGAAACTTAGACCTACAATAACAAACTGAGTTCTCGGTCAGCCTGACCTAAGTAGAGAAGAGAGTCATCCACTGTGGATGCAGTCTTGTCAGATCTCCCATCAGGGGAGAATTTCGTTAGAAATACTATCCATTGCTGAGACAAACATCAACACTACCAGCCACTGTGGGGTGGGGCAGGGTATTTGTTTAATCAGTAACACCACTGATGGATTATTACATGGAAAATGAAGTTAGGGACTAGGGGATGCTGGAATGCTGCCTACCTGGGCAAAAGAGAAAATACAGGCTGTATTTTCAATCATTGATCAAAGAATATGGAACCATACTGGTGACATTTAGAATTTCAGTGTACTTCATGGAATGAGTTTTCCTGCACTATTGGCAATGCACTTCGCTTGGACACCTTGCTAGATGAAAACTATTGGAAACTGCCAAACTCAGCAGATCTTGATTATTTTCAACATTCCTTCAAGTAAATATTTTGGGTTCCATACTGATTTCATTCATTAACCAGCCTATTGGCTTTATGCTTAACTATGATAGGTTACTAAATAGAGCAGGATCAGAATGACTTCATTTATGTGTGAATCCTTGGTGGGGGTGGGGATGAGGTGGGAAGTTATATATTCACCTGGAAGGAATTCCACTATCAAAGGTATCCTTTTGGAACAGATGGTCCTTTGTCTAGGAAGATGATGCCAGTGGCTTGGGGACGGGTTTGAGCAAATCCAGACATATTGTCTCGCCTGGGTCTCTGTGGACAACATTGCCTGGGTAATGGCTATGCAAGCTTCACTGGCCCATATGAAGATTGAGCTCATGTGTTTGGCCCCAGAAATACTTTGCTCTCTACTAAGCATTCTGGCTCAGGGGGCAAGGGTCTTTATGGAGATGAAGGAATAAAAAGTTTTGTCCTCTCCAGGAGCAAAGCAGAGAGAAGATGACTGGTCTGAGAGAGGTATGAGTGGGCTACCAATTCAATTTTATTCCAGGAGGGACAGAACAAGGACAGAGTATGATAAGGAGTACAGCCCTATCAAATTAGAAAATATAGAGAAAGTTAAACTTTGGTGCTTCTAACTTCCCTTTTCTGTTCTCTTTTCATATCTTGTTCACTCTGTACCCTTCTAGCCCTTCTCCCTCTTTTTTTCCATCTCCTTCTGTCCCTTTGTCTTCTGTCTAGACACCTAGGAATTTCATGATGCTTCAGGTTCCTTATGGGAAAGAAGAAATCAATCCGAAAAATCATTTCACAATAAGATGTTAGTGATGAATATTTGTCTGCCCCCTAATATTGAGGGTGATACTTAAAGGAATGAATTACTAATAGTGGATTTTAAGGATGGTATCACCAGGAATAGGAAATAATTTGGGGGCAGGGCCATCTTTCCAGAGCCTCTCAAATGGGCACTTACTTTAGGATAAGGAGCAGAACACTGGAGTGTGAGGGAAGCCAATGGAGTGGAATATGAATCAGAAGTGAAATGAGATAGATATATGGTTAAGCTCAGGTAGTGAGAGGTGAAAGAAGACTGCATTGACGAGACATGGAGATGACACAAATATATTTTCCTCCCCTGCCTAGGAACTTTGTCCTCAGTCTAGTTAGATCCTATACTCAGGCAGCAAATGAGCCTTGATGTCCCTCTTTCACAGTTTACCTTGTTTCCTTGCCTCTGTTTGTGACAGTCTCCGAGATTAGAAAAGAAAGCTTTTCATAAAAGAATAAGACTGTCTGAGACTTCAGCGTGATGGATATGTTTAGGGGGCAGGTAGGTTTAGCCTGTCCTGAAAGGGATTTGAGGACATTTGGCTTAGGTTTGCTTTTTGAAGCCTGTGATTAATCTAGTTGCTCTTCTCTCCACCTTCATCCTTTACTGTCTGTTTATAAGGTACACTCTCCAAAGGTGAAATACATGCTCAGAATAGCTGGCTAGCAGGTGTTATGCTATAAGGAAGGGAAGAGAATGCACCATACCATAATATTACTGACTCAGCCTGTGGAAATTAAAGGGCCTCTGGGTATTTCTTTACCAACACAGAGTAGACAGACTGTTTCTTATGCAAACTTGGACTTCTGCATCTTCAATCACAAGTTCTCAGACCTGAAGAAAATTGGCATAAGCAGCACAGACATTCCTTGTTTTCAACAGGAAAAAGCCATTTCTTTCAACTACAGACTCAAGCTGGCTGGGAAGTTTTTCCTTCTCCACTACCCCCATCCCTTATTCTTAAATGCAGCTGAAGAATAGTGGAAAGAATTCCCAAAATCAGAATTTAGTCCCAGCCTCAACTCTAACACAAGTTTTGTAACTTCAGGCATGTCACCAAACGTCCCTGGGACTCTGTTCCCATCATCTTTACCCCCCACCTGTTGCCAGATGTTGTTGAATAATTAGTAAAACCAGTTCTGCTCAAATTTGAGCTGACACCTGTCAGGTTGATCATAGGACTTCTACTTCTTGTTGATCACCTGGGCTACTTTCCCTATATGGTCCCAATTCTATTCTCAGCCACTCAAGGGCAATTCCCTTTGAAGGCCCAGGCTTTCTTTGCTAGCATCACACAAGTTGCTCAGCAAATTCTGCCCTAGGAGAATAAAAGGACTGAACTCTGCCCATAGTTGCCAGTCTCGCTCTACATAATTCATAGGAGCTGCCCTTGAGTAGCCCAGAGCAGAAACTGGCCCAGTGGGAGTTGCTGTACAGGGTGGACTTGGCTGTCACAGTAGTTTAGGAGAAAAAGTAAATGAAGAAAAATGTTCTTTCTTAAAATGCCAATGTGGCACCATCTGGTGAAGCTTAGTCCCCCTGCTTAAAGAGATTTCTGTTACAGCTCCAGCTTTTTCCTTGAGATACAAGTGCTCCTCCGGACCCACATTTCACTAACCAAACTGCTGTGTCAGAAAGCCAAGGGAACTTGAGGAGGAATGTTGTATCCCCTGTGTGCCTAGAAGAGGAATGAAGAAAGTTGGTCTCTGGCCAATGCTAACATTAGATAAATAGGCACAAGGAAAGATGGAACCATATTTGTCAAGCAAGTGCTTTTTCTGGGCAAAGGATTTTCAACCTAGAATGATACTGGGCTTGCAACCTTGGGAAATACTGTTTTAATGGTCATCTCATCTGCAATTGAGGTTGTAGGTAGGGAGAAAAAGGCTGCCCATCCTATCTCCACCTCATCTCATCCCTGGTGGTATGTAGAAGTTGAGGAAACACTCACAGGAATCTGCTGATTGCTGAGTGGGCTTTAGGACCAATGGCTTCCAAACAGCCCTAAAGTCACCAGGCAGTTCCTGTGTATGGCAGAAAGGACAGCACTTCATTTATTTTATTTTTCTTCTGCCTCATTTCACAAAGGATTGGAGGGGATGGGCTACGAGATCTATGCTATATGTATAAACTTTTGGTTTAAGAATGAGGATTTTTCTGATTTGTTTTCTCCATGTTGAACAAATTAGCTGGGGAGTTGGCTTCTAATTGTTTCAAGTCAAATGTGTAATACAGGAAGCTTTAAGCAAGAATGTTATGCCAGGGAATCTACTTTAAGAATCCCAGGGAAGTCACTGCCTGGAAGTGGAGCCTCATTGTGATGCTTTCTTAAAATCTCTGCTTGCTTAAGAGTGCTGAATATGGCACTAGATGCACTTGGCTTTCATTCAGCTCAAGTGGCTGTGGGCTAAGGGGCATGGTGACTTTAAGGAAGTGCAACAGCTCCTGTAGAGCTACTCCTTGCTTCACTTTATTTTGGTCACTTTCTCTCTATCTGGTGTGTGTGTATGTGTGTGTTTAAGGTGTATGAGGAGAGGGAGTCAGACATGGCTTTCCATCCCCCTCTTTGGGATCAGGAATTGAAATCTTTTGTACGTTACCAAGATGGGAGGTAATGGAAGGAAGGGGAGAACTTACTGGAATGTAAATGGCAACAACAGATGTGGCTCTTAAATAAACACTGGTTATTATGAACAGATGTCGAAAAAACAAAATAAAAAGGAGGTGTGGTTGGGGGCTAGTTGCAAGCACTAGAGCTTGGAGGAAGCTCCAGGACAGCAAATAATCATTGCCATCAATAAGCACAGTAGCACCAACAGTTCTTTCCACTAAGGGTGCTGCAGCCCCACAGGTCGTACAGGTTTATAATCGAAAGTCAGGAAGAGTCTGTTTCATCTGCTACCTGTGGTTTCTCATTAGGCCATTCTCTTAAGGGGAGAGTCTTTAATTTGTGCAAGATGCTTGCACCCTTTTCCTCTGCAAATATTTTTTCAAGATTAATTTGACTAACCTTTTCTTATCATGATTCATAAGTCAGCTTTGAGCAGACTTATTGGTAGTCTTTACCATTAGAAACACAGATGATTTCTTGGGCTCGTTGCCTGGGAGTTGAAGGTAGTAGTGGGCTGAATGAAGCATTCACATCTGCAGCTGCTTCCTAAGTTTGAAATGGACCTGACCTCAAGTCTTGTGGTGAAGGTCAGGACTGATATATTAAGGACAAGAAATTGTAACGCCCCCATTAGAGTGGAGAACAAACAAACTTTGACCATTGTGGAAAAACTTGCTCTAGGAGTCACCTATCGGCTTTAACTTGGATTACTTGGTAAGAGCTTTGGTCATTTTTGAGAATCCTTTTGCTGAAAATTACATCCCAAGATGGATTACTTCATGGGAGATTTGATTTTTGATAAACTTTATTCGATAGCATACCCCACCTCTTCTGTGCATATACTGAATAGGTTTTACTTTTGGTTTAAGAAGTCAAAGAATTGCTCTTTATAATACATTAAAAAGAGGACTGGAGTGAGAAGCCAAGATGATAGAATAGGGAAGCAGAGGAGGCCATGGACCCTGCTGTGGAGTTTGCTCCATGGAAAACAACAGCAAAGTCCCCATCTAGTCATTTATAACTGCACTGAGTCCAATAGCATTTTAATTTTATAAAACACACAATTCCCTTCAGAATAGCATTTGTAGTACCAATGACTATGATAAAACAAGAAAGGCCATCTGGCCTCATATTTAGGCAAGCATCTAAGGGTGGTCAATAGGATGAGCTTAGTTCCCTACCAAATCCATGGCCATGGAGAACAAAAGGGTTTACCGGCCTCTAAACTCATCTGTAATCGTTAAGAATATCCAAGATTCAATTTGTGGGGCAACATGCCACCTTGAGAATTAGCTAAGTGATGCAAGAATTGTATAAGAATGTGTTTTGGCACTGTTATTCATTTACTGTTACTTCCTGATCTTGATGGTTTTGCCCACCCTGCTAGCCTGAACATAGGTGGCTTCTCTACAAAGACATCTGAACAGTAAGTAGGTCAGAAGCAGGGCTCAGTAGAGACCAACAAGGGGCTAACCATAGGCATTGGGTAATGCTTGAAATCCTTTCTGTAACAAGGTATAAATAAAAAGGCAAACAAATAAAATAGGTTGATTTGCTCTTCGTTCTCCCTCTTACTTAAACTTAATAAAGTATCTTATGGCGCTAAATGAAAGTGGGTATGGCAGTAGAGGTGGATAATCCAAGGATGGTTATGCCTTATTTTTCTGTTTTCTTTTGGACACTTGGCCAATTTGTTTTCTATAATCTCCCTCTGCCTCTTTCCCCCCATTGATCCATATTCTTTCCTCTCACTCCTTTGGCTCCTTTGACTCCTAATGGCCCTGGCAAACCCATTTTCTTCTTGTCTTTCATCCTCCATCCTGGATTCATGCCTTTCTCTCCCTACATCTATACCAAACAGAAATGAGCATCTCAAGACAACAAATCAACAACAGTAACAGCAACAGCATTTCACATGTAGAGAGAAAAAAGTGGCAAAGCCAGAAAACCATCTTCACACCTTGTAGTTTATACATAAATTAATTCTCTTTTGAATGGAAGCTGTTGGCATAAATGGACTATGATTTTCTTTGGATCACATCTAAATTTGACTATTGTGTGTGAGCCAGGGAGTAACAATAACACTAATGTATACTAATACAAACTTCAATGGCCAACCAAGATTCACTAAATGACCCCGATACCACAGGCTTTCTGAGATATCTGTAATTAATAATTTGGTGTCACTTGGTTTCTACCTTGTGGTATAAATATCTCAGTGGGACAGCAACAATTGTGACTGTTGAGGAGCTGAAAAGCTCTAGGTTGTTTTTTTTTCATAAATAAATGTAAACCCAGGTATGAGAATTCTTTTTCTGAGAAGGAGCTTGTCGCCTGTCCTCACAGCAGATGCATTAAATCAGAAACAATCCTTGAAAATCCTTTGCTACCATTTCTGGTGGTTTCTTCTTGTGTGGTGGTATAATTACTTTTCCACCAGTTTTTGCCCAGATAATTGAAAGAAAGATGGAAAGTATATATTTTTTCATACAATAAAAATTTTGCTTCTGGGAGTCTTCTTAACTCCTTAAAGTCAAGTGTTATAGAAGCATGATCATCCTATCAATACTAACAAGAATACAGAAAGCAAATTTTTCCCTTACCAAAATAATTAGGCAAATAAAATAGCAAAATCTCTATTCATTTTTTTTCATACTACCAGGAAATAAACATAAAAAAGATTTAATGATTTTCATTTTCAGAGTAATTTACATGTAAACCATTAATTATATTTGATGAACCTCAGAACAGAAGCATTGGATAACAATATGCATTTACTTACTTTTTTAGGTGCCTCTGGCCAGAAGTGCTTGCTCCCCAAAAATAGGACAATTAAAGTTAGGGCCAGGATGCCGAAAACCATCCCACAAATCTTAAGTGATTTACATATCTTCTTGGATTTGAATGCTTCTGCCTAAGCAAATAATGGAGAAAATAAAGCAATACACAATAACTCTCAAAATAGCAAGCCATGGTTCAGTCCCCTTTGATTTTACTTTCTAATGTTCACATTGTAATACGATAAATCTGTAAAACCATGCTTCTGCTCAAAAGGGAAAAAATACGAATCAACTTACATTTAGAATGTGACAGTCCTCACAGTTCTCTGGAGGAGTCTTTGCCATGTTCTCTCAGTGCACAGTATTCTTTCTCTGCTTTGAGAGGACTGAGAGACCACTGCTGAGGTGGAGTTGCAAGTGAGTTGGCTAACAGATGCCAAAGGAGAAGCTGAATTTATATGGTTCAAATATGTCATACCAGAGCCTGAGGGAGCCCAGGGGGCTCCTGTGCTGTGATTTGTTACATAGATATACCCATATATGTATATAACTTCTGTGCATAGAACTTCATCCAGAATGACAAAGACAGAAGGTTATAATGAAAACTATTGTCCTGGGGGTTGGATTGGAAGAGTACCAAGCCTAGGACACACTGAAATGATTTTTCACAATGAACTTAAAATATCACTGGCAATACATGTCACACACTCCAGAAATAAGCAAATAAAACAAAAAAGAAGGATTGAAGTCCTTATTTCAATTCCATTTTATTCAATAAATATTTATTGCATGGATATTAAATGACAGGCACTGTGCTTAATGTTGGAGATTCAGAAATGAATGACATTTCCTCCTCCACTATGTCAAAGCTGTTTGAGTACAGACTGGACATTTAATAATGCAGTGATAAAAAAAATAATTATAATTAAAAAAAATTTTTCCCCATTTTTTGAATATCCCAATCCTTTAATTATATTTTATTTTTAGTTTTTTTTTCCTGAGTTTCCATGTATTTTATCTCTTACATTTAACCTTATCATTATTATTTTATTTTCCTATTAATTATATTTGGTTATTATATGGGCTTCATCTTCAAGAAGGTTTAGATCACAGAAGGGTTACAACGGGGGCTGCAGAGGATCATTGGTAGGGGGTGTCTGGGATGGGAGATTCATAGGAGGAAGTTCATCTGAATATACATGAAATATATATAAAATTTTCCAAATGATCAAGGGGTGGGGCATGGTCACAGTGGGTGGACAATCACGCAATAAATGAGGGAATACTGAATTCCCAGCCTGGAGAGCTCTGCCACATTCTCCAAGGGAGCAGCAATAGCCCCCCGAGTGCAGGGGCAGTGTCTGGCAAAAGAGGATGGTTCGCTAATGGGTTCTTGTTATTGATGACTAGCCTTATGAGTCTTTGCTTTTGTAATTGAAACTTAGCCTACTGTTATGGGGTGCCTAAGAGTTGCCACCTGAGACCTTCCTTGTTGCTCAAATGTGGCCTCTCTCTAAGCCAAACTCAACATATGAATGCATTACCTTCCCCCCAGGGTGGGACATGACTCCCAGGGATGAGCCTCCCTGGCAACAAGGGATTAACACCAAGTGCCATCTGGCAATATCACTGGAAAAAGACCTTGAATAAAAGGGGGAAAGGGTTAAGACAAATGAGTTCATGTGGCTAAGA
Organism: Tolypeutes matacus; assembly: GCA_026826555.1. Lineage (NCBI taxonomy): Eukaryota > Metazoa > Chordata > Mammalia > Cingulata > Chlamyphoridae > Tolypeutes > Tolypeutes matacus. The sequence goes on along the minus strand of JAKSZT010054494.1, from coordinate 918,265 downwards.
GACTTCAAAGAGAGTCGGGAGGTCATCCCAGAGGTAATGCTTATGCACACCTCAGTAGGACCTCATAGAACACCAAAGTGGACATCACCCTACACAGAGGGTCCCCTGAGGGCTCTGGAGACACCCAGGTCCTATATAAGGGGGGATAGCTCCAGAGATTGATGCCTTATCAGTGGGCTCTCCACTGGAATTTGTGCTCCTGAGAGTGACAGAGTTGTACTCAAATAAGTCCTCCCTGCACATGGCCCATCAGTCCCTTCTATTCAAACCTATATGTGATGCTGGAGTTTGTAGGTATACTTCCAGAGACTGGAGCCTTTGGCCTGCCCATGTGCCAGCTGTGCCTGGAATCTCCGTGTATCTGCAACTCCTACTCTACAGCTCAATGGACTCACCCAATTCACCTGGTGAGGAGATGATAATGGATGGCAGCCATCCCAGGGAATGGAGAGAGTCTGCAGCTGCAGGAAGGATAATCCCATCCATCATATCCATGGGATATAGGCCCCCTCTCACTTGGAGGTGGAGTGGACATCACCATCCCAAACTCCTCAGGATTGGGGGAGGAGTTATGGACTAGAGTGGACTCACTGGTATTCTGTTGTAGACATATTGTGATTCAAGCAATGGAAGAAATTACAACAGTGAGGTGGACCAGTGGCCACTGGATGCTTTTGGGGCAGGGAAGGGAAAAGCAGTTGTAATACAGGTGCTTTTTCGGGACTTGGGAATTTTCCTGAGTGGCATTATGATGACAGATATAGGCCATTTTATGTCAGCATATAGCGTGCAGAACTGTGTGGGAGAGAGTGTGGTCTACAATGTGAAATATGGTCCATGCTTGACGGCAAGGCCCCAGGATATGTATATCCATTGCAGGTGATGCGCCACACTAATGAAAGATGTTTGTGTGGGATGTTGTGGGAGGTGTGGGAGGTGGGGAACATGGGAATCCTTGTAATTTTTGTGTAACATTTATGTAATCTAAGCATCTTTTAAAATATAAAAAATAAATTAATTAATTAATTAAAAAAAAAGCTCTTTGAGGACTGAAATCAATACGTACTCAAGGAATTATCATTAAAAACAGAATAAAATAAAGGCTAATTATAGGTTCTCTCTTTTTATCCCACCTTTCTGATTGTTTTCTCAGTCTCCTTTCCTGGGTCATTTCCCACTTTCTTTTCTTTAATGTTGATATTCCTTATGGTCCTGTCCTTGATGATGATGACTTCTCACTCTACATATACTTTTTAAGATGATCTCATCAACTCTTATAGTTTAAAATATTACTTATATATTAACCTGGTTTTCTATCTTGCATTTGAAAGCTATTTGAACATCTATAACTGGATATTTGTGAAGCATATCAAATTCAACATGTCCCATATCAAACTCATCTTCTTTCAACACCCACTTCCCCTTCCCTCAACCTACTTTCTTTCCTGTATTCCTTATCTTGGTTATTGGCACCATGGCCCCCTCAGTCTGCCAAACCGGAAACCTGGGATTTGCCTGAAATTCCCTCTTCTTTTACACATTCTTTTATCCAATCAGTCATCAGGTACTATATATTCTAAATCCTCACACCTTTCAAAGCCATTCTTTCCTTTCTATGTTTACTGCTACTGCCTTAGTTTAAGTCACCATCCTCTTTGACAAATGTCAAATCCATATTTGTAGCCCAGGCTTTTCTCCTGCAGCTACAGACCCATGTGTCCATCTAACCTGCTGGATATCTCCACTTGGATACCCCACAGGCACCTCAAATACCACATGTCCCAAACTGAATTATGTCCCCTTCCAAATCTACTCTTCCTTCTGTATTATTTCTCTTAAAAATGATATGACTATTAGTCTCTAAAATAGAAACCTCCAAATGATCTCTAATTCATCCCCACATCTAATCAATTATTAAGTCCAGTCAATTCTGCCTCTGAATTATCTCCTCAATCAGTCCTATTCTCTTCACTCTCAATTGTTGAGGTCCTCATAGTTACCTTTACTATTGCAAAAGTACCCTAACTGGTTTTCCTGCCTCCAATCAACTGCTTTCAAGGTGATTTTTCTAAGACTCCAATCTGAGACTAATCTTTCTCCTGCTTAAAATCCTTCATTGTTTATACAACCCAAGTCACTTATGGTAACATAGTAGGTGCTTCATGGTCTGGACCCTACCTATTTCTGTAGTCTCAACAGAGAGGTGACCAATTGTAGGTCTCAACTGGGATGGGCAGTGGGGCATGTACATGTGACTCCATCCACATTCTAATGTTGTGCCAACATATCTCAAAGGAAAATTATTTTCTAATTGTTGGAAACAATTGGTCATGCACTAAATTGATTGTGTAAATTATGAAATATAAGTCATGGTTCTAATTGTTCTATAATTCTTTGGCCAGGATTTTAAAAAATTAAACAAGGAAAGTCATGAGTGAAGTCTCATGGAGGCACCTATGATTACTGGGTTAGTTGCTTCCCCTCAACAATGTTACACTATGCCTCTGATGCCTTCCTCACACTTTACACTCTATTGATACTGAACACACCCTGCTTTTTTACACTCCAGGGCATTTGCTCATGATGTACTCTGCCTGATTTCCTTCCCTCCTCTTCTCTCCTGGAAAATTTCTACTTAGCCATCAAAATGCTGCCTAGGTGTTATCTCCACCTGGAAACCTTCCCTCGTTTCATCTCTACCACTTCATTGAGTTGATCATTCTCTTCCTTGTTATACTTTTGTATCTTTTTCATACACCAACTGCTGTGCTTATTACACTGCATTAAAATTAGTTTTTATGCGTTTTTCTCTTGAACAGGCATTGAGATCCTTGAAAACATGCCTTATTTGTTGAATGTGATTGAATTAAAATAGTGGTCAAAGAAATGTACTGCAGAAGCATAGAGGGAGGAATTTTTTTTTTTTTAAGATTTTATTTATTTATTCATTTATCCCCCCCCTTGCTGCTTGTGCTCGCTGGGTCAGCTAACCACGCCATGCGGGCGGGCTTGCCTTCACCAGGAGGCCCCGGGAACCGAACCCGGGGGGGAGGAATTTTTTAATTCTAATAATGAGAGCAGGGAGAATGTCAAAAAGGATGTTGCTATATATAAATAACATTTTTGTAAGCAAATGCACATATATGCATATATATTTATATATCATTTTACAAATATTGGTATGTATTGTGAAAATTTTGATTTTTATCCACAATAAAAAATAAATAAATTAAAAAAATAATAATAATAAAAATTAAAAAAAAAAAAGGATGTCGCATTTTGGTAGGTTTGTTCATTCATTAGCACATATTTACTCAGTGCCCCCTGTCTGGCAGGTGCTATTAGGGGGTGGATATGTATTCAGTAATGGGCAAGACAAACACGGCCCACAGATAGAGCTGAGTCCAGTTGGGGAGACAGACATTAAACTGAAAGAAAAACAATTCCATAAATAAAAATACATATACATTATGAAACTTGCTAAGAAGGAAAAATGTAGGGTGATATGGAAGCACCTACTTTGGATTGGGGGTGAGGGTGGTGGATCAGGGAAGGCTATGCTGAGGAGATATCTTTAAGTTCAACCCTGAATAATAAGTAGGTGTTAGCTAGTGAAGAGTGGGGAAAAGGTTATTCGTGTGAAGGGAATAGTGCATGCCAATACCCTGAAGCAGGAAAGGAGTTAATGTGTTCAAAGAATAAGAGGAAGGTCAGTGTGGCTGTAGCACAGAGCGTGAGGAGAAGAGTTGATTGAGATAACTGAAGAGGTAGGCATGGATCATATCATGCAAGATGTTACCCATTAGGACTATTTTGGGCTGCATGTAATAGAAACCAAGTTATAGTGATTTAAACAAATAATGGGCCTATTTTTCTCACATCAAGAGAGTCTCAAGGTCAGCAGTCCAGCACTGGTGCAGATGCAAAGAACCATGCTTTTAACTTTCTGTTCTGTGATTTTTTAAAATTTATTGAAGTACTCACTCATACATAAACATACATAAACAGTAAGTGTATAGTAATAGTTGTGAACGTACAAAACAAACATGCATAACATCATACAGGGCTCTCATACCTCACCCTACCACTAAAACCTTGCATTGTTGTGAAACATTTTTAACTAATGAAAGATCATCCTCAAAATATTACTATTAACCAAAGTATCTTATATTTGGTGTATTTTCCCCAACCCACCCTATTAGTATTATTATTAGATCATTTATACACAAACATACATAAATAATAAGTGTATAGTAAAAGTTGTGAACTTACAAAGCAAACATGTATAACATCATACACGGGTCCCATACATCAACCCACCACCAACATCTTGCATTGTTGTGAGACATTTGTTAAAATTATGAAAGAATATCATCAAAAACCTTACTAACTATAGTCCATATCTTACATTTGGTGTATTTTCCCACAACCCACCCTATTATTATTTTTAAAATATATTTTTATTACAGAAGTTATGAACTTACAAAAACAATCATGCACATCAACACATCACACTATGGTGGAACATTTATTACAGATTATGAGATAATATCATCAGACTATTACCACTAATCATGTCCCATAGCATACATTTGGCACACTCCCCCATTATCAACACAGTATATATTTGGCATAGATGAATGAATATTACATTATTGCTGTTAACCACAGTCCATAGGCCACTCCAGTTGTATTTGTCCCATGCTTCTCCACATACCCAAAACCTTGCAGTAGTGACATACATCTGCTCTAGCTCACAGAGGACACCCTTGCGTCTGTGCCATCAACCACAATTCCCATCCACCTCTGGGTTTACTGTGTTATTTCTGTCCCTAGATTATTCTCTAGCTTTCTTTTAATTGACATTTACATCCCTAGACTACCCTTTCCAGCCACATTTCCATTTATAAATCAGCTGTTACTCATTATAATGTGTTGCCATCAACCCTATACATTCCCACACTTTTACAGTAAAGTTAATTAAAACTTCTACATACATTAAGCATCAGTAGTCCATCTCAGTCCTCTTATCTCCTTTAAGAATCTACCACTTACCACTGGATCTTGAAGATGTTTTCCTACATTTTCTTCTAGAAGCATTATGGGTCTTGCTTTTATATTTAGGTTTTTGTTCCATTTTCAGTTAATTTTTGTATAAGGTGTGAGATAGGGGTCCTCTTTCATTCTTTTGGCTATGGATATCCAGTTTTCCCAGCACCATTTTTTGAATGGACTGTTCTGCCCAAGCTGGGTGGGTTTGACAGGCTTGTCAAAAATCACCTGACCATAGATGTGAGGGAACCATCAATTCAGTTCCATTGGTCTGTCTTTATGACAGTACTATGCTGTTTTTACCACTGCAGCTAGTAATATGATTTAAAGTCTGGATGTGAGAGTCCTCCAACTTCTCTTTTCCTTTTTAAGATGTTTCTGGCTATTTGAGACCCCTTACCCTTCCAAATAAATTGGATAATTGTGTTTTCCATTTATTTGAAAAATGCTAGTGGAATTTTTATAGGGATTGAATTGAATCTGTACATCAGTTTGGGTAGAACTGACATCTTAATGATATTTAGTCTTCCAGTCCATAAGCATGGGATGTTCTTCCAATTATTTAGTTCTTTTAAAATTTCTTTTAACAATGAATTGTAGATTTCTGAATACAAATGCTTTACATCCTTGGTTAAGTTTATTGCTAAATATTTGATTCCTTTATTTGCTATTGGAAATGGAATTTTTTTCCTCACTTCCTCCTCAGATTGCGCAGAACTAGTATCTTTTAAAGTTTATTTCATCTGATATAAGTATAACTACTCTGGCTTTTTTTGTCGTTGTTGTTTTTGTTACTGCTTGTGTAGAATATCTTTTTCCAGCCTTTCACTTTCCTCTATTGGTATCCTTGTGTCTAAGGTGAGTCTCTTGCAGACAGCATATAGGTAGTTCATATTTTCTTATCTATTCCTCCAGTCTGTGTCTTTTGATTAGGGAGTTGATCCATTAACTCAGTAAAAGTATATTAGTTACTTTTACTGATACACTCTTCATTTCTAGACTCTTTTCCAAACCTCTCTCTCCTGTCTTTTCTTTTCAGACTGTTGCCCACCCTTTAGTATTTCCTGCAAGGCTGTATTTTTTTGTTTGTTTGTTTGTTTGTTTGTTATAAACTCTCTCAGTTTCTGTTTATCTGTGACTATTCTAAACTCACCCTCATTTTTAAAAGACAATCTTGCTGGATATAAGATTCTTGGCTAGAAGTTTTTCTCTTGCAGTATCTTAAATATATCATGCCACTGCCTTCTTGCCTCCAAGGTTTCTGGTGAGAAATCGGCACTTACTCTTATTGGGTATCCCTTATATGTTATGCATTGCTTTTCCCTTGCTGCTCTCAGAATTCTCTCTTTTTCTTTGGCATTTGACATTCTGATTAGTACGAGTCTCAGTATTGGTCTATTCAGATTTATTCGGATGGTAATATGTTGTGCTTCTTGGACATGGATATCTATGCCCTTCAATAGGGTTGGGGAATTTTCTACCATTATTTCTTCAAATATTTCTCCTGCCCTTTTGCCCTTCTCTTGTCCTTCTGGGAAACATGACACATATGTTTCCACGTCTTTTGCTGTCGTTTAGTTCTCTGAGACTTTGTTCAATTTTTTTCCATTCTTTTTTTCATCTGTTCTTTTTTTTTTTTAATTTATCTATTTTTTATTGTGGGTAAAAAATCAAAATTTTCACAATACATACCAATATTTGTAAAATGATATATAAATATATATGCATATATGTGCATTTGCTTACAAAAATGTTATTTTTATATATATATAAATATATTTTAAGAGGTGCTTAGATTTTGTATGTTTGCTTTCAGAGGCCATGTCTTCAAGCTCACCAATCTTTTCTTCTGCCTCCTCAAATCTGCTGTTATGTGATTCCAGTGTATTTTTTATTTCATTTATTGCAACTTTCATTCTTGTAAGATCTGCTGTTTTTCAATGTATGCTTTCAAATTTTCTTTGTGCTTAACCAATATCTTCTTAAAATCCTTAATCTCTTTAACCATCTCATTGAATTTATTAAGGAAATTTGTTTGAACATCTATGATTAGTTGTCTCAACTCCTTTATGTCATCTGGAGGCTTATCTTTTTACTTTGGGCCATATCTTCCTGTTTCTTGGTATGGATTGTAATTTTTTGTTGGTGTCTTGGCATCTGGCTTACTAGATGTATTTATTCTTGGTGCAGTTTCTCTCTTTGGTTTAGGGCTTTCTTACCTTTTCTCCCTTGCTGGTTGTGTACTAGGAGCTGAGGATGTAGTTGGTGCTGTAAGCTGTGGAGGATCAAGCTGCCCACATTGCCCCAGAGACTGATGAAGGTTCTCCCACCTTTCTTCTTTGCCCGGGGTAGGGACAGAGCCACAGCCATGTGTAATAATCCAAGTCATGCAGGCCTAGACTGTAGTTGCCCAGAGAGACTGGTAAAGCTTCAGGCCCCTTCCTCCCCTGCCTGGGGTGGGATAGAGCTGCCGGTGTGGGTAGAAATCTATGTCGTGCAGGTCCAAAATAACCGCAGTTGTCCTGGTAGACTTCCAACTATTCAGTCTGTACCAGACGAATGTACCTGCCTTTACCAAGAGAGGCTAGTGCAGGGCCTGCCAGCTTCCTCCCTGCCAGAGGTGGGGCTGAGGCCTAGGCTAGGGCTGCAGTTCGATCTGGGTAGAAAGAAGCCGGTCTGTACGGTCACTGTGATTTTCAATCAGCCCTGCTTCCCCTCAAGCCAGGGGATGGAGTCAAAATGGCAGATCCCGGCCCCTTTACAACTTGGAAAGGTTCAAACATTAGCTGTTCTTAGGGTTATACTTTAGCCAGCCTAATTTACTAATCAGTAGCTGAAGTCAGTGGCCAACCGTCTCTTCCTCCCCGGTTTTTGGGAAATGGAGCTTCCAACTCCAGCCACAGAATAGCTCCTGAGGCAGCTTGCACAGCCAGAGTAGGATGATCAGCAGCCTCCGCGGCATGGTCTGTAGTTTCCTGGAGAGGCTGGCCCAAGTCCCTTCAGCTTCCTTGCTGCCAGAGGTGGGGCTGGGGCTTAAGCTAGAGTTGCAATCAGGTCTGGATGGAAAGAAGCCGGTCCCTACCAGCACTGAGATTTTCGGTCAGCCCGGCTCCCCCTCATGCTGGGGGCAGAGTTAAAATGGTGGCTACAGGCTTCTTTCTGACTTGGACTGGTTCAAACTTCAGCTGTTCTTAGGATTATACTTTAGCCCGCCGAATTTACTAATCAGTAGCTGAAGTTGGTGCCCAACGGCCTCTTCCTCCCCTGTTTTTGGGAAGTGGAGCTTCCAATTCCAGCCACGGAATAGCTCCCGAGGTAGCTTGTGCCACCAGTGGAGGATGGGCACCAGGCTCTTTGGCATGGAGTGCTCTACTTATGAATCTTCTCTGCAGATGGACAGTCTCCTCCTTCCATTCTTTCAAGGATGTTGCAGGGTGCTCTTCTGGTCTCCTGGAGCCCCCAGACAGGTGCTTTAGGTAGCTATGGGTGATTACTCACTACCCTGTAGCACGAGCTGACTCTAGGAGCTCCTTACTTTGCTGTCATCTTGCTCGTGGTTGTTTTGTCATCTTTTGAGAGTGGCTTCCATCTTCATGCTCCCATGATGGCTGTTCCCACCTCCAGGGAAGAAAAAGGTGTAAAAGCAAAGAGAAAAAGACATGTGCCAGCTGAGTTTGTCCCTTTCCATTAGCAAAGTACTAGTTTTCTATCTTATAAATTTTTGCTTATCTTATTGGCCAGAACTTGGTTAGATGGCCACTCCTAGCTAAATTGGAGTCTGGGAAGATTTTATTTTCAACTCAGCCTATTACTACTCCAGTAAAATCCTGGTTTTGTAATAGAAGGTGGAAAGGTATTGGGCAGACACCTTACAGTCTCTGCCACAAGGGCTAAGGTAAAGGATTTGAAGTTTATTCTATGAAAAATGGCAGTTCATTAAAGGGTTTTGAGCAGGTAAGAGACACAATTTCTTTTATGTTTATTATGTCTTTCTGGCAGCTGTGAGAATAATGAATTGTAGGGGAACAAGAATTTTAAAAGATTAACTAGTTAACAGGTAACTGCAAGATATGATAGTAGCTTGGACTAAAGAAGTAGAAGTGGAGATGAAAGAAATAGATTTGGGATATGTTTGGGGGAGGGGAGTAGAATGTACTTGGTGATAGATTGGATATAGGGAGTGAGAGAAAGTGAGGGGAAGAAAATGACTCATAGATTTTCAGTTTGAGCATTTGGGTGGAAAGTGGTGCGATTCACCAGAATTAGGAGGCACTGAAGAGAAATAAGTTTAGGGGTGATTATGAGTGCAGTTTGGGGCATGTTGAATTTGAGGTGTCTATGAAGTATTCAGGAGGAGTTGTCTAATTTGAAGTTGGACATATGTGCCTGGAGCTCAGAAGACAGGTCCTGAGGTGGAAATATAGATTTGGGAGCCATTTGATTTTGGATGATATTCAAAGCTATGGGAGTTGGTGACAAGTTTAATGAGAGATTGAAGAATAGGAAGAAAAGAGAGCTTGAGACTGTGCCCTGAGGTAGCTCCACAGTTATTTATTTAAAAACAAGTTTTTAGAATGGCTTTTTTTGTTTTACTTTAAAATATACATACTCATTATAAAATAAGCAATATAAAAAAACACAAAAAAGAGAAAAAAAATCCCTCCAAATCTGTACCATTCAGGAATAATCATTATTGTGCCTTAGTTTTCTCATCTGAATAAAAAATAAAATAAACATAGTACCTATTGATAAAGTTGTTGGCATAACTTAATGAGGTTTAAAGGGCTTATTCCATTATTTGGCAGACAGTGAACACCTAATAAGTGTAAGCTGTTCTAAGATTAAGAGACATTATTCCAGGCATTACTTTTATTATACAGAATTAATAAATGGGATGTACAGAAAATTTTTTATTAAAATACTATACATGCTATTTTAAAAGTATAAAATTATAAAAATTGCTTAAATTAAACAAAAGAAAAATAAATCAAGATGAAAGTGAAGGAATTGGTAAATTTCAGATTAAATGTTTCTTTCTCCTGCAAGAATAATAGTCTCTGAAAGACTATTTTAAAGTTAAGATCTAAGATTGGAAAACTATAAAGAGGTAACATTCATATTTTTATTTCCATGTTTCAATTTTTTATAGTAATTGATTTCTCAGGTAGTGGTTAAGAATATGGGTTCTGAATATTGGCTGCTTGGGTTCAAATCAGCTCTGTAATGTATTAGCTATGTGAAGATGGGCAAATGATTTAATCTCCATCTATCTCAGTTTGCTCATCTCTAAAATGGAGATTTAAAGTTATCTACCTCTTTAGGTTGTTGTGAGGAATAAATGAGTTAATGCATGTAAAATATTTGACAGTTACTGGCACATAGTAAACTATTATGATAAACATGAGGATATGAGCTATTATTACGAAATCTGAGGAAATCTGAGGAAATGAACCCCCTTGTACTCTCCCTCCAAACTTTTGATTTTTGCTAGCTGTATTATTATTTTTACTTTCTCACAATTTGTGATATTTACATTTCTGCTCTCTGCAGAATTCTCTCAGGTGTTTAGTCTTGGTTCTGTATTAAAGTGAATCTAAGGCTTACCACTAGTCCTTTTATCATAATTTCTTTATTCCTGAGTTCTTTAGTTATATCTCTTGGTTGTGAAGATTTTGCCATCTACTAGTTTATTTTTTAAAAGAAGAACTTAAAGTATTGTATTCCTTGAATTTTTGCATGCTTGAGAATATCTGTCTGTTGAAGGGAAAAATGACAAGATCTAAATTTCTTAGACCATTTTTGTTCTCTCAAGGCTTTGAAGAAGATTGCTTCACTGTCTTTTGTCATTGTCAATTGCACTACTCCATTTATTCTTTGGCTGGCCAAATTTCATTGTAGAAATTCCAGCATTAGAAGTCAGGTAAAGGAGGAGGAGCTGGCAAATGAGATTGAAATAGAGTGAGTGGCCAGGGAAAAGGGAGGAAAACATTGAGGTGTCACCAAAGCCAAGAGAAGAGTGTATTTGACAAAGAAGGGAGTGGTGAACAGTGTCAAAAGCTTCTGAATGGTCAAAGATTGTGAAAAAATAGGGTTTGGGTTGGGATAAAGTGTGGAAGAGCATTTGGGCAGCCAAAATAGCATGAGAAAAGTCATATAGTGGATAAGTATGCGTTTGGGGTGGGGGAGTGAGTTGTCCAGTGTGGAGCTAACACTGAGTGCCTGGGAGAGATAACAGATCAAGTTACCCTGATACACTGATGTCTTTTTCTACCAAGCTGCCTCATTTTTTCCTTCTGTCTTCCCTCCTAACTCTTGATTTTTTAAAAAATCCCTGTTTTATCTTTCTTTTGTTCACTATTTTACTTTCTTCCACACTTTTCCATTTTGTTCTTTAGAATAAAAGGAATTGAGTTTAATATTATGCCCATTAACTTATTAATAAAATCAATAAATGTTAAATTCCAACTGGGAACACTGCAGTATATAAGACAGTGTAGTGGGGGAGACAAGTAAACCAATGACTACAGCCCAATGTGTGGCAAGTGCTATCTTAAGGCAGTATAGGGTATCTGGGAGCACAAAGGGAGGCACCTAATAGAATTTTTCAAGGTTATAGGGAGATATAAGGCACTAAAGCTTCTGGGAGATAGTGATGAAGAAACCAAGATTTGCAAGATGAGTAACCAGGCAAAGATGTCAGGGAAGATAGATGAGCCTCCCTGGCACCTCGGGATTATTACCAAGTACCAAGTAGCAATGCATCTGGAAAAATACCTTGGCCAAAAGGGTGAAATGGTAAATACAAATTAGTTTTTATGGCTAAGAGACTTCAAAGTGAGTCTGGAGGTCATTCCAGAGGTTACCCTTATGCAAGTCTCAACAAGATCTCATTGACTGCCACAGTAAACAATGCCTCAAATAGCAGGGCTCCTAAAGTCTCTAGAGACATCCAGACACTATAATGCAGGGCAGACAGCTCAGGAATTCAGCACCTTACCAATGGGTCTTACTTTGGAATTTGTGCTCCCCAGAGTAACGGACTTAGAATCTTTTATGGGTTCTCTACATTTGGCTCTTCTGCCCCTTTTACATGAACCTATAATTAGCACTATACCTGATAAATATATATCCCAGAGACTTAAATCTTTGATCCGTCCATGTGTCAGCTGAGCCCTGAACCTCAGCAGAGTTGCAACACCTACTCTCCAGTTCCTTGGACTCACCCAGGACAACTAACAAGGAGATGATGGACAACGCCCATCCCAATGAACAGAAAGTATCTGCAATTGCAAGCAAGATAGTTCCATCCATCTGCCCCATGGGATCTAAGCTCCCTCTCATTTAGAAACAGGGTGGGTATCACCATCTCAAGGTCCTCAAGATTGGAGAATGAACAAAGGACTGAAGTAGACTTATTATTACTCTACTATAGATTTATTATTATTCTAGCAATGGAAGAACACTTATCATTGATATAAAGGCAGTGGCCACCAGAGGTTCTGAGGGATGGGAGAGGGAAGAATGGGTGTAATATGGGGGCATTTTTGGGGCATTGGAGTTGTCCTGCACGACATTGCAGTGACGGATACAGGCCATTGTATTTTTTGTCATAACCTACAAAATTGTGCAGGAAAAGGTGTAAACTATAATGTAAACTGTAATCCATAGTTAGTAGCAATGCTTCAATATGTGTTCATCCATTGTAATAAATGAACCACACTAATGAGAGATGTTGTCGATGTGGGAAAGTGTGGGAGTTGGGGGGAGGGAGTGGGGCATATGGGAATCCCTCATATTTTTTATGTAATATTTATGTAATCTAAACTTTCTTTAAAAAAATAAATAAGAAAAAGAAAAAAAAGAAGTACATCCTCACTGATAATCTATCAATAGTAGGAGGTAAAAAAATCAAAGTTCTTACCCACCCCAACAAGTCCCCAGTATTAACCACTGTTATCTTACACTATACATGCAAAAAATACAAACCCACATATACATGCATGTATGTTTATATATATAGTTTTCAAAAGATATGATTTTACAAAAACATTCATAAGTTTGTCTACTACTTGCACTTTTCATTAAAAAATATAGTGTAGAAACCTTACACCGAAAGCACGAACAATGAAAGAAAACATGTATAAATGAAACCTCCTGAAACTTAAACATCTTTGTCATTCAAAGGACCTTGTCAAGAAGGTGAAAAAGCAGCCCACTCAATGGGAGGAAATATTTGAAAACCACATATCTGATAAGGGTTTGATTTCCATTTTATATAAAGAGATCATACAACTCAACAATAAAAGAGCAAGCAATTGATTAAAAATGGGCAAAAGACTTAAATAGACATTTCTCCAAAGAGGAAATACAAATGGCCAAAAAGCACATGAATAACTGTTCAATATCACTAGATATTAGGGAAATGCAAATCAAAATGACAATGAGATATCATCTCACACCACATAGAATGGCTATTATTTTTAAAAAACAGAAAACTATAAGTGCTGGAGAGGGTATGAAGAAATAGGAACACTCCTTCTCTGTTGGTGGGATTGTAAAATGGTGCAGCCTCTTTGGAATACAGTTTGGCCGTTCCTCAGGAAACTAAATATAGAACTGCCATGTGATCCAGCAATTCCTCTACTAGGAATTTATCGAGCAGAACTGAAAACTGTGACACAAACAGATATCTGCACACCGATGTTCATAGGGGTGTTTTTCACAATTGTCAAAAGATGGAAACAACCCAAGTGTCCATCAACCAGTGAATGGGTAAACAAAATGTGTTATATACATATGATGGAATACTATGTTGCAGTAAGAAGAAATGAAATGGGATACATGGATGAATCTTGAAGACATTATGCTAAGTGAAATAAGTCAGACACAAAAGGACAAATATTGCATGGTCTCACTAATATGAACTAAATACAAAGAATAAATGTATGGAATTAAAGCCTAGAGTATAGGTTATTAGGAGATAAGAGGAGGGCTGTGAAGGAGTACTGATGCTTAATGTATGTAGAAGTTTTATTAACTTGACCGTAAATGTGTGGAAATGGATAGAGTTGATCGTAACACATTATGGTGAGTAGAAACGGGATTGTGGCTGAAAAGGGTAGTCTAGGGAAGTAATTGTCAATTGAAAGAAAGCTAGAGAAAAATCTAGGGACTGAATAACACAGCGAACCCAGAGGTGGATGAGAATTGTGGTTAATAGTACAAATGCAAGAATGTCCTTCTGTGAACTAGAACGGATGTACGTCACTATTGCAGGGTGATGTGAATGTGGAGAAGCATGATAAAAATTAATGTAACCTATGGACTATAGTTAACTATAAATTGTGGACTATAATTAACAGCACTACTGTAATATTTTTGCATCAATGCCAAAGATGTACTGTGTTAATAATAGGGGGATATGGAAAAAATATGACAGGTGTATGCTATAGACCAAAGTTAGTGGTAATAGTCTGATGATATTATCTCATAATCTGTAACAAATGTTCCACAACCGCGTGGTGTCTTGATGGAGGGTTGTTGTATGGGGATTCTACAAATGTGCATGATTATTGTGTAAGTTCACAACTTCTGTTGTTAATATATATATATATATATATATATATATATATATATATATATATATAGTGTAGAATCCTTCTTTGTCAGTACAAGGACTCATTCTTTTTAAAATACTGAATAATATGTAATGTACAGTGGAATATGCTATAATTCATTTAAACTAATTCCTTATTGATGGATATTTAGGGTACATCTGCTTTTCAGGAATATAAAGAATGCTCTAATGAGCCCATTAGTACATTATAAATATTTTGGTCCACTTCTACAAGTATTTCTGTAGGCTAGATTCTCAGAAAGGGAATTCTGACTCAATAAACGTGCATATTTGAAATCTTGATAAATATTGTCATATTGCCCTCCAAAGAGGTTGTATCAATGCACATATATCCCAACAGTGTGTGAGAGTATCTATTTTATCCTATGTCTTTCAGCTGGGTTAACTTTATTATTTATCTTTAATAGTTTTAGTAATTTGAGAGACTGAAAAAAATTACAACTCTTTTTATTATAGACGTGCTGTGAATTGCCTGTTGATATACCTTGCCAAATTCTTTTGTTTTTTATTAATTTTGCAACTGAGATTTGATTCACATTTAATAATCTTCACCATTTAAAAATGTACAAATCAGTGGTTTTTGATATATTCATAGAGTTATTTATAATCATCTTCACTAATTCAAAAATATTTTTATCACCTCCAAAAGAAACCCTGTATCTGTTAACAGTCACTTCCACTCACCCCTTTTCCCAACTCCTAACAACCACAGATTTACTTTTTGTCTATATGGATTTTCATATTCTGTACATTTCATATAAATGGAATCATACAATAAGTGGTCTTTTGTCCCTGGTTTCTTCGACTTAACATAATGTTTTCAAAGTCCCTCCATGCTGCAGCATGTATCAGTTCTTCATTATTCTTTATTGCCAAATAATATTCCATTGTATGGATATTCCACATTTTGTTCATTCATTCATCAGTTGATCGGCATTTGGCTTGTTTCCATTTTTTGGCTCTGAATAATGCTGCTATGATCATTTGCATACACCTTTTTGTGTGAACATATGTTTTCAGTTCTCTTGGGTATGTACCTAGAAGGGGAATTGCTCTATGTTTAACTTTTTGGGAAACGGTCAAACTGTTTTTCACAGTGGCTGCACCATTTTACATTTCCACCAGAAATGTATGAAGGTTGTATAATTTTTCTACATCCTCACCAATGCTTGTTATTTTCCACTTGTTTTAAATATAACAATCCTAGTGAGTGTGAAGTGGTATCTTATTGCAGTTTTGATTTTCATTTCCCTAATGACTAATGATGTTGAGCATCTTTTCATGTGCTTATTGGCCATGTATATACTTTCTTTGAAGAAATGTCTATTCAGATTCTTTGCTCATTTTAAAATAAGGTTATTTGGTTTTTTTTCTTTTAATTGTTGAGTTGCAAGAGGTTTTTATATATTCTGGATACAAATCGCTTGTCAGGAATAGGATTTGCAAATCTTTTCTCCCATTCTGTGGGTTGACTATTTCCTTGATAGTGTCTTTTGATGCACTAAAGTTTGAAAATTTATTAAGTCCAATTTATCTATTTTTTTCTTTTGTTGCTTGTGCTTTTGATGGCATATCTAAGAATCCATTTGCAAATTCAGGGTCACTGTATTAGTTTCTTAGGGCTGCTGTAAAAATTACCATAAACAGGATAGCTTAGAACAACAGAATCTATTCTCTCATAGTTTGGAGGCTGAAAATCTGAAATCAAGGTAAGGAGCCTGCTTCTTCTAGGGGCTTTAGGGACGACTCCTTCTTTGCCTTTTCTATCTTCTGGTGGCCTCAGCCATTCTTTGGCTTGTGGCAGCATAACTCCAAACTCTGCCTCTATCTTCATGTGGTTTTCTTCTCCCTGTGTGTCTCTTCTCTTAAAAGGACACTGATCATATTGAATTAAGAGCTTATCCTACTTCAGTATGACCTCATATTAACTTAGCTAAATATATCTGCAATGACCCTATTTCCTAATAATAAGGTCATATTCTGAGACACTGGGGGTTAGGAATTCAATTATCATTTTAAAGGAAGGCCCATAACCATCTTCCCTCTGTCACCCCAAAATTCATGCCCTTCCCGTGGGCAACATACATTCAGCCAATCCCAACATCCATCAAAATCTTAATCCAAATAAGTCATAAACAAATGGACAGCTATTTTATGATTCCACTTATATGAAATAGCTAGAATATGTAAACTCTTACAGACAGAAAGTAGAATACAGGTTGCCAGGGGTGGGGGAGAGAGGAGAATAAGGACTTAAAGCATAGTGAGTGTAAGGTTTCTGTTTGGGGTAAGGGAAAGTTCTGGTAATGGATGGGGGTGAGGGTATCACAACATCATGAATGTGATTAATCCCACTGGATGGTATAATTGGGAGTGGTTGAGATGGGAAACTTAATGGTGTATATATATTCTCACAATTTAAAAAAAAAGAGCAACTAAAGAGACAATGACAATTGAATGCAATATATGATTGTGGAACGGATCTACTAGTGAAGGAGAAAAGGCTGAAAAGGACATTATTGGTACATGAAATAGTTGGAATAAAGATTGTTAGCTTTATGTCAATGTTAAAAGTTCTTGAACTTGATAACCATACTTAAGGTGGTTATATAAGTGAATATGAAATGAACATGGTAGTATTAAGGGTTTAAGGAGCATGATGTTTACAACCTACCCTCAGATGCTTAGAAAATACATCAATAAATAGATAGATAGATAGATAATAAAATAACATGACAAAATGTTAAAATTAGTGGATCTGGATGTCTGGGGAATATGTTGTAGTTCTCTGCATGGGTTTTGTGTTATTTTTGCAATTGTCTTGTAAGTTTGAAATTCTTTCAAAATTAGAAGTTTAACGAAAAAACAATTGACCATAGATATATAGTTTTTTTCACTATCAATTCTATTCCTATACATTTATCCTTTTGCCAGTACCATGCTGTCATGATTGTCATCGTTTTGTAGTAAGTTTTGAAATTAGGATGTGTGAACTCTCCAACTTTGTTCTTTTCCAAGGTTTAAATTTTTTTTTTTTTTTTTTTTTTTTTGCTATTCTGAGTCACTTGAATTTCTACATGAATTTTGGGTTCAGATTTTCAATTTCTGCAAAAAAAAGCATTTGGAATTTTGATGGGGATTGCCTTGAATTTTTAAATCAATTTGGGGAGTGTGATGATTTGAAGCTATAGTACCCCAGAAAAACATGTTCTGAAATCTAATCCATTCCTGTAGGTGTAAATCCACTGTAAGTAGAATTTTTTGATGAGGCTACTTCACTTAAGGTGTGACCCACTTCATTCAGGTTGGGTCTTATCCTATTACCGGAGTCCTTTATAAATGGAATGAAGAGAGAGAGAGAGAGAGAGAGAGAGAGAGAGAGAGAGAGAGAGAGAGAGAGAGAGAGAATGAATCATGGAAGCAAGAAGCAAAAAGCAATGAAACCCAGAAGAGAAGGGAAAGACCAGCAGACACTGCCATGTGCCTTGCCATGTGGCAGAGGAGCCAAGGATTGCAGGTCTCCAGGAAGAAAGCATCACTGTGATGATGCCTTGATTTAGATATTTTCCAGCCTCAACCGTGAGTGAATAAATTCCCTTAAAAAAATAAAACCTGACCCATTTCCTGGTATTTTCTTTGATCATCCTAGGAAACTAAAACGGGGAGTATTGTCATCTTAGCAATATCATGACTTCCAGTCCATAAACACCTGTCTTTCCATTTATTTAGGTCTTCTTTAATTTCTTTCAATTATGTTTTTTTTTATTTTCCAATGTACAAGTCTTGCACTTCTTTGATTAAATATATTCCTAAATATTTTATTCTTTTTGATGCTATTATAAATGGGATTGTTTTCTTAATTTAATTTTTGGATTGTTTATTGCTAGTGTATTGAAATACAAATAATTTTTGCTTATTGATCTTGTATACTGCAACCTTGCTAAACTTATTAGCTCTAATAGTTATTTTCATGGATTCTTTAGTGTTTTCTATGTATAGGATCATGTTATCTTCAAATAGAGATGATATTACTTCTTCCTTTCCAATCAGAATGTTTTTAATTTCTTTTTCATGCCTAATTGCCCTGGCTACACTTTCTAGGAGACCTACTGGGTTTTGAAAATTCAGTTTTAGACATGTTGAGTTAGAGGTGCTTGGGTTATCCTTCAAGTGGAGAAGTCAGATGGTTGAATATTCTCTTCAGGAGACAGATCTAGGTTGGAGTTTCAGAGGTAGTACTTGTTAGTATAGAAATGGTAATCAAAGCTCTGTGATAAGATAATCTTACCCAAGAAGAGTGTTTAAAATGAGAAGAGTGCCTAGAAATCAATATCCCATAAGGAATGGCATGGGAAGAAGAGATCACAAAAGAAGCTAAGAAGGCACTTCCAGAAAGATATGAGATGAATTTTAAGAGTATGGTATTATGGAAGCCAAGTGAAGAGAGTTTCAAGAAGAAGGGAGTGCTCAGTAGTTTTGGGGAGATAAAATGTTTCACATATTGCTGAGAAGTTTAGTAAATCAATGTCTGGAGTAGATTAGAATATGTTGGGAAGCGGCTGTGGCTCAATCAGTAGGGCTCCCGTTTACCATATGGGAGGCCCCAGGTTCGGTTCCCGGGGCCTCCTGGTGAAGGCAAGCCCGCCCGCACGGCGTGGTTAGCTGACCCAGCGAGCACAAAGCAGCAAGAGGGGGGGGGGATAAATGAATAAATAAATAAAATCTTTAAAAAAAAAAATATGTTAAATTTACCAAGGAACAAAACAAGTAAAAGTGATGGTGAAGATGCTAGAGACTGAGTAGTCCCTATATTTTTTTCAGTCCCCAAATGCAGACTATCTTGGATTTGGATTCTACCTGAATTTTCTGTGTATTCCTTGTTCATTTTTGATGTGGTGGAAAACTCACTGTGGGGAGTTCTTTTGCTTGGAAGAACTTGTTCTAAAAGACCGTATCTGAGCAGTTTGCAGTTAAAAGAGGCCTGGGCTATTCTTTCAACCCCAGTGTTAAAAGCGTACAGTGCAAAATGTAAACCATAATGTAAATGATTGACCATGGTTAGTAGCAATGCTTCAGTATTTGCTCAATTATAACAAATGTGCAATATTGATGTAGGATGTTATTGGTAGGGGAGGATGTGGGAGGGAGGGGGTACATGAGAATCCCCTATATTTTCTATATGACTTTTCTGTAACCTAAAGCTTCTTGGAAAATAAAGTAAAAAAAAATAAGACACTGGGGGGAACATACAGAAGAAATTGTCAATATACATAAAAGATAACAGATCTTATAGTGATTGAAAGGTACAATGTAAATTTTTTTTAAATTAAAAAATTTTTACTTTTAGTTTTATTATTATTATTATTTTGGGTTTGTTGTTGGGGATGTTTTGGGTTGCAGAAGGGTTGCAGCTGTGGCAGAGGAGGATCACTAGTGCAGGGTGTTGGTGGTGGGGGCATGTGTGAGGAGAAATGTACCCAGTGTTTCTTAAAGTATGCTCTGACCAGCATTAGGATCACCAGTGGTACTTTGAAAGATTCAAATTGGTGGGCATCATTATAATCCCAGGGATGGTGACCTGTAACCTGCATTTTAACAATTTCCCTCAGTTAATCCCTATGCATATGTAGATTTGAGAAGCATGGGTCTGGAATAATCGCCTTCTAAAAGTTAGATAAGCTGACTCATTTACCCAACGTAAATGGGAGCAAATGCACACAAAACGACACTGATTATAAAAATATAATTTTATTTAGCTACCTTTCTGTTCTTGGGTGCACAGCTACATAGGAATGTTTGCCAAATTTCATCTACATTCTTTTATGTTACAAATGATGTCATCAGTGCCTGGCTGAAACAATGGTGCCCACCCTCTGTAGATTATTGAATGGTGCTAAGGTCTTTCATTTGTCAGATTCCTTCTTTCTTTATCCTTCATTTCTTAAGGTCAAGACACTTTGTTTTCAGCCCATCCTATATCACTTTTCATTGGTAACTGCATCAACCTACAAAAGCAAGGACAGCTTAGGGGTGAAAATTGTCCATTTAATCCAAATCTTCTGGTTTTCTATAAAATAGTGACCTATATCAAACTGCGAATAAATTCATTCCTAAATTGCTAACACCATCTTATACTTTTCAGCTTCATGCCTTTTTGTTTTTCTTTGTGCAATGCCTTCTGCCCTTACCAACTAGTTGGTTTCTTTTCCTACTTCCCTATTACTTCATGTGTTCATCCTCAGAACGTGATTTTTTATTGGTCATAGCATCAAACAAAGTTGGGACTAAAAAGATCTCAGAGGTTTTCTACTCAAATGCTCTTATTTTTACAGATAAGAGAACTGAAGGCCAGAGTCATGAAATAAGTTGCCCAAAGTAACTCAACTAGTTAGTGCCCCAGTTAGGACAAGAGCCTATGTCTCCTGATTCTTTTCCAGAACTCTTCCCATTATGGCAGTGGTAGTCGCCTCCATAGAAGACAAACTAATAATTTTTCATACATTCTTCAAGTAAGACCCAAGACTGGGGTGCAAGAGGAAGGAATTGGAGGAAAACAGTGAGTTTTTAAAAGCTTAGTCTGTTAAATAGATTTAACTTTCAATCACTCCACTATATTAGTTTTCATTTTCCCCCCTTTCCTGCCAGAAACAATAAAATGACTTCTTATGGCACTGAGACCAAGGTAAGGTATTATACTTAAATCCAAGTTTAAATGATTTACAGTTGAGTGGGAAGACTGTCTGGTCTACTGGATTTACCAGGCTATTTCTGAATGCCACATATCAACCATGTGACCCTCATCAAATCACAATGAGCCTCTGTTCCTCAGTTTATTCATCTAACAGGGAGGACTCTGAGTAGAGTGCTTAGGCAGAGACCAACGAGAAAGCACTGGCTTAAAAAAAGAAGTTACTTATATTCAAGGGTATTATTGGTTTTGGGAAACTTGGTGACTGCCTTTTACAAAGGATAAAATTGAGACACAGAAAGGTGAATGGACTCTTTCACTGCCTTATATTGTGGTTTGATTATTATTCATCTTTGAAAATTAAAAATAAAACACCTCCGAGATGAATAGAATATCATATTTTTAAATGGTACAAAATTCTAGAGTAAGATAAGCTTTCTTTTTTCCTGCTGATCTTTTTTTTTCTAAATAAGTCCTTTGGATATTAACAAAGAATCATTAGAAAATGAGCATGAAAGATAAAGACAGGGAAAGAAAGGAATCATTCAAAGAGAAGTTGACAAAAGAACAGTGACTGCAAGGGGGAAAAGTTTCAGTGTGACGTGGTAAAAATCAAGCGATTTGGGTGAAAAGAACATGTGGCACTGTGCAGCAGTAGATGCCAAGGAGGATAGATGGAAAATAGCATGTGCCTGGCCAAAGAGATTTTTAATTTTTTTTACTGAGAACAGTAAGAGCTAAACGGACAGTCTCCAAGCTGTTCTGGAAAATCATTCACAAACATCATCTAGAAGCAGCTTACTTAATTCATTCTATTCCTATTTACAATAAATCTGACTGGCATATAACATTCGTGTACCTAGAAATACTGGCCTGAAAATTACTTTTGGGTTTTTTGCTTGAAATTGTATGTGAGTAAAGGAGACTAGGAAACCACCTCAAAATACAGAGAACTCAACTGTTTGCCTCTCCGGAGAAGGTTTCAAGGCACAGATCCAGCCAAGATGATATGGGTAGTAACAAACTATATAAAATAATTTAGAAACATTTTAGTTACGCAAAATGAGAAGGCTGTTTTTTGTATATGAAGAAACAGAATTTCTACTAGGACAGGTACTTAGAGTGATTTTTCTTATACTGGGGATGGTTTTGTACTGACCTATTTGTAATTTCTCACCCATCCTCCCTCATGTTCAATGACACATTTGCTAAGAGGCTAGCCTGGGAACACAATAAATTACAATGGCCCACACAGGGGTTGGTCCCATAATTGGGGCCTCATTAGCACCTTAGCTCAGCCAACTGATTCTAATGAGAGTGCCAGCCACTGAAGTGGCTATATGGATTTCCAAACCTTAAATTAGAGCTACTGAAAAAGAACAATATATTTTACAACATAAGCTTATTACAGACTAGCTCTCATTGATGATAAGCAAATCATTTCAGAGTGGTAGTTTCTTATTGTGCATATATATATATATTTTTTTTTTTGGCATTTGGTGGGCTCTTTTACTTTGGGGACTTGTATTCTTCTGTTCTGGGAACTTTTCTTGCATTAATTATTTGATAATTTCATCTACTACATTTTGTCTCTTTCCTAACTCCTCTAAGATGGAAATTAGACCCCTGGATTGATCCTCAAACTTTATCATCTTTGCTCTACCATTTTTCTTATCTCAATCTTTTTTCTTTGATGACAACAATAACAGAAATTTATTTTTGGTTTATTACTCCACCTTTTACTCCCTACAAGATCAAAAAGGCAAATGCATGAAAATGTAATCATAAATCAGTGGTTCAGACTCATAATGTAGAAACATGTAATCTGTGACAAGAACTACACAAAGGTGGAGGGGAGATGAATGGGTATAGGAGCCCAGTCTGTGTACACTATGGAAGCCAAGTTGATCTCAAAGCAAATGAGATTTCTATAGATCCAGGATGCCAAATCCAAGCTCCACAGTAACTACAATGAAAGTATCAGAGAATATGCAAACTCAGAGAGACAGAAACCAGAGTTCAAGGTGCCAGGGGTGGAGGGCCTGGGAATGGAGGTTTATGTAGTTTCTGTTTGGGAAGATGAGAAAGTTTTAGTAATGGAAGGTAGTGAGGGTACCATAATATTATGAATATGATTAATTCCACTGAATGGTTTGCTTGGGAGTGGCTGAGATGGGAAGTTTATGTTGTGTATAAAAAAGCTGTACCAATTTATAATACCCCCATCCCCAATCAACAGAATCTAACAATTCTGCTTGCTCCACATCCTCAACAATACTTTGTGTTATCTGTCTTTTTCATTTAGCCATTCTAGTGGGTATGCTTCTGCAACACCTCATGGTTTTAATTTGTAGTTTCCGGTCGACTGCTGAAGTTGAACACCTTTCCATATGTTTGCAAGCATCTGGATATTCTCTTTTGTGAAGTGTCTGTTCAAGTTTTATGCCCCATTTTCTCCTGGGAGTTGTCTTACTTTTTCTTCCTGACTTTTAGGAATTTCTTTGAAATTCTGGATATAAGTCATATGCCAGATATATATAGCAAATATTTTCTCCTACCCTGTGGCTTGCCTTTTATTCTTTGATGAAAGAGAAGTTCTTAATTTACCAATTACCCACTCAATCTATTTTTTTCCTCTAGTGTTAGCAGTACCGTGTCCTTTGTAAGAAATCATTGCTTACTTCAAAATCATGAGGTTCTTACTTTTCTGGTCAACAGAGCACTTCGCTAGCTGGGCACCCAAGGGTCTTCCTGCATGGCCCCCTGGATTAATCTTCTTGTTAGAATATTTATTCTGAGAAATGTTCAAATAGGAGGGAGGTCTGTGTGGAAAATCTTCTAAGGACATCTATGCCAGTTTCCTATTGCTACTGTCACAAACATAGTGACTTAACAACAACAAAAGGCTTTCTCTGCCTAGAGGAGCCCACACCAAATCTTGTTATGTATTTCTGTCTTTCTCTCCCATTTCTCAGCAAGCTCTGTTCTTTCCCCCATTTCCCAATAAATTCTTTTTACTGGCTGAACTAAAACAACAACAGCAACAACAACAAAATTATCATCTTACAGTGCTGGAAGTCAGAAGTCCAAAATGGTTCTCACTGGGCTAAAATCAAGGTGTTAACAGGGCTGTGTTCCTTTGTGGAAGCTTCAGGGACTTCTAGAGCAGGGGTTCTTAACAAAGGATCCATGAGCTTGAATTGAAATTCAAATAAACATCATTCTTGTGGGGACGTGTTGGTGCAGATGTGATATATTTATTAAATAAGACACAATACAGGGTGGACTTAGTCAGGAGTCTGTGTTTTTCACTGACTGGCAAAGGGGTCCGTGAAATAACAAAAGGTTAACCCCTATTCTAGAGGCTGCCTGCAGTCCCTGGCTCATGCCTAGTTGAGTCTTTGTCATATGACGTCATTCTTTGTTTCTGCCCTTATATCTCCTTCTTTCACTCTCCTGCCTCTTTCTTTCACAAGGACCCTTGTGATTACATTGGGCCTACTTGCATAATTCAGGAAAACCACCCCATCTCAAGCTCCTTAACTTATTCACACCTGCAAAGTCCCTTCTGCCATGTAAGGTACACTCACAGGTTCCAAGGATGAGGACATAGACATCTTTTTTTGGGGGGAGGCATTATTCTGCCTACCACAAGAAATTTGTCATCTTGTCAGAAACTGGTGAACAAGGGATCTTAAGTTGGAGTCCATGGCTGGCTTCACAGTAGTCTGTGAAATCTGTCTGCAGAGTCTGTCTAGGCCATATGCCATCTTCATTTTGGGGCTCAACTGCATCCTGAACAGTGTTGTCCAGCTTGCTCAACTGCTCATAGGTTTTGCTTATGTATTTGTTCCAGAGTTGTGTCTCACGTCTGCAGGGGTAATGAACAGCTTCTGCATCTCCTTCTCAATGGTTGTGATGGTGTCTGCCTTGCTAAAATGGCAGCTCAACACATTGGTTGGAGAAAGAGAGAAAGAGAGGCAGAGACAGAGAGGGAGAGTCAGAGAATTCAGTAGGATGGTGAAATATAATGTTAAGGAACCAAAATCTTTACAGTGTATAAGCAATCCATTAGAAGATACAATGGAAGAGAAGACACTCTTTGCAATAGCAATAAAAAAGATAAAATACTTACTAGGAAATGTGGAAAGCCTGAGGAAAACACTACTGAAAGACAAAGAGGACTTGAACCAATGGAAAGACTTATTGTATTCTTGGATAGGAAGACTTTCGTTGTAAAGATGTTAATTATCTAAGTAAGTTAAAAAAATAATAGATTCATAATAAACTTTCGACAGTTTTTTTTCCCTGCAAGATAATTCTAAATTTCATATGGAATACATGCAAAAATATCCAGGAATCTCTGAAAAAGAAAAGCAATGAGAGGGAACTAACTCTATGAGATGTTAAAGCATACTATAGACACCCTGTCAGTGGGCCTTACCTTGGAATATATGTTAACCTATTTCCTCAATGTAACAGAATTAGACTTATTTATAATGTCCCTACACATGGTTTTTCTGCCTCTTTTATTTGAACCCATAATTAGCACTATACCCATTAAATATAAGTCCCAGAAACTTAAATATGTTCATATGCTGGTTCATATGTTGGTTGAGCCCTGAATCTCAGCAGTTGTAACACCTACTCTCCAGTTCATTGGACTAACCCAGGATAATTAACAAAAGGATGATGATGGACAACGCCCATCACAAAAAACAGAGAGTATCTACAACTGCAAGCAAGACAGTTCCATCCATTATACATTTTGTCAAAAACCTATAAAATTATGTGGTGCAAAGTGTAAACCATAGTGTAAAATAGACCATGATTAGTAGCAATGCTTCAATATCTGTTCATCAATTGTAACAAATGTACTGCACTAATGAAAGAAGTTGTTAATGGGGGAAAGTGTGTGGGGGGAGAGAGGGTGGGATATATGGGAATCTCCTATATTTCTTCTGGATTTTTCTATATGTAAAATCATCTCATCTACAAATAGAGATAGTTTTACTTTTTCCTTTCCAATTTGGATATCTGAGGATGGAACACTTCCCAATTCATTCTATGAGACTAGCACTACCCTGATCCAAAGCCTGATGAAGATATTACAAGAAAAGAAAATTACAGGCCAATTTACCTTATTAATATAGATGCAAAAATATTACCAAAATACTAGCAAACTGAATCCAACAGTATTTTTAAAAGATTACTCACTATGACCATGTAGGATTTATCTCAATAATTCGTGGGTGGTTCAACATATGAAAATCAATGTAATATACCACACAAATAGAACTAAGGAAAAAAACACATGATTATCTCAATAGATGCCCCAAAAAAGGCACTTAAAAAAAATCCAGCACCCTTTCCTGATAAAAACTCTTAGAAAACTAGGAATAAAATGGAACTATCTCAGCATGATAAAGGCCATTTATGAAAAAATCACAGCTAATGCCATACTCAAATATTTAAGATGTAAAGCCTATCCCTTAAGATCAGGAGGAAGACAAGGATGCCCTCTTTCACCACTGCTGTTCAACATTGTACTAGAAGTTCTAGCCAGAGCAATTAGGCAAGAAAAAGATGTATTTTAATCTAATCCATTGGGTCTTTCATTCCCATAAGATTCTGACTTTTCCTTGCAAGCTTTCAAATTCTTATTTATGCTCACCCAATATCCTCTTATCATTCTTCATCTCTTTTGCCATATTTTCCTTCAACTACTTAAATTGATTTAGGAGATTTGTGTGAACAACATTGACTAGTTGTCTTAAATTCTGTGTCTCTTCAGGATTTTTAATTTTTTCCTTTGTCTGGGCCATATCTTCTTGTTTCTCAGTATGGCTTGTAATTTTTTTGCTGATGTCTAGGCATCTGATTATGTTGGTAAATTTACTCTGATGATCAATTTCTCTCTCTTGCCTACTGGATTTTGTTTCATGACTCTTCTTTGATTTTTGGTTCAACTTATTCTAAATCTTTAAAATTGCTATGTTTAAATTATCAAAACACGTCCAGGGACCCACTAATTGGGCACTGACCAGATCCCAGGGGGCTTGGAGATAGGGACATGAGAGACTCCAAAAAGCTTTTTTCTTCTTTTACTTTCCCAGCCTGCCAGTAGATGGTGCTCTTTCGTGACCTTTTCCATGGAGGTGACTTTCAACCTCCACTTGCTGGTGCTTCTGGGTCAGCTAGAGCTATGATTCAAAGCTGGGCGCTGACGTCCAAGATCATTGAAGAGAAACCACACTCAGCCCTCCACTGCACCCTCCATCTTCCCAGGAAGGAAAATGTCTGTTCCCCATTCAGTTGGCTGATGTCAGCCACAAGTTTCTCAAGAGTGGGGATTGGTTGTCATTCCCAGTCATGGAGTTGAGTAACTCACAGTTTTCATTGTGGTATCTCTATCTCTGTCCCTCTCCCTCCTGGACAACACATTTGGCATTCTCCTGGTCTGCAGCTCTCCAAAGAATCTCCCTCAAACAGCTTTTACCCTTCCTCAATTGTTTTTGTAAGAGACTTGAGCCCTGCCAACCTACTCCAACTCCATTTTCACGGAAGTCCTCCCTCCTGTATAAATTTGATGATTGGCTTTTAAATTTCTGCAATGAAGGCTTGGAATTTTGATTGGCATTTCATTGAATCTGTAAATGGTTTTGGGTAGAATTAACATTGTAACAACATGTAGTAGTCCAATTCATGAACACAGAATGTCCTTCCATTTATTTAGATCTTCTTTGATTTCTTTTATCAATGTTTTATAATTTTCTGAGTTCAAGTCCTTTACATACTTGGTTAAATTTATTACTAGATATTTGATTTTTAGTTGCTACTGTAAATGGATTTTTTTCTTGATTTATCTTTTCAAGTGTTCTTTGCTTGTGTATAGAAATTCTACTGATATTTGGGTGTTGATATTTTATCCCCCCCCCCCGCCATTTTGCTGAATTCGTTATTAGGTGTAAGAGTTTTGTTGTGGATTTTGCAGGATTTTCTGTATACAAGATCATGTCATTTGCAAATAGGGAAAGTTTTACTTCCTCCTTTCCAATTTGGATGTTTTTTATTTCTTTTCTTGCCCAATTGTTCTGGAAAGAACTTCCAGGACAATGTGGAATAACAGTGGTGACACTGAGTATCTTGATTTGTTCCTGATCTTAGAGGGAAAGCTTTCAGTCTTTCAACATCACATAGGGTGTTAGCTGTGAGTTTTTCATATATGCCCTTTATCATGTTGAGGAAATTTCCTCTTATCCATGGTTTTCTAATTGTTTTCATGAAGAAACAGTGCTGGGTCTGATATAAACAGAGACACAAAGAGAGAGACATGCACAGGAAGAGGGAGCTTTGCCATTTTTGATCCTACCATGTGAGAGAGGACAAGAGGATCACTTAAGCATGAAGCCCCAAGAGGCTGGGCCCATGGAGCAGCTCAAGAGGAGAGTGAGTGGTTCTATATATGGTTTTAAAGTCTAGTTGGTTTAGAGTATCTTTTAATCCTTGTATTTCCTTATTGATCTTCTGACTAGATGTTATATCCATTATTCAAAGTAGTGTATTGAAGTCTCCTACTCTTAATGTAGGGCTGTTAATTTCTCACTTTAAATCTGTCAGTATTTGTTTCATATATTTTGTGGCTCTTTTGTTAGGTGCCTATACATTTATAATTGTTGCATCTTCTTGTTGAATTGACCCCTTTATCAGTATATAATGACCGTCTTTGTCCCTCATAACTGTTTTTGACTTAAAATATGTTTTATCCAGTATTAGTATAGCTATCCCAGCTCTCTTTTGGTTACTACTTGTGTGATCTATTTTTCCCATCCTTTCACTTTCAGCCTACTTATATCTCTTAATTTAATTTGAGTCCCCTGCAGACAGCATATAGTTGAGTCATGTTTTTTTTTTTAATGGATACATGTAAAATTTTTTTTTTTGAATCAAACAATATATTTGGTTCATAGTAATGCATTCATACAGTATTTGTCCTTTTGTGTCTGCCTTGCTTCACTCAACATAATGTCCTTCAGGTTCATCTATGTTGCCATATGCTTTATGACTTCATTTCTTCTTACAGCTGCATAATATTCCATCGTGTGAACAACCCAGGTGTCCATCAACAGATGAATGGATAAACAAACTGAGTCATGTTTGTTTATCCATTCATCCAGTCTCTGCCTTTTGACTGGAGAGTTTACTCATTTAATTTAAAGTCACTACTGATAATGCAGGACTTTTTTCTGCCACTTTGCTATTTAGTCTTCATAAGTCTTATACATATTTGGTCCCTCAATTCTTCCGTTAATGCTCTTTTTCATATTTATTTTATTTTTTTGTTGTACCATATTGAGTGCCTTCTCATTTCCATGTGGATATATTTTTATCTATTGTCTTTGTTAAAAAGGGGTTACATTTTAACATCCTAAATATATAATTATAATATTTGGTTTGATAACAATTTGGCTTCAGTAGCATGTACATACAGTTTTCTTATACTCTTCTGTCCCCACATTTGTTTTTTTACTTGTTACCACTTATAGCTTTGAACATTGTATGTCCAAGAACTTAGATTTATCATTGCTTCTTATGCCTTTGACTCTTAGCCCCTATATTAGTCAGCCAAAGGGGTGCTGCTGCAAAATACCAGAAATCAATTGGTCTTTATAAAGGGTATTTATTTATTTGGGGTAGAAGCTTACAGTTACTGGGCCATAAAATATAAGTTTCTTCCCTCACCAAAGTCTGTTGCTACTTGTTGGAGCAAGGCAGCTGCCGACGTTTGCCAGGGTTCAGGCTTCTTGGGTTCCTCTCTTCCTGGGGCTCCATTTCTCTCCGGGCTTAGCTCCACTGTTTCTTCCACAAGGTCAGCTGTAGACTATGAGGCTCTCTAGGCTCAGCCTCTCTTCACAAGGCCAGCTGTAGACTATCAGGTGAATGGCTTGTCTCTATCTCAGGGCCTTCTCTGACAGACCAAGCTCCTCTGTCACCTCACTTCCCCAGGCTCCAGCATCAAAACCCCAACATCAAAACTGCTCCAACACTGTCATTTGCGATGTCTTTTATCTTTGAGACCCCACCCACCAAGGGGTGGAGCTCAACGCCCTACTGACATGGCCCAATCAAAGCCCTAATCATAACTTAATCATGTCCAGATTAACAGACCAGTTTACAAGCATAATCCAATATCTATTTTTGGAGTTCATAACTTCATCAAACTGCCAAACCACTACAGCCACTGTAGGAAGTAGGAAATGGAATTACATGCCAAAAAATACAATACAATACAATACAATACAACACAACACAATACAATGGTATATAATTACCCAAATGGTTACCTTTACTGGAAGTCTTTATGTCTTTATACTATTTTGAACCACTGTCTAGTGTCCTTTCCTTTTAGTCTGAAGATCTGCCTTTAGCACTGCTTGTAGGGCAGGTCTAGTGGTGATGAACTCCCTCAGTTTTTATGCATCTGGGAATGGCTTAATCTTTCCTTAATTTTTGAAAGAAAGTCTAGCTGGATATAAAATTCTTGGTTGGCCATTGTTTTCATTCAACACTTTATTTTTTTCAGTACTTTATTCCAACCAACTGCCTTCTTGCCTCCTTGGTTTCTAAAGAGAAAGCAGCACTCAATCTATTAGGGATTTCCTTGTACATAACACATTGGTTTTCTCTTGCAGCTTTCAGAACTCTCTCCTTGACTTTTTGAATATGACTGTTTGAGCAATACAGAACATGGTGTACTTTTCTGCATTCTTATTCTGTTTGGTATTCTCTGGGTTTCTTGGACATGCATATTCACATCTTTTGCCACCTCATGGTTGCCTACCACACGAGTGGGGAATGGATGCTGGTAACCACAGCATACAAAGAGCAATTTAATTTCCTTTAGCATAATTTACCAGCCTCTTCCTCCTGCTCTTCCATGGATGCTGTACAGTTTTTTTTGTTGTTGTTTTGTTTTGTTTTTACTGGATTTCAGAGTTTCAAAATAGTTGTTTCAGACAGTTCCTGTCTGGTTAATAGTTGTTCTATTACAGGGACTAAATCTGGGAGCTTCTTACTCAGCCATCTTCCCAAATCCAAACCTTTTTTTTTTTTTTACTTTAAAAAATACTTTAAAAATGGATAATTTATTTATAATTTAACAGAAATTGTGAAAACAATGCACAATAAAATCAAACAAAGTGGTTAA
Organism: Tolypeutes matacus; assembly: GCA_026826555.1. NCBI lineage: Eukaryota > Metazoa > Chordata > Mammalia > Cingulata > Chlamyphoridae > Tolypeutes > Tolypeutes matacus. The sequence continues at coordinate 886,681 of JAKSZT010054494.1, read as the reverse complement.
AATATATATATATATATATATAGCAAGATTCACATGTATACATAAATATTGGAATAGAATTTAAAGATATAAATAAATGTTCTATCCCATTAAAATACTCAAACTCTTTGATTAATCATTTATTTTTCAGCTACTTAAATATTTGCACTGTTATATGAAAGTATACCTTTATGGCCTTTTTTTCTTGAGTTAAGTGTTAATTTTTTTCCTCTTGTCACTGTTTACTGTTTTGGGGGATGCTAAGTAATAAGAAAAACTTCTCACATCCCTTATTCTAGCCAATTCTCTTCCCAGAAGTTCTGACACTTCTCATTTTTGAAAATGAATTTTGAGGATGAAACTTTCATGACAAGTTTGTGAAAGATGTACATTTGTGTGAGTTTATATTTGTTTATATATTTGTTTACTAATTTTTTTCACATGTCAGGTACAGTGTCAGGTGCTTAACTTGAAGTATCTCCCTTAACATATCCTTGTTTTCAGTTCTTTGGTTAGATACCAAGAGGTGAAATTTCCAGGTCATATGTTAATTCTATGGTCAACTTTCTGAGGAACTGCCAAACTGATTTCTGTAGTTGCTGCTCCATTTTATCATCCCACTAAAGATGTATCCCACTAATGATGTATAAGGGTTCAAGTATTTTATTCTTTTCAAAGCTATTGTAAATGGATTTTTTAAAAAAATTCCATTTTGGAAAGTTTTTTGCTGGCCTAGAGAAGCACAACTGATTTTTTTGTGTTAAACTTGTTGCCTAAAACTTTGTTTTTAAGCTCTAATCGTTTTCTTGTGAATTTTTTGGGATGTTTTGGATCATGCCATCTGAGAAGAGGGAAAATTTCACTTCTTCCTTTCCAATATGGATGCCTTTTGTGACAGTTTGAAATTATTTTATAAATTCCAAAAAGAAAAAGATTGTTTTAAATTAATCCATTCCTGTGAGTCTGAGACTATTTCTTTATTTTTTTAGCTTTTCTTTTAAAAAAATATATTTTAAAAGATGTTTAGATTACATAAATGCTATACAAAAATTATAGGGATTCCTATGTTCCCCACCTTCCACACCTCTCACAACCTCCCACATAAACATCTTTCATTAGTGTGGCACATCACCTGCAATGGATATACACATCCTGGGGCTTTGCCACTAAGCATGGACAATAGTTCACATTGTAGACCACACTCTCTCCCACACAGTTCTGCATGTTATATGCTGATGTAAAATGGCCTATATCTGTCATTGTAATGTCACTCAGGATAATTCCCAAGTTCCGAAAAAGTCCCTGTATTACAACTGCTTTTCCCTTTCCCTGCCCCCAAAGTGTCCAGTGGCCACTGGCTCCACATCAATGTTGTAATTTCTTCCATTGCTTGAATCACAATATGTCTACAACAGAATACCAGTAAGTCCACAGCTCTTCCCCCAATCCTGAGGAGTCTGGGGTGGTGATGTCCACTCCACCTCTAAGTGAGAGGGGGCTTATATCCCATGGATAAGATGGATGGGATTATCTTGCCTGCAGCTTCAGACTCTCTGAGACTTTTTTTATTTGTTTTTTTTTTTTTCATTTTTTTCTCTGAGACTCTTTTGATTGTACTACATCAGCAGTGAGTTGCGACTCCAGTTGAATCTTTACCCTCTTGCTGGGTCTGATATAAACAGAGACAGAGAGAGAGACATGCACAGGAAGAGGGAGGTTTGTCATTTTTGATCCTACCATTTGAGAGCGGACTAAAGGATCACTTAAGCATGAAGCTCCCAAGAGCCTGGGCCCATGGAGCAGCTCAAGAGGAAAGAAGCCCCAAGAGGCTCAAAGAGCTGAGGCCCAGGGAGAGTTGAACCATATGTCTAATAGCTCACAGCTGAACTCTGGCATAAAGTGGAGCAGCCGGGTCTGAGATAGAAGGCTTGGACAGAGACAAGTCATATGCCTGCTTGCTCACAGCTGAGCTCCAGGAGCTGGCCTCCAAGAGATGGTGAGCCTGGAGGGGAAGACTGAGACCTAGGCAGAGATCATCTACCATCTTGCTTTACCATGTGGCAGCTGACTTTGGTGAGAAAGCATCTTTGCTGTTTCCTTGATTTGGATATTTCACAGCCTTGGAACTGTAAGCTTTTACCCCAAATAAATCCCTTTTATAAAAGACAACACATTTCTGGTACTTTGCATTGGCAGCCCTTTGGCAAACTAAGACACCTTTTAAAAATATTTTTTCTTGAATAATTGCTTTGGCTAGAACTTTCAGTACAATGTTGAATAAGCATCCTTGTCTTATTCCTGACCTGAGAAGGAAGAACTTTCAGTCTTTCACCATTGCCTATAATGCTAATTGTGAGCCTTTCATGTATGTCCTTTATTGTCTTGAGAAAGTTACACTCATTCCTAGTTTTCTGAGTGTTTTTATCACGAAAGGATGTTGGATTTTGTCAATTGTTTTTTTCTGCATCATTTGAGATGATCATGTGGGTTTTTCCTTCATTCTGATAAAGTGATGTATTACATTGATTGATTCTTATGTTGAAACACCCTTGCATTCCTAGGATAAATCCTACTTGGACATGGCATATAATCCTTTTAATGTGCCATTCGATTTTGGTTTGCTAGTATTTTGTTGAGGATTTTTACATCTATATTCATAAGGGAAATTGGTCTGTAGGTTTCTTTTCTTGTGGTGTGTTTATCTGGTCTTGTTATTAAGGTAATGTTAATCTCATATAATGAATTAGGAAGAGTTCCTTCCTCTTCAATATTTTGGAAGAGATTGAGGTGGGTTGGTATTAATTCTTCTTGGAATATTTGATAGAATTCACCAGTGAAGTCTAATAGTTTGTTATTGGATGATGGCTATTGTGATTCTTTTGTTGATGAGTGTCTAGATTATGTTGTTTTATCTTAAAGAATGTTGAATTTTATTTTGACAGGCAGTTAAGTTGCTTCCAGATCAGATTCAACCTTTCAAGGCTCATTTATAAGCTTTTTATGGGAGGTTTGGGTAGCCTTTACTCTAGGACTAGTTTAGCCATACTATTAAGAATTGATCATTCTATGGTCCCTAAACAAATCTTTGGATATTCAACAAGGTTTTTCCCCCTCTGGTTGGAGCTCAAACATTGTCTTGCCCTGGGGGAACTCTAGGAATTGTTCTGCTTATAGCTCCACAGCAATTTTTCTTTGTCTAGCCTCATTGGAGTTTCACTCTATGTATGCACAGCTCAGTGTGCACAAAAGACTCAAGGAGACCCTATGTCAATTTCAGTAGTTCTTTCTCTGCATAACTCCCTTCTCTCCACTACTCTGCCCCACAAATTTTTAGTTGTCTCAGCTTCCATAAACTCTGATCTCTGTCTCCTCAAATTAGCAAGATCACTGCTTGGGTTTTCCTTTCCTGTGCTGTGGTCGAGAAATTGCCTCCAGTTATAAAGCTGAGGCAATCACAAGGATCACCTTATTTGTTTCCCTTCTTTCAAAGATCACAGTCCAGTGCTTCCTATTGTCTACTGTCTAAAAACAGTTTTCTAGTTACTTATGGCAAGAGGGTAAAACCAATTCCAGGTGCTCCATCATGGATTGAGGTGGAAATTTAGTCATAAAAAATATAATAGTTGAAATAAATAATACAACAGAGGGAATTAATAGCAGGAGGAATGCATCTAAATAACATATTAGTAAGTTAAAGACAAAATTGAGGAACTTTTCCAGAAGATAGCAGGGAAGTATAAGGAATATATAAAAGAAAAGATAAGATATATAAAAGGCACTAGTAGAAGTTCCAGCATCAAATAAAAGAAATACCAGAAATAGAGAAGATTAAAAAGGAGAGCAAGAATTGTTTTAAAAAATAATTGAGATGACTTCTGGGAAGATGGAGCTTAGAGAGGCAGAAAGCATCTCTCACAGAAAGTTTTCAAGTTAAGGTTCATTCTTTATTGTGAAATGATAGGTGTCTTTTTGTTGCTGTTATTTAAAAGTCCTTTCTTTTCCTTTTATGAATGGGGATGGATGTCTGGTGGTTGATTGTTTTAATAAAAAGTTAGCAACTCTGCCAAAAAAAAAATAAATAACTAGAGAACCGGCAGAGACTGTCTGCAAGGCTGCCCTGGGGCTAAGGACGCCAGGGGAAGGCAAGAAACCACCCAGGAGAGAGGAGTGAAAGAAAGGAGTCTCAGCTGGATGAAAAATCCTGTGAGTAGAGCTGCAAAAGCAGCAGTGGGACCCTTCCCCCACCTATGGAGTAAATAGCAGCCTGCAGACTGCAGCAGCTGTGGACTGAGGAGGTTGTAGGGGTCTTCTTCGCCAAGAAGGGAAAGGGAGGGACACAGCCTACAGCAAATCCATATTTTGGCCAGTGAACTTGGTCTCCTACATTGGAGGGGTCACACACTTCCAGGTCCTGTGGGGCCAGGACATTGTTTGCCCTGAGAGCCTTGCAGGGAGCTAAAGATAATTTGCCTTCTCAAATACCCTCCATACTGCCTCAGGCTGGTTGCAGAAAAGGCAGAGGCAGGGAGGGTGTGGTTGGCCAAGGGTGGAGAAAGGTTGATTGTAAGGCTTGGCCAGCCCTGAGGACATTGCTTCTGCACCCTCCACTCATCTGAGGAGTTACTGAGTGCATTCCTCCTAGCATCTGGGTTCTGAACTGAAAGGTCTGCAATAGAGCACCATCTTCTGGCCAGATCAGAAAAGTGCACAAAAAAGGAAAAATAATAAATAAATAAGAGAGGCAAGCAGGTGCCTTTACTGCCACCCACTCCAACGCCCTTGGAAATTGGCCTGCAACCCATTACTGGGTCCTTAGTCCTGGTTTGACCAGTTAAACAGGAGCAATCCTAAATATCTAGAACAAGTTGAACCAAGAGTCAAAGAACAATGTTAGTACACAGCTACTTAACAGTAAATCCCTAAGCAAGAGACAGAAACTGAACATCAGAGTAAACTCAACATCAGAATCAGATGCCTAGACATCAGTAAAAAATTACAAGCCACACACAAAAAAGGAAGATATGACTCAGGCAAATGAATAAATCAAAGCTCCAGATGAGGCACAGGACTTGAAAAAGCTAATCAATGAGGATCATACAAATCTCTTAAATTAAATCATGGAATTGAAGAACAACATAGCTAAAGTAATAAAAGACATTAAGAAGACACTGAGTGACAACAGAGAAAAATTTGAAATCCTGGATGGAAAAATAACAGTGCTTATGGGAATGAAAGACACAATAAGTAAAATTCAAAATACAATAGAGGCTCCCAACAGCAGATTTGAAATCATGGAAGAAAGAATCAGTGACAGAGAGGAAAGAACAACTGAAATTGAAGAGAAAGAGGAGCAAGAGAGAGAAAAAAATGGGAAAAATTGAGCAGGGGCTCAGGGAGTTGAATGATAACATGAAACACACCAACATACGTGTTATGGGAATTCCAGAAGGAGACAAGAAGGGAAAAGGAGCAGAAAGAGTTTTTGAGGAAATAATGGCCAAAAACTTCCCAACTTGAAGATATGTGTCCAGGAAGCACAGTGTACTCCAATTAGAATAAATCCAAATAGACCTACACCAAGACACATAATATGCACAATGCCAAATGCCAAAGATAAAGAGAAAATTCTGAAAGCAGCAGAGAAAAGCTAAACGTCACAAACAAGGGACATCCAATAAGAGCTAGTGTGGATTTCTCTTCAGAAACCATGGAAACAAGAAGGCAGTGGTATGCTATAATCAAGGTACTGAAAGAGCAAAATTGCTAACCAAGAATTTTTTAGCCAACAAAACTACCCTTCAAATATCATGGTGAGCTTAAAATATTCATAGATAAACAGAAAATAAGAAAGTCCAGCTCTATAAGAAACACTAAAGGGAAAATAAAAGATAGAGAAAGGCTTGGAGGAGAGTATAGAAGTGAAGACTATCAGAAAGGCTAACCAAAAAGATTGAAAAATGGACAAAAATAAGATATGACATGAAAGTCAAAGGATAAAATGGCTGAAGTAAGTAATGCTTTTACAGTAATAACATTGAATGTTAATGGATTAAACTCCCCAATCAAAAGATATAGGCTACAAAATGGAAAAGAAAACATGAGCCATCCATATGCTGTCTGCGAGAAACTCACCTTAGACCCAAGGATGCAAATTGACTGACAGTGAAAAGTTGGAAAAAGATAGTAATAACCAAAAGAGAGCTGGAGTAGCTATACTGGAGTCAGACAAAACAGACTTTAAATGCAAAGAAGTGATGCAGAAGTCCATTATATACTAATAAAAGAAACCATCCACCAGGAAAGAGTAACAGTCATAAATATAGTCCAAAATGCCTATATTAAAAAGGAAGAAAGAACAGGGAAGAAGATTTGGCTCAAGCAAGTTGGGTGCCCACCTATCACATAGGAGGTCCCGGGTTCAGTTCCTGGTGCCTCCTAAAGAAGATGAGCAAGACAGCAAGCTGATGTGATGGGCTGGCACAGCGAGCTGACACAATAAGATGACACAACAAGATGATGCAATGAGATGATACAATGAGGAGACACAATGAGGAAACACATTGAGAGATACAACAAGCAGGGAGCAGAGGTGGGTCAAGTGATTGGGCACCTCCCTCACACATGGGAGGTCCCAGGTTCAGTTCCCGGTGCCTCCTAAGAAGAAGACAAGCAGACACAGAAAGCACACAATGAACAGAGAGCAGACAGCAAGTGCAAACAATGGGGTGGGAGGAGGGAGAAATAAATAAAATAAATCTTTAAAAAGAAGAAGAAAGAGCTAAAATCAAAGAACTAATGGACCAAATAGAGAAACTAGAGAAAGAACAGCAAGTCAATCCTAGTAAGCAGAAAGAAAGAAATAACAAAGATTAGAACAGAAATAAATGAAATTGAGAACAAAAACTAATAGAGAAAATTTTAAAAACCAAAAGCTGGTTCTTTGAGAAAATCAATAAAATCAACAAATTCTTAGCAAGATTAACAAAGAAAAAAGAGAGAATATGAAAAGAAATAAAATCAGGAATGAAAAGGGGGACATTATGACTGACCTTACAGAAAGAAAAAGGATCATAAGAGGATATTATGAGAAACTGTATGCCAACAAATTACATAACCTAGATGAAATGGACAAATTCCTAGAAATGCACAAACAACCTACATAAACTCTGTAAGAAATACAGGAACTCAAAAAACCAATCACAAGCAAAGAGATTGAATCAGTCATCAAATATCATCCAACAAAGAAAATTCCAGGACCAGATGGCTTCACAGGTGAATTCTACCAAACATTTTGGAATAATTAACACCAATCCTGTTTAAACTCTTCCAAAAATTTGAAAAGGAGGGAAAATTACCAATACATTTTATGAAACCAACATCACCCTAATACCAAAGCCAGATAAAGATGCTACCAAAAAAAAAAAAAAAAAAAAAAAGTACACACCAATCTCCCTAATGAACATAGATGCAAATACTCTCAACATAATACTTGCAAATTGAATCCAACAGCATAAAAAAAAAAACAATTATACATTATGATCAAGTGGATTTTATTCCTGGTATGCAAGAGTGGTTCAAAATAAGAAAATAAATCGGGAAGCAGATGTGGCTCAAGCAGTTGGGCACCTGCCTACCACATGGGAGGTCCTGGATTCAGTTCCCGGTGCCTCCTAAAAAAAAAAAGATGAGCACACAATGAACAGACACAGAGAGCAGACAGCAGGTGCAAAAACAATGAGGGGAGGATAAATAAATAAAATAAAAATAAATCTTAAAAAAAAAAGAAAATCAATTAGTGTAATACACCACATTAATAAATCAAAGTGAAAACACCACATGATCATCTCAATTGATGCAGAAAAGGCATTTAACAAAATCCAGCATCCTTTCTTGATAAAAATGCTTCAAAAGATAGGTATAGAAGGAAAGTTCCTTAACATAATAAAGGGCATATATGAAAATCCCACAGCCAACATCAGACTCAGTGAGGAGAGGTTGAAAGCTTTCCCTCTAAGATCAGGAAGAAGAAAAGAAAGCCTACTGTCACCACTGTTCTTCAACGTTGTGCTAGAAGTTCTAGCTAGAGCAATTAGGCAAGAAAAAGAAATAAAATGCATCCAAATTGGAAAAGAGGAAGTAGAACTCTCACTATTCACAAATGACATGATCTTATATTTAGAAAATCTGAAATTATGTACAACAAAGCTACTTGAGATAATGAATGAGTTCAGCAAAGTGGCAGGATACAAGATCAATATGGAAAAATCAGTAGTGTTTCTATTCACTAGTAATGAGCAAGCCGAGGAGGAAATCAAGAAAAAAATTCCATTTACAAAAGCAACAAGAAAACTCAAATATCTAGGAATTAATTTAACAAGGAATGCAAAGGATATGTATTCAGAAAAACTACAAAACACTGCTAAAAGAAATGAAAGACTTAAACAAATGGAAGGACATTCCATGTTCATGGATTGGAAGACTAAACAACATAAAGATGTTAATTCTACCCAAATTTATTTATAGATTCAATGCAATACCAATCAAAATTCCAACAGCTTAATTTACAGAAATAGAAAAGTCAATTACCAAATTTATTTGGAAGAGAAAGGGGTCCCAAATAGCCAAAAAACATCCTAAAAAAGAAGAGCATAGTCAGAGGGCTCAAGCTCCCTGACCTTGAAATGTATTATAAAGCTACAGTGGTCAAAGCAGTATAGTATTAGCATAAAGATAGACACATTGATCAATGGAATCAAATCAAGAGTTGAGAAATAGACTTTCACCTCTATGGTCAACTGATTTTCAACAAGCTTACCAAGGCCACTTTTCTGAGACAGAACAGTCTCCTCAGATAAATGGTTCTGGGAGAACTGTATATTCATAACCTAAAGAATGAAAGAGGACCCCTATCTCACTCCCTATACAAGAATCAACTCAAAATCGATCAAAGACCTAAATATAAATGTCAAGACCAAAGAACTCTTAGACAATAAAGTAGGAAAATATCTATAAGACCTTGTAGTAGGTGGGGGTCTCTTAAACCTTACACCTAAAGTACAAGCAACAAAAGAAAATACAGATAAATGGGACCTCCTCAAAATTAAACACTTCTGCACCTCAAAGGACCTTGTGAAGAGGGTAAAAAGGCAGCCTACTCAATGGGAGAAAATATTTGGAAATCACACATCCGACAAGGTTCTAATATCCATGATATAGAAAGAGATCCTACAACTCAACAATAAAAAGACAAATGACCTAATTTTAAAAATGGGCAAAAGACCTGAATAGACATTTTTCTAAAGAAGAAATACCAATGACAAAAAAACACACCAAAAACCCAAAAAACAAAAAAACATGAAAAATGCACGGCATCACTGGCTTTTAGCAAAATACAAATCAAAGCTACAAAAAGATATAATTTCACACTACTAGAATGGCCACTATTAACAAAACAGAAAACTACAAGTATTGGAGAGGATGTGGAGAGGTAGGAATGCTTATTCACTGCTGGTGGGAATGCAGAATGATACAGCGGCTGTGGAAGTCTCTTTGGTGGTTCCTAAGGATGTTAGATATAGATTTACTATGTGACCCAGCAATACTGCTACTAGGTATATACCCAGAAGAACTGAGAATAGTGACAAGAACAGACATCTGCATACTGATGTTTATAGTGACATTATTCACAATTGCCAAAAGATGGAAGCAACCCAGGTGTCCATCAACTGATGAATAGATAAACTGTGGCATATACACACTGTGGAATATTATTCAGCTGTAAGAATAAATGAATTCAGGAAGGATATGACAATGTTGATAAACCTGGAAGACATTACATTGAGTGAAGCAAGCCAGGCACAAAAGGACAAATATTGTATGACTTCGCTATTATGAACTAAATATAATGAGCAAAGTCATGGAATTAATAGCTAGAATATGTCACCAGAGGAAAAAATGTGGTTAGAGAACGGAAAGCTGAGGTTTAATCTGTGCAGAATTGGTAAAATGTTGTTTGTAAATGTTTGGAAATGAATAGAAATGGGGAAACCACATCATAGGATTTGTAATTAGTATTTATAATTAGTAGCACTAACATATGGGTATGATTTTGTTTTTTGTTGGTTTGTTTTTGGAGTAATGAAAATGCTCTAATATTGATTGAAAATGATGAATGCACAACTTGGTGATTATACCATATGCCATTGATTGTACACTTTAGATAAATTGTATGGCTTATGAACAAAAAATAATAGGGTGGGTTGGGGGGAAATACACCAAACGTAAGATATGGATTATAGTTAGTAATACTACTTTGATGATGCTCTTTCATAATTTATTACAAATGTTTCAAAAAATGCAAGGTAGTTGTGGTGGGGTGATGTATGGGACCTCTGTATGATGTTATGCATATTTGCTTTGTAAGTTCACAACTTTTAATATACACTTATTTTTTGTGTATGTTCATATATGAATGATATACTTCAATAAATTGCTTTTAAAATGAATTTTAAAAAGAAATAATGTAATAAAATGTCTGGAATTGAAAAGAAGTGAAAAACCTCATGTTGATAATGGTACAGTAGTTTGAGCTGTTTGTATCCCAGAAAAACATGTTCTTAAATTTTATCCATTCCTGTCGTTGTAATCCCATTCCAAGTAGGATCTTTTGATGAGGCTACTTCAGTTAAGGTGTTACCATCCTCATTCAGGATGAGTCTTAACCCTATTATTGGAGTCCTTTATAAATAGAATGAATACACAGAGAGAAAGCCGCAGAAGCAAGAAACTGAAAGCAACAAAAGCCGGAAGAGAAGGGAGAGACCAGCAGACACCGCCATGTACCTTGCCATGTGGCAGAGGAGTCAAAGATCGCTAGGAGCTGGTCTTCGGCAAGAAAGCGTTGCCTTTATCCTTGACTTTAATATTTTCCAAACCTCGAACTATAAGCTAATAAATTCCCATTGTTGGGCTAACCCATCAAAGAAGAAATCTGATTACATCCTGAAAGAATAAACAGTACTTCTACAAAGGAGCAAGAATCAGGTTACTCTCAGACTTTTCAATAGCAATGTTGAATTTAAGAAGAAAATGGAGTATCTTTGGGGAAATGAATATGAGAGCTTCACAGAGCAAAGGCCTGGGAAGGAGGGGAGACCAGAGGAAAAATTAAATTGTTAATTTATCAAGAGCACCACAGCCAAAGTTTAATGGTACAAAAGATCGTGTGCATATCTTCCAGGGTATAAAATTAACTATTATTTTTCCCCCTTAGATCATCTTTCTCCTCCAGAGTCAGGGAAAAAAATTCAATCTTGCATTTGTGTACACTTTATACACTTCAAATCGCTTCAACATTCATTTGCACATTTGAACTTTAGTGGAATAGGAAGCTCAAGTGTATCTATATTCACCTGATGCTGTTTGCCCCATTGCATAGACAAGAAAACAGAGACCCAGGAACATCATACCACTGATCAGTGACTGAGCTAGACCTAGACCCCTGTGTTCCTAACTCCTACATTCTGCTCTTTCTTCAACATTTTGATGAAGCAGCATGAAATTTCGGGTGAGAGCTGGGTGGACTCTGATCTGATTTCTCAAATAAACTTGGCTTGGAAAGACCTTCTAGCTAGATGTGGGCATCCTCAAGTGAAAAGGTAACGTGGCCCCCCCCCGAGACAGCTCCATTCTGCCATATTTGGCTTGTGTACTGTGACTCTCCTCAGCTCTGAGATATGACTCAATAATGTAAAAACATTTCCTTTCCCACTTGAGTTCTTGTTAGTCATTTTTTGTGGATAAGGTTTTATTGGGGTAATTATTGTAAATGTGATACACACGAAGGGTGGCTCCAATTACATTTTTAGAGCATAACTCTAATAATGAATTTCATGGCAACTCACACAAACCTTCTTTCCCTGAAAGCTACCAGCAAAAGAGGCATTACTGTCTGTCAGAGAAATGACAGAGAAAGAAACCCCTCCTTTAATTTTTCCTTCTTTAAATGTGAAATGTCTCTTTCCCATGGAGCTCATAAAGCCCATTCCTGTTGTCAGATATACATGAGCATTAATTTTTACCAACTACCATAAGATTCCTAAAGACTCAATGAAGGAATAAAAAGAACATAATGATTCCAAGAAACTGGCTGAATGCTACAGTCCAACACCCCCTAATCAGAAGGGAGTGGAATCATGAGAACAGCAGCACATCAGACCCATGACCAGTCTCCTCTTTCACAGGATGATGAGCTTCAGAGAACCTGCTCAATGTACAATGTGGTCTCCTGCTTTGTGACTATGCTTTCATCTGTATCTCCATTTGAAAGATACACTCTGTGAGAACACAACAACCCCTGTCTCCATTACACACACATGCATGTGCACACGCACACACGTGTGCATGTGCACACATGGTACACATCCCTTCTCCAGCAGAACTGCATGCTGTGAAACACAGCCTTTGCACAGCCCATGGAAAATTAAAATAGAAGTAAGGATAGATGAGGCTTGACCTCTATGTTAGGAAACCTCAGAGCTCTGTATGTCAAAATTGTAAATAAAACAAACTCATCTTGACCTAATAGTGCAGTCTAAAATGGAGCTCCAAATGTAAAAAGTAGTTGAAGTAGGCCAGAGAAAATGAACCACGTGGATGTGTGAGTCTGAAAATCTCTTAGGAATAGCTTATTTATATGTTAATACTTTTTTTCAATTTTAAGATTGGTGATTCTGCTTTACACTTGAAACAGTGTTTTGTTTTGTTTTTTTTCCCAATCACAATAATTTGAATATGAAATTTATTACTGGATTAAAAAGAAAATGTTAAACTTTTGGAGAGTCTGGCTGGCACCAACTGCATTGGCATCTCCTCTTTAGACCTGCAGGCTGAATTGCCTTTAGTAAGATGGTGTAATTGGCAAAGTTGGCCTTTAGAGCCTACAGCCTCCTTACTCTGTCTTCTTTTCTCTTTGTGTTTATTTTCTCCCCCTTGTTCCCTTCAGGCTTCTAACACTGCCTATTCTTTTTCTCCTCTCTCATCATTCCTATTAAAGCCTGCTCTGAGGAAGACTGTAATATTAACCGTTTATGATTCAGTGTGGATTTAATCAACTCTCTTCCCTCTACGGGGAGCTTCCATCTAAGCTTTATCTCCAATTATAGAATTAAAGACTTTGTCCCTTTTTAAAGGGATTTCAGGCATCAGTGAGCTTGTAGGGGAGATAGATTTTAGCCAAGTAGACCTTACTGGCATCTCAGAAATTGATGGATGCTTGTGCCACCAGTAATACCTAGCACAATGGCTTGCACACCTAGTGGCAGTTCAATGAAGATTTGTTAATTGGGTAAGTGATTGTCTTCTCTTCCTACCAGTAAAGATTTGGCTATAGGCTTTTTCTTTGGCTTTTCAATATCTCCCAGGTGGATATTGTGGTGCTTGGGCACATTGTGGATCCTGATATTACACTGGAATTTGATAATGAGAAAGGTTGCAATATTTGAGAAGATTGAATCTTGAAAGGCAATTCAATGAGCAGTCACAGGACAGAATCAGAAAGTTAAATAGACATAGATGAAAGTCCCAGAATTGAAAACCATTGAAATTTCTGGAAGATTAGATCATATTAGTCATTTGTTGTAAACCTGCTCTTACTGTATATTTAAAGAAGGGTTATTTCCTGACTGTCAGTCAACTATGGCCTGATTAGAGGGAGCAGGATCTGAGGAGGTCAGAGTCTGGGCTTTAGAGTCATTTCTGATGAGTTTTACTTTCACCTAAAACACAGCAGGAAAAGTGAGTGCAAAGTGGAGAAGAGATTTCCATTTTTTTCTTTATTGCTCATATGAAGCTTATATTTCCAATAAAAATCTCTTCATGGAAAGTCTTGGAAAAATTAACCCCTGAAGTGTTTGGGATGTGGACCTCTAACAAGTTGTAAATTTGGATGGGATTAGCAGACAAGACCTGTGCTGGACCTCTTGGCCTGTGCTATCTTGCATTCTTCCATATACTGACCTTGCCTTCCCTGCTTCTGCTTCTGCTTCTGCTAAAAAATGTCCCAGCTACTGTTCGGACGTCTTCTATTACATTCTCTATCCCTCCTTCGTTGACATCTGGGAGTAGATCACCCTTTATGTGCATAAATCACTAATTGTAATTTTCTGAAATCCTGGAAAGAGGGAGTGGTGGTTGAGCTGAGGTGGGGATACCTCTGCCCTAATCTCCAAGCCTATCTTACTTATATAAGGGTAATTTCTACCATCTTGCCGGGGGGGGGGTGAATGGGAAAAAAATAGGGACACACAAATTCTGCCTCATTTTAGCCACCCCCACAATCCTCCAGGAAATTTTCTTTGCTTTCTCCTTGACAAAGCTAATTGCCCTTAATGTCTAGGCAACTCATACCCCCATTACTAAGAAACCCCACAGTTGCTCTCTTATTTTGGCCTCATGCTGTTTTTCAAGAGATTAAGTCTGCATTTGTTAGTAAGCAAATACTTTTGCTCTAGGGCTGTCAAACTGGCCCTTTTTTAAGTCTGAAAAATTTGTTTAACAATTAAAATAAAATGATATGAGATCTCACATATGAATGTAAGTAATTCTTCTTTTTATGTTTTTGCCTGGTTATAACTTGAGATGATTTCTAGCCACTAGCTTTTCATTAAGTAGAAAATGTAATTATTCTCTTAGAGAGGAAAGGCAACACACTCCAAATGATCTGTCTAAAGAATCCCTTTAACTAAGGACAACTTCTCTCAAATTAGAGTAAGAATTATATTGATTATGAACAATATGGAGGCAGGACAATAAAATTCGGAATATTTTGAGATTAACATCACTGCCATAAGTAGTTTTCTGCTATTAAAAGCTTGTAAGCTGGGAAGTGGCTGTGGCTTAATCAGTAGGACTCCCGTTTACCATATGGGAGGCCCCGGGTTCGGTTCCCGGGGCCTCCTGGTGAAGGCAAGCCCGCCCGCACGGCGTGGTTCCCAGCGAGCACAAGCAGCAAGGGGGGGATAAATGAATAAATAAATAAAGTCTTTTAAAAAAAAAAAAGCTTGTAAGCAGTTTATTAAAGGTATATTTTGGAAATATAACAACCATTGAGTTCTAAGTTCAATAAAGCAAAATGGTAATGGTGAACAACCCTAAAGATCGTTCAGTAAGAAGGCGGCTTACTGGGATGTCTAAGAAATTTGCAGCATCATTTGAAATAAAAATTTGTTTTAATGCCGTTCAAAATCTCATTACAATGAGCTTCAAACAAGTAACCAAGTGATTAATACAATTTTCTTTATCCAGGACCCTTGGGTTTTTTCAAATAGCATTTCTAATGTATTGTGGGTTCACTATGGGTTAAACACTATTGCTTGAGTCTTTTATAACTACATTGCTAGTCTGGACTGATGTCATCAATGGTTGGAAAGATGACTCCAAGACCCGACAATATCCTTAATAATCAAATATTAAATGTTTTTCACTAATTAAGTTATTACACTATACTCACTAAGGCAGGAAATTGGACTCAGGATTTTCAACCATAAATTTGGAAAAAAATGAGGTTTTCAGTTTAACCCCCAGTTATCGAGACCTAAACAATTAGCCCCAACACCCTATTTTCAGGTCCAATGAATAAAAACTTGACCATGCTGATATATCATTGTATTGAATGTAGCAAAAAATGATTGCCCATGGTTTGGAAATCCTTTGATTTTATGTAAATTTGTTGTAATAGAAATTGACCTAAGGTATTTGTTATTATTTACTATATACAACCACTCAGCACAGTACCTGATGCATAATGGGTGTTTTTAAAGTATTTTTGTCCAAATAGATTAATTAAAGTCTGCCCCATATATTTGTGAGATATTAAAACCAATTTTTTTTGCTGTTGTTTGCTTCTGATAATCTGTTTCCTTGCTGACCTGCACTTTTCATATTCATTGAATCAACTGAATTTAGTACTTCAGGGGAAGACAAAAATGTCCTACAATAAATGCATCATTGCTCAGCTCTGAGTTTCAAACTATAATTTTTGGAGTGCATAGCAAGATAATAGTTTCAAATTTCAGGCTTTGGTGAGGATAAAGATTCTCTTTACACACCAAGAGCAAAATGAGATGGTCTAAAAATAGCACTTTGTTTTCAGACATTGTGTAGAGAGGATGGGGAATCCTAACATAAGGGAAATTCCTTCCGTTCGGGAAATAGAAAGCAATTTTGTCCTCAGAGGAGCTTGGAGATATTTGGGGAATATATGCCTAAGCTTAAGATGCTGACCCCACAGTCTGAGCCATGAAAGGGAGTGGTATCATCCTTACTGTTTATCACTCATGGACGGAATCAATCATCTCAAGTGCCCTCTATCAGAGTGGCCAGAGTTGAGTAGAAATGGCACCATGGCATGATAAAGCAAAGAAAGGGCTGGGAGCAGTGTACTTGGTCCTGAAAAGGCTGAAAAGGAAATCTTGAAGTCCTCACATGCCCAGCTTGGGGATGTGAGAGTGAAGAAAGGATGGGAGGGCCAGAAGAATCTTGGGGTAAGGAAGAAGAGGGAGCTGAGCACAAGAATCTTACCATCAGAATAATTGCAAGGCTCATGGTCATTAGCTGTGGCTCTCAGCACAATTCCCCAAAAGCCAAGTGGACCTGAGATACTCTGCAGTGGACATCTGTGAAGGATTCATGATGACCAGGCATGATTAAGGACATCTCAACAGAGGCCAGTGAGAAACCAGAGACCAACATGCATCACAAAAGTTCCTCTCTGGGTGCAGTGAGGCTATCTAATCTCCCTCTGTACCCTGATGCCAGCTTGGGGAAGGAGAAGGGAAGATATTTTGACTGGACAGAGGCAGCCCTGATAGAAAGTTTGAACTCCAAATTGACTGACTATTAACCTGAGAGATACTAGGGAATTGGTACTTAAGAGTGAGATAAAGTCAGATTAATTTAGAAGTTTAAGGTGTTTTTGTTTTTTTGTAACTGGTCCAGAGTGTAAATTTTGACTTCCTCCAACAAATGCATCCCCCTTCATAGACTAAGACAAGGCTTATCAGCTTTTCCAAGTCAGCACCAAGTTTTCATTTTTATACATTTACTCTTGGAAAGATATGACAGGGACTGAGATGAAAAGAGAGAAGTCCTTTATTGAAATGCAGATCCCCTCTGAGTAGTTACACCTTAAAATTAGATTGGTTAATATTAAATTATTAATTAACAAATTAATTCTCCATTAAGACCTGTGGTGGTTTCTGCCCCAGAAAACATGTTTTTAAATTTAGTCCATTCCTGTGGGTGTGAAACAATTGTAAGTATGACCTTTTAATGAAGTTATTTCAATTAAGGTATGACCCAAGTCAATCAGGATGGGTCTTAATCCTATTACTGGGGTCTTTTATAAGTAGAATGAAATTCAGACAGAGAGAAAAAAACCATGGGAAGCAAGAATCTGAAAGTAGATGGAACCCAGAAGAGAAGGGAACAGCTTCTCTGTCATGTGTGCATTGCTGTGTGACAGAAGAGCCAAAGACCAAGGATCATCAGCAGCCAGCCCCAGAAGGCCACAGTCTTCTGGGAGAAAACATCACCTTGATGATGTCTTGATTTTGGACTTCTCCTAGCCTCAAAACTGTGGGCCAATAAATTCCCATTGTTTAAGCCAACCCATTCCATGGTATTTGCTTTGGCAGCCAGAAAATTAAAATACCACCTAAGTAGGGATTTGTAGAAATGTGAGGGGAAAATACTAGGTACTTTGGAGGAGGTGGTTAAAGATGAATTAAGAAGTGGTAGTAACTTTCTTTACATATCTGTGCTGCTTGAATAATATTTATCCTATGAATCCTTTCCCTTTCTTAATCTGCTGGGATGCAGGAGATGATTGCCCTGTATTTCTTATTGTTATCAAGACAATGCTGTGAGATAGTTAAGATAGTTTGAGACAGGCCTGAGTTCAAATACTAACTATGTCACCTGGGTTCAAATACTAGCTGTGTGACCTTGAGTAGTGACCTAAGGTATTTTAGCCTCTGTTTCCTTATCTGAAAAATTGGGGAAATGCAATGTGAAAATTTCCAGGGATGATGTCTGAAACATGGTTGGTACTCCATAAATGCTTGTTCCTTTTCCCTTGTCAAAATGTGTTGGGCATTTTCCCTTTGCCTCTCCAGATCCATTTTACATACTGTACCATGTTCTGGAAGACTTACCTGTATAGAGTCCATCACTATGCTCCTTTGCTTTCTAGCTTCTTGGTGAGTTAGACCAATGGGATGTATTAGTGGGAGGTCAAGGGCAAGAGACTGAAGTTGGAATATTTATTCCCCCAATTCCTTACATGCAGGATGCCAAGGGCTGATTGGATCCCTTAATGAAAGGTCACAGCATCAGTCAGGAAGCTTTCCCCTTGTTCTTTCAGGACTGAGGTGATACCCTCCCATATCCCTGCCCCACAACACCCAATTCTCCCCTGAGCACTGCATTATCTCTTTTTGTGGCTGTATATACACCTTGCCCAGGCTTTGTAAATAGTCTATTAAACTTTCTTCAGATTACTCAATTTGAGTTTGCCTGCCTATTTCCTATGGTACCCTGACTGACACATTCTCTTACCATTTCTAAGAATGTATGACAAATAGAAAGAAGACACATGCACCCTTTATTTGACTATGTTTCTTTGTAAAGGCCTGCCTTAGCTGCCTCAAGCCTTTCTATGAATTCAAACAAGAGGTCAGTTAGGTCCAGTGAAAAGAAAGCCAAGCTCAGGATCAGAAGATTGGTGCCTTTGCTCTGGTTCTGTCATTAACTCTCTGCAAGAGCTTGGGCAATTGACATGGCTCCTCTGCGGGTCTCAGTTCTTCTCCAGTAAAATGAAGGAATTGCCTTAGATGACTTACACAGTGACTAAAGTTCCTTAGCAGAATTGTAGCAGACATTCTTTTGATGTTAACTTATTTAGCTTTCCATACAGGAAAGGAGACTGATACATCTTCCAACTTTTCTTGAAACAAAGAAAGAAACAAGGAAGAGACAACCCTTAAAAATGATAAGTGAAGCTTTTAAAACATTCTAATCAGTTTCTCTGCCCTCAGATCAGCAGATTAGGGCTTTTGACATCTGAATGATTTGTTATGACTTAAAGTCCGTACTTACAGCACTTCAGCTTAATTTCGTCACAACAACAGGAGGTGGTGGAAGGAGACAGATGATAGGCTGGAAGAAACAGACCAGTCACTGAAGAAAATGGGAGATTAAATGGTGATTCTACCATATGGCTTTGGCAGGCATTAGGATTTTTGCTGTTGTTGTTAGTTTGGACAGTTTGTGAGAGTGGGGAGAGGAGAAAGGGAAAGGGATATTTAGATACACTTAGAGAAAAAGAAGAATAGCTATTGGATATGGAGAAGAATATAATAGCAAGGAGGCAGTTTTAAGGTGTGGACTGGGGTCTAACTTGTTTTAGCCCACTATGTTTTGGGCTATATATATGTTATTGCATTTAATCTTCACAACTATGTGTTATAGATATTATGGCAATTTCAGAACAGAAAATGCTCTCAGAGAGGCCATTTTGTAGTCTACCCGCTGGTGTTACTCTTGAATGAACTGCAGCGTCCAATGAAAACGAAGGGAAAATGTTTGCATGTCTTTGAATCTTGCTTTGACAAATCCAGCGAATGCACTGGATATATTTACATGCTGCTGGAAGCATTTACATGATGCTTCAAGTGCATAGCTTGTGGAGAGGAGAATGCTTATTCCAGAAAAAACTGAGAGAACTGATTTGATTTTTGAATTCAAACCAAGACTATGTCATGGTAGGACATATGAATAACTTGCTCATTGATGCAAGATCTTATCCTTCTATTTAAAAAGTAGAAGGAGATAAGGGAGTAGTGAATGGAAGGAGGAACAAAGGGACTTCTAGTATGCTGGTTATTGATCTTGGTGCTGGTTACATGGATGTGTTCAGTTTGTAAAAATTCACCAAGCTATACAACTTAGGATTTGTGCACTCTTCTGTATATGTAATACCTCAATAATATTCCACAAAAATGAAGTATATGAAATGCAACCCCAAAGACATTTTCAATATAATAAAATCAGGATAGTTAATGAGCACTGGAGTGGGAGTTTGGATTCAGGTTCAGCATAGGCTCTTCCACCAACTCAAGTGAACATGCAATAATACAGAGGCTTTGAGGTGGCCCCCAAAATAACACCCCTTATTTTCTTCCTCTAATTCTGAACTGATTGAAAGAGGCAAAGAAGTAAAGCAGGTGGAGATCAAAAGAGCTTGATTTCTGTTGGAGAATATATCTTACATATGCTTGCTAATTAAGCTTCCTAATTCTGTGCTCCAGAATGAAACAAAGGTGCTGGCATAGTACACAGGCAATACAAGAAAACTGTAGGTCTTGCCCACAAGAGGGATTTTATGGCAGCAGGTAGACCAGAGCTCATGCCCTCTAAAAGCAGATAGATCTTACTGACTTCACATAGCTTGTTTCTCCTCCCCAATCTACACTGTGGAGGAGTGAACGAGGGATCACAAAGAGGTCAACAGTGTTATGCTAACTGATGTTTTTCACCTGGAAATATGAAGCCAAGATAAAGGGTGTCCCCCAGGCTACCCCAACTAACAACAAAAAATTTACAACAATGGTCATGATATATGTGGTGGTGTGAAGCTGTATGTATGTACCGCAGAAAAACATGTTCTTAAATCTGATCCATTCCTGTGGGTGTGAACCAATTGTAAGTAGAACCTTTTGACGAGGTTATTCAGTTAGGGTATAACCCACTGAATCCTATTATTGGAGTCCTTTATAAACCAGATGAATACAGAGAGGGAGAAGACCATGGAAGCAAGAAGTTGAAAACAACAAAACCCAGAAGAGAAGGGAGAGACCAGCAGACATGGCCACGTGCCTTGCCATGTGACAGAGGGTAACCAGCAGCCATAATCTTTGGGGAGAAAGTATCACCTTGATGATACCTTGATTTGAACTTTTTCACAGCCTCAAACTATGAGCAAATAAATTCCCATTGTCTAAGCCAACCCATTTCACAGTATTTTCTCGAGCAGCTTAAGAAACTAAAACAATAGCAACTGACATTACTAAGCCCACACTATAGAATAGGACTAAATATTTATGTATATGTGGTTTTACATATATTACCTAATTGCATTCTCACAATAACTCCAAGAAGTAGGTATGATTATTATCTTCATTTAATAGATGGAGGTTAAGTAACCTGCCCAAGGTCACACAGCCAAGCAATGATGGAGTCAAGACTCAAGCAAAGACTCCAAAATCCATGTCCTGAGAGGTAGCTCTGGTGTAATGAAGAGTAGAGACTCTAGAATCAAGCTGCCTGGATTTAAAAGTCAGTACCACTTAGTAATGTAGAATGGTGCAGCCTCTGTGGAAGACAGTTTGGCAGTACCTCAAGAAGCTGAATATAGATCTGCCATATGATCCAGCAACCCCATTACTAAGAATATATTCAGAAAAACTGAAAGCAAGTCTGAAAACTGAACAATTTGTACACTGATGTTCATAGCAGCATTATTCAAAATTGCTAAAACATGGAACCAGTCCAAGTGTCCATCAAATGATGAATGGATAAATAAAATGTGGTATATACATACAATGGAATTTTATTCAGCTATAAGAAGAAATGAAATCAGGATGCATATGACAACATGGATGAACCTTGAGGATATGTTGAGTGAAATAGGCCAGACACAAAAGGACAAATATTGTGTGGTCTCACTAATATGATCTAAATATGATGAGTAAACTCATGGAGGTAAACTCTAGAGTATAGATTGCTGGGAAATAGAAGGTAGGTTGAGGATGGGCGCTAATGCTTAATGTATGTAGCATTATTAATAAGGTTAGTTATAAAAGTTGTGGGAATGAATAGAGTTGATGGTAACCCATTACAATGAATAACTAACACTGCTGATTTATAAAAGTGACTGTAACTGAAATGGGTAGTCTGTGGGTGTGAATGTCAATTGAAAGGAAACTATAGAATGATCTGGGAAATGTATAACAGTGATTTCTGTGGTGCATGAAGATTGTGGTTAATAGTATAAATATAAGAAAGCTCTTCTTTTACAAAGTGCTAGGAATATGGTGTTACACGGGAAAATTACAACTAATGTAACTTATGGATGATAGCTGACAGTAATATAGTAATATTTTACAGCAATGGCAAGAAGATATTTCAATGCTAAGTACTAATGATGGGGGGGGGGTATTAGTCAGCCAAAGGGGTGCTGATGACAAATACCAGAAATCTGTTGGCTTTTATAAAGGGTATTTATTTGGGGTAGAAGCTTACAGTTACTAGGCCATAAAGCATAAGTTACTTTCCTCACCAAAGTCTGTTGCCACGTGTTGGAGTAAGAGGGCTGCTGATGTGTGCCAAGAGTTCAGGCTTCCTGGGTTCCTCTCTTCCAGGGACTTGCTTCCCTCTGGGCTCACAAGGCCAGCTGTAGACTATCAGGCCACCAGCTCTTTCTCTCTCCCTGGGGCTTGATTCTCTCCAGGCTCAGCTGCTCTGCTCCTCTGTGTGCTTACTTCCCAGGTTCCAGCTCAAAACTCCAACTCTCTTCTCTGCTGTGTAGTTTTTTTCTGTGAGTTCCCACCCACCAAGGGAGTGGGGACTCAATGTCCTACTGACGTGGCCCAATCAAAGGCCTAATAATAATTTAATCATGCCAAGGTACAAACCAATTTACAAACATAATCCAATATCTATTTTTGGAATTCATAAACAATATCAAACTGCTATAGGGGGGTAAGGAGGTATGAAATATTTCCTTTTGGTGTAATGAAAGTGTTCTAAAATTGACTGAGGTTATGACAGCACAACTCTGTGATGAAAATGAGAGCCACGAAGTGTATACTTTGAATGGATTGTGCAAAGCATGGGACTGTATAAAACAGGGAATCCGGTGTTAGGTGATGGACTGTGGTTGACAAGACAAATGTTCTCTCATGAACAATAACAAATATACAATACAGATATAGGATGTTGATGATTGGGTGAGTTGGAGGAAAAGTGCACCAAATGTAGGCTGTAGGCTGTGGTGAGTGGTAGTGTTTTGAAGATGCTGTTTCTTAGTGTATAGCAAATGTTTCACAACAATGCAAGGTGTTGGTGGTGGGGAGATGTGTGGGAGCCCTGTATGATGATATACGTGTTTGTTTTCTAAATTCACAAATTTTACTATGCACTTATTGCTTATGTATGTTCATGTATGAAAGATATACTTCGATAAAATTTTATTTTTAAAAAGTTACTACCTTTTACTAGTTGTGTGACCTTGGGCAAGTTGTTAAACTGATAATTAATTTCTACATCATTAATTACCATTTGGTAATGATAAACGACAACACAACATATCAAAACCTATGGGATGCAGCAAAAGCAGTCCTGAGAGGGAAGTTCATAGCCATAAATTCATATATTAAAAAAGAAGAAAGAGCTAAAATTGAAGACCTAACTGCACACTTGGAGGAATTGGAAAAACAACAACAAACTAAACCTAAAGGAAGTAGAAAGAAGGAAATAACCAAGATTAGAGTAGAACTAAATGAAATAGAGAATAAGAAAGCACTGGAAACAATAAACAAAACCAAAAGCTGGTTCTTCAAGAATATCAATAAAATTGACAAACCCTTAGCCAGACTAACAAAGAAAAAGAGAGAACAGATGAAAATACATAAAATAAGGAATGAGCAAGGGGATATCACTACTGACCCCACAGAAATAAAGAGTATCATAAGAGGATACTTTGAAAAATTATATGCCAACGAGAATGGTAATTTAGAGGAAAGGGACAAGTTTCTAGAAACCCACAAACAGCCTACATTGATGAAAGAAGAAATAGATGAACTCAACAGTCCAATTACAAGTAAAGAGATGGACTCAGTCATCAAAAACATCCCAAGTAAAAAGAGCCCAGGACCAGATGGCTTCACAGCTGAATTCTACCAAACATTCCGGAAAGAGCTAACACCAATTCTACTTAAGTTCTTCCAAAAAATAGAAGTAGAAGGAATAGTGCCTAACTCATTCTATGATGCCAACATTACCCTAATACCAAAACCAAATAAAGATACCACAAGAAAGGAAAATTACAAATCAATTACTCTGATGAACCTAGACGCTAAAATCCTCAACAAAATACTTGCTAATCGCATTCAACAACATATCAAAAGGATTATACACTATGACCCAGTGGGTTTCATCCCGGGTATGCAAGGATGGTTCAATATAAGAAAATCAATCAATGTAATACACCACATAAACAGATTGAAAGAAAAAAATCACATGATCATCTCTATAGATGCAGAAAAAGCATTCGACAGAATACAGCACTCCTTCCTGATATAAACACTACAAAAGATAGAAATATATGGAAACTTTCTGAATATGATAAAGGGTATATACGAAAAACCCAAAGCTAACATCATTTTCAACAGTGAAATCCTAAAAGCCTTCCCTCTGAGACAGGGAACTAGATAGGGATGTCCACTATCACCACTCCTATTTAACATTGTCTTAGAAGTACTTGCATGAGCACTGAGACAAGAAAAGGAAATAAAAGGCATCCAGATTGGAAAAGAAGGAGTAAAAATTTCATTATTTGCAGATGACATGATCCTGTACATAGAAAGCCCTGAGAAATCTACAACAAGGTTTCTAGAACTTATAAAGGAGTTCAGTAATGCGGCAGGCTATAAGATCAATGCTCAAAAATCAGTAGCACTTCTATACACCAATAATGAGCAAACTGAGGAGGAAATCAGGAAAAAAATACCATTTACAATAGTAAACAAAAGAATCAAATACCTAGGAATAAATTTAACTAAAGATGTAAAGGACTTATATACAGAAAATTACACAAAACTGTTAAAGGAAATCAAAGAAGACTTAAATAAATGGAAAAATATTCCCTGTTCATGGATAGGAAGACTAAACATCATCAAGATGTCTATCCTACCCAAACTAATCTACAGATTTAATGCAATCCCAATAAAAGTCAACACTGTATTTTTTAAGGAACTGGAAAAACTAACCACAAAATATATTTGGAGAGGCAAGAGGCCCCGAATTGCCAAAGGCATATTGAAAAAGAAAAATGAAGTTGGAGGTATCATACTACCTGACTTTAAAACATACTACAAAGCTACAGTGATCAAAACTGCGTGGTATTGGCACAAGGTTAGACCTACTGACCAATGGAACCGGATTGAGAGTTCTGATATAGATCCTTGCATATACAGTCATCTGGTATTTGACAAGGCAACAAAGCCCACTCAGTTGGGAGAGAATGGCCTCTTTAACAAGTGGTGCTTGAAGAACTGGATATCCATATCCAAAAGAATGAGAGAAGAATACCATCTCACACCTTATACAAAAATCAACTCAAGATGGATCAAAGATCTAAATATAAGAGCCAAAACCATAAAGACCTTGGATGATAATGTAGGGAAGCATCTACAGGACCTTGTAATAGGAAATGGTTTCATGAACTTCACAGCCAAAGCACGAGCAGCAAGAGGAAAAATAGATAAATGGGATCTCCTCAAAATTAAAAACTTCTGCACCTCAAAGGATGTTATTAAGAAAATAAAAAGGCAGCCTACCCAATGGGAGAAAATATTTGACAACCATATATTTGATAGGAGCCTAATATCCTGCATATATAAAGAAATGCTACACCTTGAAAATAAAAAGACAAACAACCCTTTTAAGCAATGGGCAAGTGACCTGAAAAGACACTTCTCCAAGGAAGAAATTCAAATGGCTAAAAAGCACATGAAAAAATGCTCAACATCGCTTGCTAGCAGGGACATGCAAGTCAAAACTACAATGAGATACCATCTTACACCCATCAGAATGGCAGCTATTAAAAAAACAGGAGACACTAAATGTTGGAGAGGATGTGGAGGAATAGGAACCCTCATCCACTGCTGGTGGACTGTGGTATTGTCCAGCCACTGTGGAGGACAGTTTGGCGGTTGCTCAGAAAACTAACAATAGATATTCCGTATGATCCAGCAATTCCACTGCTGGGTATATACCCAGAAGAACTGAAAGCAAAGACACAAACAGATATATGCACACCAATGTTCATAGCGGCTTTGTTCACCATTGCCAAAAGTTGGAATCAGCCCCGGTGCCCATCAACAGATGAATGGATAAGCAAAATGTGGTACATACATACAATGGAATATTACTCAGCTGTAAGAAGGAATAAAGTGCTAACACATGGAATGACGTGGATGAATCTTGAAGACCTTATGTTGAGTGAAGCAAGCCAGGCACTGAAGGATGAACAGTATATGACCTCACTGATTTGAACTGAGGAAAGTCTCTAAGAACCATAGTCTGAAAGATAGGTTAACAAGGGAGAGAAAGAGAAGAGCAGGCTCTGAGCCATGACCCATATGGACATAATCTATGGTAAAGGGATAGAGTATAATTGCATATTGAAGGATAGGACAGATGGGTAGCGATATTACTGGGTTTGGTGGTGCAGTGTTGACAGGTGGGTAGATTAGGAAGGGCAGGTTCAAATACCCAGGGTATGTAACTATGAATCTTGACATTCCATGAGTAAAGACAGGGGAGTGTCATATGCCCCAGGGGTGGGGTGGGGAGGAAGGAACAGTTAAGATCTAATGTAGTATTTAGTGGTCATGGGAAAGGTTTTTCATTACCTTACAGTAATGGACACAGGACATGGCAAACATCATCAAAGCTTATTAAACTGTATCGTCTAAATTGTAAACTATTCTGTAAATCATTGACAATGTTTAGTTGCTATATTTTGCTATCTGTATAATAGTTATAACAATGCTAACATCCAAAAAAAAGGGGGGGAGGTTAATATGGGGTGGGGAAGGGAGTGGTGGTTTGGTATCTCTGAGTCTCTGTTACTCCATGTGTGACTTTGCTGAGACCTAAAACTTCTTTGAAAATTAAATGAAAATTTGAGAGACAATGGGGATTGAGAGGGGGAAGGTGTCACGGCACACCAGACATCCGATAACACAGTGATAAAAGGAAAAACAAAATATATATATATATATTTAAGGCATTTCTTTTGCTTTTTTCCCCATTTTTTGAATGTCCCAATCCGCTAATTATATTTTGTTTTGTTTTGTTTTTTGCTTGATTGCTTTTTTTTCCTGAGTTTCCTTATGTTTGTCTCTTGCATGCAAGCTTATCATTGTTGTTTCTTTTTCCTATTAAGTGTATTTGATTATTTTATGGACTACATGTTCATGGAAGATTTAGATCACAGAAAGGTTACAATGGGTACTGCAGGGGATTATTGGTGGGGGGTGTCTGGGAGGGGGGATTCATGGGAGTAAGTTCATCCGAATATACATGAAAGATATACAAAATTGTTCAAAAGATCAAAGGATGGGGCATCAACATGGTGGGTGGACAATCACTCAATAAATAAGGGAATCTGAATTCCTAGCCTGGAGAGCTCTGCCACATTCTCCAAGGGAGCAGCAACAGTCCTCTGAGTGCAGGGACAGTGTCTGTCAAAAGAGGATGGCCCACTGATGAGTTCTTTTTATTGATGACTACCCTTATGAGTCTTTGCTCTTGTAACTGAAGCTTAGCTTACTGTTATGGGGTGCCTAAGGGTTGCCACCTGAGAGCCTCCTTGTTGCTCAAATGTGGCCTCTCTCTAAGCCAAACTCAGCATATGAATGCATTACCTTCCCCCCAATGTGGGAACATGACTCCCGGGGATGAGCCTCCCTGGCAACGAGGGATTAATACCAAGTGCCAACTGGCAACACAACTGGAAAAAGACCTTGAATAAAAGGGGGAAAAGGTAAAGACAAATGAGTTCAAGTGGCTAAGAGACTTCAAAGAGAGTAGGGAGGTCATCCCAGAGATAACGTTTATGCACACCTCAGTAGGAGCTCATAGAACATCAAAGTGCATATTACCCCACACAGAGGGGCTCCGGAGAGCTCTGGAGACACCCAGGTCCTGTATAAGGGGGGATAGCCCCAGAGACTGATGCCTTATCAGTGGGCTCTATTTTGGAATCTGTGCTCCTGAGAGTGACAGAATTGGACTCAAATAAGTCCTCCCTGCACATGGTTCATCAGTCCCTTCTATTCAAACCTATATGTGATGCTGGAGTTTTTAGGTATGCTTCCAGAGACTGGAGCCTCTGGCCTACCTATGTGCCAGGTGTGCGTTGAATCTCGGTGGAGCTGCAACTCCTACCCTACAGCTCAATGGACTCATCCAAGTCACCTGGCGAGGAGACAACGATGGGCAACCGCCATCCCAGGGAATGGAGAGGGTCTGCATCTGCAGGCAGGATCATCCCACCCACCATATCCATGGGATATAAGCCCTCTCTCACTTGGAGGTGGAGTGGACATCATTATCCCAGTCCCCTCAGGATTGGGGCAAGAATTATGGACTAGAGTGGACTTGATGGCATTCTGTTGTACACATATGGTGATTCTAGCAATGGAAGAAATTATAACAGTGAGGTGGAGCCAGTGGCCACTGGACACTTTCGGGGCAGGGAGGGGATGTGCAGTTGAAACACAAGGGCTTTTTCGGGACTTGGAGGTCATCCTGAGTGCCCTTGTGACAACAGATGTAGGCCATTTTAAATCAGCACACACCATTCAGAACTGTGTGGGAGAGAGTGTGGTCTACGATGTGAACTGTGGTCTATGGTTGATGGCAAGGCCCCAGGATGTGTAAGTCCATTGTGGGTGATGGGCCACACTTGTGGGAGATGTTTGTGTGGGATGTGGTGGGAGGTGTGGGAGGTGTGGGAGGTGGGGAACATGGGAATCCCATTAGGTTCTGTGTAATATTTTAGGTAATCTAAGCACCTCTTAAAAAAAATATATATATATATATAAATAACATTTTGGTAAACAAATGCACATATATGCATATATATTTATATATCATTTTACAAATATTGGTATGTATTGTGAAAATTTTTATTTTTACCCACAATAAAAAATAAATAAAAATGGTAATGATGAATATGTGTGTATATAGTATATACACACAGATATGTGATTAGAACAGTGTCTGACATGCATTAAAAATGCTCAGTAAGTGAAATAAATGTTAGTTGTTATTATTTTGCTATACTGAATATATTGCATGTTATTGCTCTTCTCTGGGACTCAAGTTCCTTATCTGTGAAATGTATAGAGCAGATTAGAGCAGTAATTCTCCTAGTGTGGGTCCCTGGATAGCATTATCATCATCACCTGGGAAGTTGGTAGAAATGATCATTCTTGGGCCCCACCTCAGACCTACTGAATCGGGAGCTCTGGGGTGGGGCCCAACAATCTGTTTTTAACATGCTTTCCAGGTGGTTCTTTGCACACTAAAGTTGGAGGTCCACTGATCTAGATGATAAAATTTTCTTTTAGCTCTGACGTTCTGATCTCTACCCTTTCTTCTTTTCAGGTGTCCACCCACTAAGAGAGACATTGCTTCACCCACAGGAATCTCCCCTTGTGAGAATGGTGATGGTGGGAGGTACAGAGCTCCCTTGAGAAATGCTCTTTCTGATGGCAAAACCACAGTATTTTAGTGTTGGGCAAGCCGGAAGTGGGGTTTTAGGTAGGTCTGCTCTCCCCCTACCCCAGATTGTGTCAGTGACAGTGAGGGGAAGAGGTTAAAGCAAAGACCCTTCGCCTGTTGTGGGAGTTGGTATTGGGCTACAGTAGCTACTAAGAGTGGCTGGACTGGAGGCTTGGTCTGAGGTTGAGCCCTACAGGGTTAGGCTTTGTAGACAGTTAAGAGACTTCTTTTCTAGCACTTCTCCTGACTTTCCTGGCCTGTTTCTCACTGCCTCTCCCCCTACCCCCAGCCACTAGATTGCCTGGACACTCTGACTTCCTATGTCAGTGAAACAGGATTTGTCAGAACAGGACC
Organism: Tolypeutes matacus; assembly: GCA_026826555.1. Lineage (NCBI taxonomy): Eukaryota > Metazoa > Chordata > Mammalia > Cingulata > Chlamyphoridae > Tolypeutes > Tolypeutes matacus. The sequence continues at coordinate 856,714 of JAKSZT010054494.1, read as the reverse complement.
TGAGAAGAAACAGCATGTTATGAGTGCAATTTGGTACAGTTAAGGGACACCTTAAACCATGTCTTTTTATTATATGGCAGTGGATAAAGCTAAGGGGTAATATTCAGTTATTATATGAAAGGGCTTTTAAAAGCTGTAGAAATATAAGGTATTATTATTATGAAGAGTACTGACTTAGACCCTTGGGTAAACTGTATGTTTCCAATAAGGCCAATATAGGTGATTTACAGATGTCTACGTGGTGTGATTTGAAGGGTGTCATTTAACATTCTAGCACAGATTAATTTGTCAGATAACTAACTGTTACCTGGCAATTTAAGTAGGGCCCCAACAATATGGAACATAGAATTGGAAGGTTTTGCCTTGATGCTGAGGGCAGGGTCAGAAGGCCTAGAGGAAACCTTGAGGATTAAGTGATATACCATATGTAAAGTACCAAGCACAGAACCTGGCATGGAGAAAGTGCTTAATGAAAAAACAAATTTCTGGAAAAATTGAGAGCATGCACGGGATATTGCTTAAGGAGAGCAGTTTGGAGGAAGGTGCAGGCACTGAGCAAGTAGTGGCTAAGGGCATGTTGGAAAGGAGAGAGAAAGAGAACGTGGTGCAAAAGGCAGAGGCAAATCAATTTGGCTGACCCGTTGAGGAGTGCAAGTGCTGTTCAAAGGCCCTTGGCATCCTTATGCTGAAAGGTATAGGGAAGCAATGAAAAAAAGGTTTTGTGAGATAAGCATTTTTTTCCTTCATTTTTTTCAATAAGGAGATCTTCATTATGTCATTTAACTAATCTGTTTATCTGCGTATCTTTCTGAACACTAAAGGAACAACTGAGTTAGTAGTTGGAAGTAGATGAGATAAAAGTACCTGGGCAGAACATTTTAGGAATAATGTTTCCATTACTTCTTGATCTGCCTTTTCCTGCAATTATTTTTTGCTTGAAATACAGTTGTTTAAAATATATATGTACATATATTTTCATACTCCATTTATTTCAATGTTTCTCTCTAAGTTCTATGTGTTTAATTGTTCTTTTCATAGTTTCATGAAATAGAATCTTCAATTATTGAATTTTAACTATATCCCTATACTAATATGTACAATTAATATATAAATTTGACTCTAGCGCTAACTTAATTGCATTACTAAATTTGGATTGTGCATTGTTTTATTGTCATTAAGTTCAAGTATTTTTAATTGTGTTATAACATGCATAAATGAAATGCAGTTAAAAAAAAAAAAAGGACTGGTTTGTTTTGCAGTTAAAGAGATTATTTTAAATCTTTTGAATTTCACTCTAAGCAGCCTTGGAAATGTGTAGCCACACAGAAATCTTGAAGGTCCAAAACCTGTTGGCAAGGGAAATTACATTCTTTTCTCTGGACCTTCCTGACAGAGCAATAATATATTGCAGCAAAATCAAGAGAATTAACGTGAATCATGTAGGGTATTTTTTGTTTTTAAACTGTGTTAAGCTGTATTAAAGAAACAACGTTCAGGCCAATATTCCCTTTGGGTTGAACAGAACTGTGGTGGAAACCATATCAGGGCTCTGTCACAAACTGTGTGACTTTGGGAATCCACATGCTTTTTCCAGGTGTACATTTCCTCCCCAGAGAGCAGGTGGTTGCTAAGATCCTTTTTTTGGATTTCAATAAAAGCAAGCATGCTTTCTCCTTCCTCCCCACCATGGCCCAGCTCCTCTGCTTTCAGAAGGTGAGGGAATGCTATATAGTTTGTGCATGTACTGTAATCATGAATGCATAAAAGGCAAAACAGGCCCCAAACACAAGCACATCTTAGGGAAATAGAACAAGGACTCCTGGAAGGAATTATGTCTAGATTCTAGATACCAAAATGTCACCTTGTGTTGGCCAATTCCTGCAGAAGTTGTCAAGCAAGAGGCATGATCAGACATTAATAATTCTATTTGTGAGCTTAGTTTTCAAACATCAGGCTTGCCTCTCTTCAGAGTTACAAATTGGGCTGCAGGCTGGTCCCTACCTTTACCACTGATGTGGGCTGAAGCCCAGGACAGGGTTCCTTGGCCCACTGGCAGTCATTCACTAGGTCCAATCACTGGGCTCCTCAAGAAATGTCTCTACAAAAGTTACCAGCACAGTGCAGCAGCTTGTTCTTCTCAGTGGGCTGCTGGCATGGCAAATGTGATATAAAGGAAGCCTTAAAACGACAGCTAGGGCTTTGGGAAACTGCATAAAGCTGGTTTAATTGGGAATGCATACTGTGAAGTTTTAAATTCACCTTATGTTTTTTCTGCCTCCAACCCTCTTCATCTTTTCTTCATCAGTCCCAATTGTTTTAACTCAGCAGTAGTTTCCCTCCTCTGTGACCCTGGTTTCCTCTCTGGCTTTATCCCTGTCCTCCCCAGCCACTTTCCAGATGCCAAGCACTTGGACAGAGACCAGCGTGTCTGGGATACCCTTCTTCTTCCTTCATGTCTTCTCTTTCCTCCGTGCCTGCTAGCCTATCCAGATGTTCTGCAGCATTTGCTTTCACTTCAGCCTCATTTTAAAAGTCTTTGGGCTTCTTGGAGCATCACTGAAATCACATGATAAATGTGAAAGCCATTTTAGTTTAAAGAAAGAGTAGGGGGTCACAGTATCAGGTTTCTGAATAAATTGTGATTGGGCTAATGAGTCTGAAATAGGCTGTCAAGAAAAGGATCTTTGCATGTGTCTTCCTCTCCCTGGAATGCCATTCAAACCTTCTACATCTGGCTGGCCACTATACCTATTATTTCTTCAAAGCTTAGTTCAGACATCTCCATCTCCTCTGGGCAGCTTTTATTGAGCACTACTTTGTTCCCCCTCTTATGAAAGTCTAGCAATAGCTAACATTTATTGACTACTTCTTGTGTGTCAGGCACTTTAAATGTATTAATTCATTTAATCCCTATAACCATTCTATAAGATAAACACTCTATTATAATTCCTATTTTAGAGATGCAGAAATTGAGGCATTGATAGGTTAAGCAACTTTCCCAAAGTTACTCAGTTAGGAAATGCTGGAGCTGGAATTCTATCCCAGATAGTCAGGCTCCAAGGTCTACACTCTACTGGCTCTTCCTTTCCTAGCATTGTTAATGTAACATTTATTGTCACTAGTGTAATTATTCAGTTTCTTGTTTGAATACACAGCTAGACTGAGAGATCTGTGCAGAGCAGGGGCAACATCTTATTAATTTCTGTATCTCTAAGACCTGGTGCAGTGTTTTGTGCAAAATGGATGCTCAATAGATATCGAATGAATGAATGAGTAAATGGATTTTACTGATGTAGCAAATATAAGGCTTTGGCATCAGAAGACCTGTATTTGAATCCTGGCTTTGAATAGTTGTGGGATCCTGATATACTTACATAATTTCTCAAGCTTCAGTTTCTACTATTGTGAGGTGGGAATAGAAGACACTTTGAAGTCTTACCCTGAGGTTTAAATAAGACAATGTATTTAAAGCCCCTTACACAGTAAAGGTACTTAGTACATAATTTCATGCATTTAACAAATATTTATTGAGCGCCTGATTATGAGCCAGGCACATATTTTGGGGGCATACACAACGAACAAAACAGAGTTCCTACTGCATAGAGTAATATTTTAGTGGCAGGGGTGGGAGAAGACAGAAAATAAACATGTAAACAAGTTAAAAAATAGCTAGTATTTATAAAATAAATAAATAGAAAGAGAGTAACTGGGGGGCTAATTTATTTAGTTAGGATGTTCAGGAAAGGCCTCTGAGGAGTGAGGCTGACATTGAGGCTTGAAGGATAAGGAGAGACCAGTTGCAGGAAGAGCAAGGGAATGATCCCTCCAGGAAGAGGAAAAAGTTCATGTAAGGACCTTGAGTTTTTAAAAAGATCAAAGTGTTCAAAGAAGAGAAAGGAGACCAAAATGGCTGGTGAATAGTAAGTGAGGAGAATAAGGGTAGAAAGTGAGGTTGCAGAGGCAAGAACCAGATCATTAACGGTCTTGCAGTACCTGTTAAAGATTTTGGATTAATCTAAATACAATAGGAAGCTATAGATAAGTTTTAAGTGAAGGAGTGGTGTAGTCTGATTTATGTTTTGAACAGCCAACTTTGGCTGCTTTGTGGTGTGTGGGTTTTAAGGGGGCAGGAATAGAAAAGAAGCCAGTTAGTATGCTATTGAAGTAGTCCAGGTGTGAAATTACAGTAGCTGGGACTAGGGTGGTAGCAGTGGGGATGGAGAGAAATAATCACATTTGAGATATATTTTTAGGGGAAGAACTATCAGAACTGGCTAATAGATTGGATATTGGTGATGATGAAAATGGAGGAATTAAGGGTGACTCCTAGCTTTGGGCTTGAACACCTGGATGGATAGTGGAATGTTTATTGAAATAAGGAGGTTGGGAAAGGAGCAGACTAGAGAGAAAAATGAGAGTTATTTTTAAGACATGTTAAGTTTAGAATGCCTATTAGATATCAGAAGAGATGTCAAATAGACAGTTGGATATATGAATTTGGATGTCTTGGGAGAGGTCAAAGTTGGGGGATATCAATTTTGGAGTCATTTGCCTGTAGATGGTATTTAAGATTATGGGAATGAGAGTCCTTAGGATTGGTGAATAAAATATGGACTATAGTGGATTTACTGGTGTTCTACTATAGACTTATTGTGATTCTAGCAATGGAAGAAATTATATCATTGATGTGGCCACTGGAGGTGCTGAAGTCAGGGAGAGGGAAAAAGAGGTGTAATATGGGGGCATTTTCAAGACTTGGAATTGACCTGGATGACATTGTGGTGACAGATACAGGTCATTATATATCCTGCCATAGCCTACAGAATTGTGTGGGAGAGAGTGTAAACTACAATGTAAACTATAGTCCATGCTTAGTGGTAATGCTCCAAAATGTGTTCATCAATTGCAATGAATGTACCACACTAATGAAAGAAGTTGTTAATGTGGGGAAGAGTGGGAGGTGTGGGGAGTGGGGCATATGGGAGTCCCTTATATATTTTTTTATGTAACAATTTACGTAATCTAAGTATCTTTCAAAAATAAATTAAAAATATATTTGAAAAAAGATTATGGGAATGGATGAAATTACTTAAGGAAGAGAATAGGTAGATAAGAGAATAATAGTAACGGTAATGATAATGATGAAGATAATTATAATGATAACAAACATGAATATAGCACTTATTTTATGTTATGTACCATTCTAAGTGCTTTATATATATTAAGTCATTTAATTCTTACAACAATCCCATGAGATAGATGCTATTCCTATGTTACAGCTGAGGAATTTGAGGCACTGGTAGAGTTGGCAAATTGCCCAATTTCACAGGCAACTAAGTGGCAGACAGGATTCAAAACCAGCAGTTTGGCTTTAGAGTCCATTTTCTTTACTATGTTATTATTGCTTCTTAAGAGAAGAGTGTCCAGAACCAAGCCCTGGGGCTTTATCACATTTAGGAGGCAAGAAGAGGAGAACCCAGCAAAGGAAACTGAAAAGGAGTGACAAGAAGAGTGTGATGTCATGGAAGCAAAGAAAGAAAAGGATACCAATAAGGAAGAAGTGTTTAACAATGTAAAATAATATTTTTGAGCAATTAAGTAAGAGAAGGTTGCTATTGCATTCACCAATATGGAAGTCACTGGTGCCCTGACAAGAGCAGTTCCTTCCTTATGAGTATTTACCATGTTCCAAAAGACTCCTCTCTTCATCACTACCTTCTTTTGTCAACCTTGGTGACACACTTCAGAACTATAATTGACTATTTGGTCATGAATCTCATATGCCACTAGGTATGTGAATCAGATCATTTTATTTCCCATGGTATATTTTCTTTTATTTTCAAACAATTTATTGAAGTATATCATTCATATATGAACATACATAAACTATAAGTGTTCAGTAAACATCGTGAACTTACAAAACAAACATGCATAACATCGTACAGGGCTCCCACACATCACCCCCCCCCCACAAACACCCTGCATTGTTGTGAAACATTTGTTAGCAAATCATGAAAGAGCATCGTCAAAGTATTACTACTAACTATAGTCCGTATCTTCCTCCCCTGTACATTTTTTAAGGATTTACTTATTTATTTATTTACTTTTATCCATTTTTATAGCCCGCCCCGTTTTTGCTGTTTCTGTGTCCATTCGCTGGGCAACTCTGTGTCCATTTCCTGCTCTCTTCTCATCCTTCCCCTCCTGTCTTCACTGGGATTTGATCCTCGGAACCTCCAATGTGGGAGAGAGGCATCCTACCACCTGTGCCACCTTAGTTCCTGGTTTTTCGGTGCATCTCATCTTGGCTCTCCCTTGTGTCACTCTCCTGTTATATAATCATCTTGCTGCGTGGCTCACGGGGCCTGGCGGCACACCCACGCACAGGGCCTGGTGGCCCACACATCTTCTATATTTTTCTTTTTTTAATTTTTACCGGGAGACGGATGCCCAACCCCCCAAGCCACATCTGTCCCCCTGTTATATCTCTTAAGGTTGACCAAAGATACCCAAAGTTAGTCCCTCCATATGGGAGACGGATGCCCAACCACCCAAGCCACATCCGTCCCCCTGTTATATATCTTAAGGTTGACCAAAGATACCCAAAGTCAGTCTTTTCCCATACAGGATGGTCATATAATAAACCAGGCTTAGTTTATCACCAGCATTCCAAAAACCAGACCTAGGGAGAAAAACTTGGTCTGGGGGCACATGCATGGTTTCTAATATAGCAAATGTTTAGCCTACCCTGATTATCACAAAATCAGGACAGCGAGAATATTCTCATGCCCATGGTGTATTTTCTGACTGGCATTTTATATTTGAACTGGAGTGTTACAGTCTATTTTCCTGATTTATTTTTGTTTTATTTCTATATCAAAGGAATTATATAAGAGGCTCTCTTTTTAGTACCATTGTTCCTACTTCCTCAACTGGTTGATTCAGAGTGGTAAAGGGATCAAGATTCCTGGCTGTTTCTGGATGGCAAACTCAAGAGCTATGTCACGGCAAGTCTTATACACAGCACTCCCTCTCTACTGTTCCTATGCTTGAGTAATTGAGAGACAATATCTGAAAACTAAATCTCCCTCCAGCAAGGATAATGAATCCTACTAGGCATTTTAGAGTAAGGGAAGGTCACATGACTAATGCCCCTAACTAGCCCTTTGGTAAGCTCTAGTCTAGATTCCTTATGCAAAGCACAGTGGTATTTAGAAAGGGTGTGATTCATTTCTGCCAGTGTGTCTGGCAGGAACACATCTGAATATATCAAAAGGAAACTCATTTCCAGACAGAGTCCTCTTGAATAGAGAGTGTTCCATGGGAAAGGTGAGCAATGGCACACCAAAGCCTCAATAGAAAAAGACACCTGGACAGAAAATTTCCCCTTGCTTTATGATGAGGAAGAGCAATGCCCTGGATAGGATGCCATAAGCTCACAAAATCTTCCTCAAGCTCAAGAGAGCAAATGGCATGAGCACAGCAGGGGATATCACTACTTCCTACCAACTTTCTCAAAACATGTCAACATTGGCTTTCTCTGGAGACCTCAATCCAGGCACTGCTTTAAAGGAGAGCATTCCTGGAGCCAAGTTGCTCAATTATATTGCCATTGCACATGGAATTTGGAGCTCTTAGAACTCTTGGCCTCTCTCCACAACAGTGTCTTCTTCCTATAGAAATGGTTCAGGCTAAATAGCCACCCCAATTGGTTATTTAATTTTCTTTGTACTTCTTTGATAGTTCTGAATCATGAAAACTCCATAGCATAGGTGGAGGATGAGTCATCATTGATGTTGAATACACTGGTGAAAAAGAATGAGCTATATAGGAAGGCCTATAATCTTGGAAGAGTGACATTGATCTGCAGACTGGTAGCAGGGTAAAAAAGCTGGGGAGAGGGAGCTATTGATGGCAACTAGAGAAAGGAAATTGGAATGGTGAGAGGAGTTATGGGGAAAATACCTTCTAGAAACAGAGGTGAGGCAGAGGGAAAATGGTTCTATGAGATGATGAAAGCACAGATGAGTAAGAACAAGTAAGACCCTCATTCTCTGCCACTATTCATTCCTCCCATGGATCTATAAAAGGGCTAGAAGAAGCCTTCTGTATTTTTTATTTCACTCAGGCCTAAAGGCAAATGAGTATGTGAAGGGAACAGAAAGGAAGGCAGAGAGGCCTTGCCATTAGATCAGAAATAGAAACATCTGAAACTTTCCACTGGAAAAACTTGGCAGGATCAGCCCCTCGTGGGACCTTAAAGGAATCTCAGTTTAACTCTTATTGGCTTGCATAGTAAAAGGGTGTGGTGTGCTTGGAAGAGCTTGCAGTCCCGGGAGAGAAACGTGACCACAGAAAGTTTCTTTCCTATGTGGGATTTGAGGATGGAATATTCTCTTTTTTGCAAACTACTTCAGACTCACTGGAATCTTGTGATCACAGTGAAACCTCTCCTGAGGTCTGATCTTCACCTCTACCAGGCTCCACCCTGTTAATGATGACTTTACCTTCTCTTAGGTTTCCAGGGAGAATATATTTTTTAATTCCAGACAATCAAGTTTATGAGTCTATGCTTGGAATTTAAGTTTAGAGGTAGATTCTTTACAATATGGACAGTTTTGGGCCAAAGTTAGACCCAAGTCATAACCAATGGATTTTCCAATATAACAGTTTCAGATTGATAAACACAAGGGCTAATAAAGCATGATTTTCCAGAGCTCCATCAGTGAACCTGAGCCTCACCCAAAAGGAAGTGGGCAATGAAATACTGCTGGAACAATTTTTCTGGGCTCCAGAGGCTTTGTGTCTGAAGGATTAGCTTGAGCCTCAAAATCTGCTCTAGACAGAAAAGTAGAGGCCCAAGGGCTAAGATTTCAAGGTCTCCATTCCTAAATGTATATCACTTCTCCCACCTACTGGTAGATGCCTAAAATTATTTTAAAAGGAGACAAGATCTTTCATTCCATAATCCTTCTTTGACTCTCCCAACCTTTCTAACTGTAGCCATGGCCACAGTTACACAAAGATGTTAGATCCTTTTCTGAAAGTAGGTTTTCTTAGCAGAAAGCAAGATCACAAGAGTACTGCCTGATTGATGTGGGGGTGGTGGGCACCGGAAGGGTGAGAAAGGAGAGACTGGAGATGTGAAAGCCAAATTTTACTGGCTTTACAGTTTTGCTCAGGATGACTAGCATTATTCAGGTAGATATTTTAGGAAAATTCACACCAAGTCAATAGTAAGATTCTTCTTCATGTGGCTAATGGTCTTAGCTATGTGATGTGTCAGCACTGTGCCTTTGGGAAGTACTAGATAGGCTACAGATATTTTGTATGCAAGTTATAACATTTCTGACTTAGCAGTTCTTTTAGCCTTCCTTGCAAGCTTGAGGAACTCTGGAATATTTTCCTTCTTTCTTAAATGCCAATTTCTGATCAGTCTGATTTGATCAGCATTCCTTTTTCCAGCTTATTTTTTTAGATTTCCAGTGTTTCAAAACATAATCTATTTGGGGTAAGTTCTGTTGTGCATCATAAAAACCATTATTAGGGCTGTAAACAAATACTTTCAAATTAAAGATACACCTTTAATTTCCTTCAGGAGGGAAATTACAACTGATCTCAAGCTCCAGGGTCTGGTGCATATTGGGTTTCTTGGAGTGCCATCATGTGAGCTACTTCTCAGCCTTGGCAGAGAGGATTTGCAGCTGCAGCTGGGAATATCCTTGTTTTGTAGCAGATTGGCAGTCACACAATGAAGATGCAAGCAGGAAAGATGTCTGAAATTTCTTCTTTTTATCCAAGCAGCCACGGCAGCCACCTCCATTTTTATCTTGTTTCAGCGAAGGAAGATTTTGTTGATTTTCATTTCAGCTGAGCTGGACTGGAACAACCATGGGAGGTAGGGGTGTAGCAGATGGCTGGTAACAGCATTCAAATGGGTGCAGGGGAAATTGGTGTGTGTTTGAAGCATTTTTACACTGTGTGGAGTTGTTGTGTGGAGAAACATATGCTGAAAGGAGTGAGGCTTATGTGCTCTTTACCAAGTAAAACCCTCTCAGTCTATGTGTCATCCCACTAACAGACCTTAAGCAGCCAGCATTGCAGGAGATTGTGTCAATGCCAAAAATCCATCACCAAATCCCAGATGATACCCAGAACTACTGCATTATCTCTTTTATTAACTTATAAACAGCCCCAAACCTTTAGCTGAAGTGCAGTAGCAATAAAAGGGAGATGGATGCAAATAGCCAGGAGAATATTAGTTTACATACACCCTCATCAAAAGCAATTCTTCTTCCTGTCCTCAAGTAACCCTTCCTTTAATTTGATTGAATGATTAGTTAAAGAAATAAACCCAAGGCAAAACATTCTATATTATGCCCCATCTAAGATGTAGCTAATCTAGAAAACGCTTACATACAGTTGAGGCTGAAATTGCAATGATTACTTTAATAAATACTAGGAGGTGTAAACATTTGGGAATAAAGACCTAAGTTAAAAGTTATGTGTCATTATCCATCAACTTCCAGTTGGTCAATATTGTGGCATAAGACTCTCCAGGGTGCTGTTGCCCCACACAATCTTTGAACTAGCAAAAACTGGCAGAGCCATGTTTTTCAAAACTGAAAAAAACAGTTCAAGAGTGACAGTGACTAGACCCATGCTAAATCATGGAAACACAGCTTTAAAAACTTAAGAAGCTCCTGGCACCCTTTTTTGATAGTCCATCCCTCACCCTCTCATTGGGAAGGTGTGGAGCCAGACTATGCTCCCACTGTGGGTCTCTGGACCTGTTACAGAGGGAGCATGGTAACCCTTATATGCATATGGGATGACTGTATGTTAATGTCAATCTATCAAGTGGCAGCCTGAAAGACTGAACCAGGAAACTAATCTCAGATTCACTTTTCCAGAACTTGTCCAACTGGAAGAAGCAGCTTGCAGGAAGCTAAAGTGGTGTAAGAAACAATTAAGTCAAAGCAGGCTGGGGTAAAGGATTACCTGCTCTAAGTCATACAATAGAGCACCCTGGATAGGGAGAAGGTCCATTTCATAGGGAGTAGAGGGGAAATTTGAATTCCTTAAGGGAAACCATAAGACCATGAATAACCATAAGCCTAGGACAAGACCTAGGCTCAGACAAAAAAAAATGGAGAGAACACTGCACTTCACATTCTCCTTGGGATGATCCTCTCGACAGAAAGGCTAAACTCTGAAGGAGATTACCAGCCAACAGAAAGCCAATTTGCAAAGATTGTGAGAGGTGATTTTTGCATTGGTTTGTTTGTTTTTGTTAGCTCTTGACACTTAAGAAAATCTCTGTCATATCACTAGCTGGATTCAAATTTAAGAAACAGACAGCTCAGGGACTAAATCTTAAAGCTAACATTTTAAAGTATTAAAATGTACAATGTGCAACAAAAGATTACAGCATAAATAAGGAAACAGGAAATAATGACCCATCCAAAGGAACAAGATAAAAATCTAGACACCATCAATGAAGAACAGACTTTAGACATACTTGAAAAGACTTTTAAAAATGTCTCTCAATATACTCAAGGAAATAAAGGAAAACATAGAGATAGAGTGAAAGGATATCATGAATGAATAATATGAGAATCTCAATAAAGAGATACAAATTATAAAAAGGAACAAACAGAAATTTGAGAGTTGAAGACTACAATAACAGAAATGAAAAATCCTTAGAAGGTTCCAACAGAAAATTGGAGCTGGAAGAAGAATCAGTGAACTTGATGACAAGACAACTGAAATGTTTTGGGCTGAGAAGCAGATAGAAAAGAGAATGAAAACAAACAAACAAACAAACAAACAAATGGAGCCTAAGAGACCAGTAGCACACCATCAAACATGCCAATATATGCCTTTTTGGAGTCCCAGATGGAGGAAAAAGAAGGAAAATGGAAGAAAGAATATTCAAAGAATATTCAGTGAGCGTATGTAGCTCAAGCAGTTAAGTGCCTGCTTCCCACATGGGAGGTCCCAGGTTCATTCCTCTGTGCCTCCTAAAAACAAAACAAAAAACAAATGAAAAAAAAAAAAAAACAACTCAGGGGAGCCAATGGGGATCAGTGGTTGAGTGCTGGCTTCCTACATACGAGGTCTGGGGTTCAATTCCTGGCCTCAGTACCTAAAAAAAAAAAAAAAAAGAATATTCAAAGCACTGTAGACCATTATGCCCTATGACTATAGATGCAGAAATCCTTAGAAAACATGAGCAAACCAAATCCAATGGCAAGTTTAAATAATTCTACATCATAATCAAGTAAGATTTATCCCATTTATGCGAAAGTGGATCAACATAAGAAAATCAATTAATGCAATATACCACATTATATGGATAAGGGAGAAAAAAACACATTATCATCCCAACTGATGTAGAAAAGGCATCTGATAAAATCCAGCGCTGCTTCTTGATAAAAACATTTAGAAAACAAGGAATAAAAGGAAACCTCCTCAACATGATAGAGGGTACATATGGAAAACCCATAGCTAACACCATACTGAAAGCTTTCCCTCTAAGATCAAGAACAAGACAAGGATGCCTACTATCACCTATCACCACTGTATTTCAACACTGTACTGGAAGTTCTTGCCAGAGCAATTAGGCAAGAAAAATAAAAGGCATCCAGATTGGAAAGGAAGAAGTAAAACTTTTCCTATTTTCAGATGACAAGAGCTTATATACGGAAAATCATGAAAAATCCACAACAAAGCTACTAGAGCTAATAAATGAAGTCAGCAAAGTGGCAGGGTACATGATCAACACGCAAAATTTAGTAGTGTTTATATATACTAGTAATGAACAATCTGAAGAGAAAGTCATGAAAGAAAATCCATTTGCAATAGCAAATTAAAAAAATCCAATATCTAGGAATATATTTAACCAAGTGTGTAAAGGACGTGTACACAGAAAACTACAAAACATTGCTAAAAGAAATCAAAGAAGACCTAAATAAATGGAAGGACATTCTGTTTTCATGGATTGGAAGACTAAATATCGTTAAGATGTCAAAACTACCCAAAACAATTTATAGATTCAAAACAACCAAACCTATATTTACTGATCTCTTAAAGTTAGTAATTAGAGGAGTTTGTAATAGAATCCAAGGCAAGCAAACAATGTCTTTTAAAGTATATTCAAATTAATATATAAAATTAGTTAAATGTTACTATAACTTTATTCTGGTCTTCAGAAATCTAGGGAGTTCAGGTGATGCAGTCTATAGAAGTCATACTCCAGGGTACAGAGAAGGCTGGAAAGGAAGGAGATGGATCTGGGGGAACAAATGGAGCATATCCAGAAAAAAAGATTAATATTTACATTTAGTGTTGCAGTGAAGTCTGAGATTTGTACCTTTAAAATTAAATTAGCTTGTTTTTCTGCTTTGATGCTTGTGGGATTTCTTCTTTTTACTTGAAATTAAAAACTTTGCCAATATCCAGATATGTAGAGTTTTAAACAGTACTTTTTAGAATCAGAGCATGAACTGGAGGCTGTGTCCAGGAAGCTGGGTAGTCTGTGGAAGCAGAATGTGTCTCTGATATCTGGTATAATGATAACAATTGTGAACAGAAGTTTTATGATATAAGAAAAGTATTATACAAATTAAGCCATTTACTTTTGTGGGAGGATCTAGGGAAATAAAGATCTGAAAAGAAAAACTGAAAGATCACTAGAAAGATCACTCATTAGCTCTGGTGCAGGTGAAAGAGTTAGACCTTGCAGAAAAATCTGGAAACTAGGCATGTCAGGCTGCTAGAGTTGGGCGCTGAAGGGGGAATGGTGTAGAAGTATGTATAGCTGTTAGCTTTGAATAGCTATACGGACTCTGTAAGGCTGCAGTGAAGAAACTGCTGTTTGGCCTGGGATTGCTCTTTATCAGCAGGACCAACAATATGGAATGAAAAATGGAGGTGGATCAAGACAATGTGAGGAAAAAATGGAACTTGCCTGCACCTCTGTGTTTGTCTTTCACTATGTCTAACCAAAGATGATCTTTATAGTGTAATGACTGCTGCTTTACTTCTGCCTCCCATATCTCACACAACTTCACTTATGGCCACTCTAAACCATTACCATACATAGAAGAGGATTGTGAGAAATCTAGTCCCTGGTGTATCAAGTTTACAATAGAACAAACTTGCACAGCTCTCATTCAATAATCACTCAAAGATAATAGGAGCATAAGCTGAAAGATATAACTGTAGATTCACAGTGAGGTTGTTTTGGAAATAAGTCTCTCTTCATTTTGTAATCTTCTCTAAACTGGTTGTAAGCCCTTATAGATTTAGCTTTGTGAATATCTGGGCTGCAGAGTTGTTTCCAGAGGTCAGGAATTAGCAGGAAGTGATCAATAATGGTAATTCCTTCAGTCAATGAATATTTACCAGAGTCCCTACAATGTGACTGGCAATTTGCTAGTGTTGGGGATACATAGTGAGCAAAAAAAGATATGGTCTCTGCCATTGTATAGTTTCTCTAGTGCAGGAATTCTTAACAAGGGGTCCATGAGATTGAATTGAAATTCAAAAAAACATTATTCTTGTGGGGATGTGTTGGTGCAGGTATGATATATTTATTAAATAATACACAGTATTGTGTGGACTTAGTGACGGGTCCGTGGTTTTCATCTGACTGGCAAAGGGGTCCATGGAACAAAAAGTTTAAGTACCCCTGCTCTAGTGGTTGAGACATGCATTAATCAACAATCACAAACAGGTGTGCATCTACCAGCCAATGTAAACATTGTAATTTTCATAAGTGCTATGAATGAGCATGTTACAATGGGGGATGGGGGAGACTACGAACTGTCAGGGAAGGTTTGTTTGAGCTATAATATGAAGGATAAGTAAGCCTTAACTAGGTGATAGGCAATGCTAGTGGTCATAGTGGGAGATAAAATGCAGGGTGTAACAGCAAAGGCATGGATCTCCATTGAAAAGAGGCTGAGAATAAATAATTAACTGGGAGTTTGTGATGGTTGGTAACTGAAGCTTAATGGGAGTTTGTACAATGGGTCATTGGACTACCCAGTGAGGCTACCAATTAGCTTGGCAGCTAGTTTTCATTGGGTTGGCAGTTGGGTATTGGGGACCAGGAATTTGTCTGGTGATTAGTGCCCCTACCTATCATTTCATGGGAACTCAGAATGTCTCCCTCTCCTGTGATTGGGAATTAAGATGTGGGTCAAAACCCAAGTATTTTTACCTTTTCAAGTAAAGCAAGCAGTTTTGGAGTGGAGGGTATGGCATGTAGCTGCCAGCCTGGTAGAGCACATACAAAGTGTGTGTTAGCAAAGTTCTTCTTCCAGTATTAACTTGAGGAGGTGTTAGAGGGCAGGTGGGGCAGGATTAATAGGCATCATTAAAGTTGCACTACAGATCTGAAGATTCTTGACGCTGAGTGGGTGACAGAGTGTTATAGAAAGAGTGGGCTCTAGGCAAGATGCTATAAAACCCCAGTATCTAATGGGGAGTCTGGATGTGGTATGAATTGGGATGCATGGAGCCAAGACAAAAGTGGAATTGCCCAAACTAAAAATGTGAGCAGAGCTAAAAATTGTGCAGGAAAGCCAAGTTTCCAAAGTTATGACGGGAGTCTGGAGGGTCACCAAAGGCCCAGAAGTGGGTATAAAGGTCTGTGTACAGTTGCAGTAAACTAGGACCTATGAAGTGATAGCATCAGAGAAATAAAGAAATAGTGCCTGAGAATAAAAGCAGTGATAATGGTGGACATGTCTATGACACCTGTCTAGAAAGACAGATGTCTGCTAGCTGAGCTCTCTTCATTGGTAGGGAAGTCAGATGTTTTTAGAACATCCAGTTAGAAATGTCTTTGCTACTCCAAGTTTATCTGCAAACAGAAACACCAGATACACTATCTGTCCAGTTACTAGTCTATTATGAGATAAGGAGCTTGAGCTAGATTGCAAATCAACTATTTCACTATGCCTACTGTTCAGTTCAGATTATTATTATTTTGTTGTAGGAATATCTCCTGGAGGAAGGTAGTGGTATGTTGATTGACATCATTCTGACCAAGTTCTTTATTTCATAACTGACCAGCATTTTGAATAACTCCAGAGATAGCTCTGGGATAGAATGAAATCTGGAATCATTAACATATTTTCAGTATTTGAAACTATAGAGTAGATGAGATTTTCCAGGGAGTGCACAAAGAATGAGAAGAGGAGAGAGCTAAGAACAGGACCCCAGAGGATATCAACATTTTTTTCATAGTTCATTTGCTAAGTGTTTACTGCATGCCAGCAACTGTGCTAAGCACTTTACTTACATTATTTCATTCAATCTTCACAGTAACCCTAAGAGGTAGGTATTATCATCCCCATTTTACACATGAGCAAACTGAGGCTGAAAGAAGTAACTTGCTTACTTACCAATAAGTGGCAGAGCTAGGAATCTAACCCAAGCTCTGACTCTAAGACCTATGCTCTTAACTGCTAAGCTGTACCATAGAGCTGGATGGAAGGTGGGACCCTAGGATCTCTTACCAGCAGTTCCTTCTGAGAGACAGGTGCTTAGGGGCAGAACCAGATGGGTGGTTCAGAATGGCTTACTGGATCAAGGGAGTGTGAAAACAAGGAATAGAGAAATTGGAATGGGTTCATGGAAGGCAGTGTCTCACTACCCACCAGAGACAGTTGCTAATACCCAAAGTAGAAGATTTTTCTTCCTTTCTTTTTATTTGCTGGTAGAGTAGGTTTGCATGAACTCTCTTGATTTGCTTTTATGGGCATGGTGCACAGTGCATGGTGGGGTGCCCTGACTTAAAGAGCCTGGTGTGACTGAATGGCTCCTGGATGCTGGAAGTATTTTGATAATGTCAAACTGGCTTAGTTGGAATGTTAGAAGACCATTCACATGGGGGCAAGGCCCTGAAGAGAGCTTCTGGAAATTGGGGAGAACTGAAAACCTGGGCTGGGAGAGATTCTTCTCTGTAAATGGACTGAGAAGGGGTTGGCTCCTATCAAACAGGAATATAGAAGATAGGCTCCTCAGGAGCTTGGGCCTGTGAAAGAGAACAAGTTGCAGCTTTCTGCCATCCTGGTGGGCAAGAAGGCATGGGATGAGGAAGAAACTGTCATGGATGCCACATGCCTTCCTGTGAGCCCAGAACAAGAGGCAACAAATCTGACTTTCTCCAAAAAGAAATATGCAGTTAGTAACTCTGTTTCAGACAAAGTGAAAAAGACCAATCTCTGCTTTATTTTCTTTAAAACACGTACGACTAAATGATACTATGTTATATATTAATGTATTGTCTCTCACCACCCCTCACCTGTCCTACCCTACCAGACATTCTTTGTGGTAGTAGGGACTTTATCTTGTTCACCGCCATAGCACCATGCCTAGAACAGTGCCTAGCTCATCATGGTTCCTCAATAAATATTGCCCACAGTCATAAAGATACTTATGAGAAATAAAGAATAGTTATTAAGAAAACAGACTCTGGTGCTAGGCTGTCTGGCTTCAAATCCCATGTCTGCTACTTATTAACTATGCAACTTTAGGCAAGTTGCTTAACTTGTGTCTCAGCTTCCTCATCTAGAAATGGGGATGATTGTATTCATTCAAAGGGTTCTTGTGAGAACTGAATAAGCTAATAAGTGTGAAGCACTTAGAATAGTAGTTGGCACATAGTAAAAGCAACATAAATGCTTGTATAATAATAACAACTATTGTTATATTGGAAAGATTAGTGCAGGAAAATATAAAGTAGGAGAGAAGTTAATGGCTGAGCAATTGCTATATGCCAGGTGCCCAGATCCATGAATTACTTGTACTACTTCATCGAATCCTCACCACAAGCTTGTGAGGTAGGGAGCATTATCACCCCCCTTTATGGATGAGGACACTGAGGTGCTTGTACCAAGTCATGCAGAGCTGAAACTGAAGCTTGGTATGGAGCCCAAGCTCTTACCACTCTAGAGTACTGAATCTAAGCTCCAGATCATAAGGAAGGTCCAGGTCTGTTTTTCTTTACAATTTCATTCCTCAGTCCCTAGAAAATGGTGGACCCTCAAAAATACTTGGTGAATATGAATGAATGAATGATGAATAATTGCTTTTAAGAGCAGCTGAAAGGAAAATTCCAACCAAAGACTAGGGAAGAAACTTTGAAGATCGTGGAGGCTGCCAGTCTGAAGTGCAATCCAGTCTGGGACCAGAGTGGGCAATCTGAACCTGCCAGAGCTGGACTCAAGACTGCCCCAGCCTGTTACAGTACCAGTCACAAGCCATTTTGAGTTTCTAATCTGTGGCTGGAGTTTAAAATTAAGTTTTTGAATTAAAAAATATAATATATGAATATGAAATACATTCTCATTAAAAAATGCAAGTAAAGATAAAATAAAAATCCTCTTTGATTTATCTTTCAGCGTCAATTTGAGGTGCACCTCTTAGATTTTTCTAAGAATTTAAATATGTACAGATATTGTTTCATTTTGTGTTTTTTCACATAACAATATCCTACTGTATACATTATTTTGCAGCTTGCTTTTTTTTCACTCAACAATATATGTTACAGCCCTTTCTGTATTAGTAGAGACAGATCTATCTCTTTGTAAATGGTTGCCCAGTATTTCCTCTCCTTTCCTTTCCTTCCTTCCTTCCTCCCTCCCTCCCTTCCTCCTCCTCTTTCTTCTCTCTCTCTTCATACAAACTGTGCTATAGAGATCATCCTTGTAAATACCTCTTTGTGCTCATGTGCAAAAATTTGTGTAAAAAAGTGAAATTCTTTGGTTGAAATATATACTCATTTAAAATTTAGTAGATCACTGCCAAAATACATAAATAAAGTTTATAAAAGTGGAGAAAAGTGATTACTGTTCTCTGAATTCATTGGTTTCTCTGCTCTTGAATTGTCTTTTCCTATTTCAGTATTGTTTTTCCTTGGTTTCTCTGTGAGGTCACTTTTCAAAACTTTTAGCCTATTTCAGTAAAGCTAAGGAGAAAAGCAACTCTGGTGGCCCTCGTCTTCATGAATTTGTACGCATGAAGAGTGCCCCTAGTGGCCTCATGGCAACACTGCAGCTCTGCCCGGGCTCAACCAGGGTGAGGGGTCCAGAGAGATAAGAGTGGAATTTGTGTGGGAAGAGTCAGAATGACTGTAGCATTCCTCCTTTCTGGCTTACAATGTACCTACACACACTTTTATTTCTTTGAGGGTCTTGGAGAACTCTTCACCATAGGTAATCCTTTATCTTCTCCCACCCCAGATTGAGGAAGAGGGTAGCTATACATTTTACAGAGAAATGAGACACTCTAAACAACTAGTGCCATCTACAGTCCTAAAAACTCCCCACAAGTTTTCTTGGGGATTTCTCCACAGGTTTCTACTTCTCCACTTGTTTCTAAATATACCTGCTTTTTCTAAATCCCTGGTAGTAAAAACAATGGTAATAATAAATGAGTAATACAAATTTATAATTCAGTAGTGTTGTTTTCCTGTTAGGTTTTGTTAACCACTCCTGCAGCAATTTTGTTTTTTAAATATTTTTCTCTGCAAATGTTTGGCTACATTTGCATCCTTGTCATTTGCATATCCCTTAGAGTTTTCAAAGCAATTTCACATCCAACGTTTCATTTACTATTTGCAGCAGTCACTACTGTCCTGGATTTGATAATGAGTCTCAGGGAAGTTAAATGACTTGCCTAAGGTAATGTAGCCTGTAAGTGACAGAACCATGCTCAAACTCAGGTCTACTTGAATCTATTATATTACAATATACTGTCCTTTGGATTTATGGCTTAATTAGTGTTGTTTTTACTATTTTTATTTTGGCCTGGGAATATAAGCATGATTTTGGATAGATCCTTTTTGATCCTTTACAGATGAGAAAACTAAGGCTTGCAGTTCCCCAAGTCTGATAAACAAACTACTGGTGAATAAGATTTTTAAAAACTGAAGATGAAGTGTCTAAATGCTTTGTACTTGGATTTTGAAGGGGAGGCTTGTGGAAGTTCTCAGGTGTGACTGAGAAGACTAAGCTACTATTCAGCAATACATTCCAATCTACTCCCTCCCCTCCAGCACACAAACTGTGCTGTTTGGGTGATGAATGCAACTGTCATTTGTTGAGCCTGGCTCTGTAGGTGGCTGCTGCCTGGCCCTCTTGCTCAGGATGAGGATTCCCCTCTTGAATGGTGGTGCATTTGGTAGGGCTAGTGTCTGCGTGTCTTTCTTGTCACTCAGAATAATGTCAAACTGAGGCTAAACTCTAGAGCAGGGGCATTTAACTAGGGGTCCATGAGCTTGAACTGAAATTCAAAAAACTTTATTCTTGTGGGGATATGTTGGTGCGGGTGTGACATATTTATTAAATAATACACAGTATAGTGTGGACTTAGTAAGGGGTCCATGGTTTTCACCTGACTGGCAAAGGGGTCCATGGAACAAAATAGGTTAAGAACCCCTGCCTAAAGCCTTCTTATCCAGCTTTAAAATAAGTAATATTTATTGAATGCTTACTAGGTACTACATACTGTTAATTCACGTAATCTTTACAACAGCTCTATGAAATAGAGATTATTATTATCACATCCATTTTACAAATGAAAAAACCGAGGCTCAAAGATGTTAAGTAACTTGCTGAAATGCAGAGCTAGTGTGTGGCAGAGTCAGGACATGATCCCAAGTCTGTCTGATTTCAAAGCTTGTTCTCTTAACCATTCTAAGCCTCTCAACAAGTTGCTCCCTCCCTTCCCATTTTAATAACTCTTAAAGAAACACCCAAGACATAGCACAAAAGGAGAAATAGAGTAGTAACAGTGACTTCTATCTCTTTGGCGATAGACAAATGGCTTCCAAGCATGGTTTGTAATATGAAATTTGAAATCTTACAGACCTGGATTCAAACCTCAGTTCTGCCTCTTGGGTAAGTTATGCAATTTTTCTATTCCTCAGTTTCCTTACTTGTAAAATGAGGATAATAATAACAGCTATCTGGGTAGAGTGGTTGTGATATATAAATGACCTAATACATGTAAAGTATTTAGACATGTCCTTGGTCCATAGAAAGAGTTTTGTAAATGCTATGCAGAAAGTGAAAGCTGCCATTTTACTGGTCTTCTGAAGGCAATAAAGAAATCTAGATACGTTGTCATTTCCTTGACTCAGTGGGTGAAGAGAAGTCTTATTTATATCAAAGAGGCACTAGAATGACAAAATCATTGCTTAATGGAAAATATTTACTCATACCTGCTGAAGCAACCTGGGGTTATGTTTGCAGCTAACCCTTGTCAGTGCTCACTATAAGCCAATTTATGAAGCCAGCCAAGTTTGCTTAATGGTTGCATCCCTTTCATCTACACCATCAGGTACTCTGTACAATGGTACACTCTTCTTCATCCCAGGTGTCACCCACATCTGTGCCTGTGGAAGGAGCCAACTACAACTCACACTTATTGAAGTTGCTCTGACTGATAAAACTTGGCGATGCAGTTGTTTACATTTTAACTGAGCACTAGATGTTTAGTTTAAACTCATGGAGGGATTTTAGTCATTAATCAATGGTCACACAAGAAGTCTTTGACCTCTGGGCCTCCAGGGGCCCCTGAAATCACAGCAAATTCAGGTGACTAAAGGCCAAATCCTTCCCTACCCCAGGCCTGTGCAGCATTCAGAGTGGGCATATTCTATGAGGCTCCCAAGTACCCTTCCCTCTTGGGTACTAAGTGGGAGAGGGAAAGATTCTCTCCCTTACTCAAAGACATGGTTCAGAAGTCAGATTTTGGAAACACAGGCTAATCCACATTATCAGGCCGCAAGAAAACAGTCTTGGTAATTTTTTTCTTTTATTAACATTTTAGTGAAGTTTTCCCCTTTGTTATAATTAGACCTAGTGATTAGAATCTGCAGAGTTTGCTCTTTAAGTACCAGCAAGTATTAAAGTGTCTGGGACTATGCAGAAAGCTACAGTTTGAGTTGTTGGTAGAAAGCGGAAGTTTTGGGCAGGCCCTTAGTCAATTACAGGGCTGTTGATTTAGAACAGGCATTAGGTGTCCAGAGAGATTTGGTAGAAGAAGGGTGTTTATAGGGACCATTAATACATCCATAGGGGACACTGAATTATTTCTCTAATAAGGTGGTCTATTTATTTTTAAGATCATTTGTGGGTTCCTTATATCTTCTAGTTAGTGGTAGAAAGAAAGGGAAAGGATTATTTCTGTCCTTTTTCCTCTTTGGATTGTGGAAAACTTTATCCCGATAAAGACATAAAAACTCCTGAGAAGTACAATAGTACTGTAAATGTGGAGAAGCCCCTTAAAAGGGAAATACATCTGACAGACAAATACTTGATAATATTAATATATAGAAAGTTCACAGATAGTAAGAAAAATACCAGCACCCCAACAAACAAAAAGACAAAGGAGATGAACAATTTACGAAAAAAAGTGAGAAACATAAAGAGATAAACATAACCAATAGACATAATTTAAAACAGTTAAACTCACATGCTCCATTAATATCTAACTCAATGACAATGATTAAAAATTAAAAATAAATGATCATAGCCAGTTTTGTCCAGGTTAAGGGAGAAACAAGCATTCTAATATCGTTCTAGTGAAATTTTAATTGGTCTAACTTTTCTGAAGTGCAATTTGGGAATGAACACATACAAATATCCCAAAAGTTTTAGTATGTGCCTATCATTTGGCACAGCATTTCCAGTGTGAGGCATTTATCCTAAGGAAATAATTAAGGATGTGCAAAAAGATTTAGCTACAAAAATAATTGTAGCAAGCAAAAATTGGAACTAACTCAATATCTAAAAATTGCATATGGATTAAATAAATGATGGTATAGCCATAGAATAGAAAATTATGCAGCCATTAAAAATCATGTTTTTTTTAAATAAAAAATATCCACAAGAACATAATATTAAAATAAGAAAGTAAGATATGAAGTTGTGTATACAGAGTGTGATCCCAATTTCATAAACAAAAGTATATTAAAAGACCAGGAAAAAATGCACTTAAATGTTATCTCTGGGTCATAGGGTGACAGATAATCTTCACTCTCCTTTTTTAGGCTTTTATGTATTTTCCAAAGCTCATATAGTGAGTATGTGCTACTTTTATAATTAGAAACAACAACAACACAGAAACAGTAGTTTAAAAATACATTTAAGCTTGTCTCTGAAAGCTAATCTTTGATTTAAATTTTTTCTCTTCAAATTTAAACACAGCTATTTCCTTTAGGAAATGAGGAAAAGCATTTTAATGTCTGGTGGGGGAAATTAGATAAAGGCAAGTTTTTCTGGGGCGTGTGAGGAATATACCAAGATAAAAGTATCCCAGTGAATTCCAGACTGACCCTTCTTTGAAAGGCTTCCTTATCCTTTTTAAAGACCACTTTATTGAAAAATAATTCATATACCATAAAATTAATCCATTTAGTATGTGCAATTTAATTTTTTTCAGTATATTGACAAGTCATGCAACCATCACCACTATCTAATTTCAGAACATTTTCATCACCCTAAAAAGAAACCCCAACGACCATCAGCAGTCACTCCTCATACCCCTCTCCCCTGACCCCCTGGCAACCACTAACATATTTTCTGTCCTTATGAATTTGCCTGCTCTGGACTTTTCATCTAAATGGAAACACAAGATGTGACCTTTTGTGTCTAACTTTGTTCACTTAGAATAATGTGGTCAAGGTTCATCCATGTTATTGCATGCATCAGTATTTTATTTCTTTTTATGGCTAAATAATCTTCCATTGTACAGATATACTACATTTTGTTTATCCATTCATCAGTTGATGGACATTTAAGACATCTACCTTTTGGCTATTATGAATAATACTGCTATGAATATTCACATACACAAGTTTGTGTGGGGACATATGTTTTCATTTTTCTTGGGTATATACATAGGAATAGAATTGCTGGGTCATATGGTAATTCTACGCTCAAGCTTTTGAGGAACTGCCAAACTGTTTTCTGAAGTGGCTGTATCATTTTACATTTCCACATTACCTTTCCATCTGACAATTCTTACATGTGCCCTAAGAATTATATATAAGGATGATCACTTGTAAGCAAAAAACAAAACAAAACTAGAAACACTAAATGTCCGTAAAAAGAGAACCGGTTAAATCAATCATGGTATGTCTGGATTATGGAATGTTATACAGCTGCTAAAAAGAATGAGGAACTATATATGCTCTTATTGGGAAAGATATTCAAGATATATTAATTAAAAATAAGCTGTAAATCAATATATATGGTGTTATTTATTTGTGTAAACACAATTATTGCACATATTCTTATATGTGCGTAGAAGATTTCTGTAAGGATGTATAAGAAATTGTTAACAGTGGCTACCTCTGGAGAGTAGAACTGGGGTATATTGTTAGTGGTCTGAAGTGTGATATGGGGAGAGAAATTACTTTTCAATTTAAAGCTTTCTGTACATTACTTTAAAAAATAATAAATGTGTGTTATTTTACAATAAGGAAAACCTTTAAGAAAGCCTGCATTAGTAAACTTTAGCTTTTTCATTGGTGTAGACAGTTTGCTTTTCATTTTTCATGCAAGTGCAGTGGCAGTGAAATACATGTTCAGTGGTCTCAATAGCACCAGAGTATAGTGCACGGTCTTCTCTGCATCAATCGCTCATGATTCTTTAATCCCTCATAGGGTACTGGTCCAACTTTTGGGAACAAAATCCTTTTGTTTTTTCTATTGCATCCAGAATAGTGTTCTAGATAAAAACATTTCAATAAAAACAGAGCTCTACTCAATGGACTCACCCAAGTCACCTGGCGAGGAGACAACGATGGGCAACGGCCATCCCAGGGAATGGGGAGGGCCTGCATCTGCAGGCAGGATCATCCCACCCACCTTATCCATGGGATATAAGCCCTCTCTCACTTGGAGTTGGAGTGGACATCACCATCCCAGTCGCCTCTGGATTGGGGGAAGAACTATGGACTAGAGTGGACTTGATGGTATTCTCTTGCTCACATATGGTGATTCAAGCAATGGAAGAAATTATAACAATGAGGTGGAGCCAGAGGCCACTAGACGCTTTCGGGGCAGGGAGGGGAAGGGTAGTTGTAATACAGGGGCTTTTTCAGGACTTGGGGCTTGTCCTGAGTGACATTACAACGACAGATATAGGCCATTTTACATCAGCATATACCATGCAGAACTGTGTGGGAGAGAGTGTGGTCTACAATGTGAACTGTGGTCTATGCTTAGTGGCAAAGCCCTAGGACGTGTATATCCATTGCAGGTGATGTGCCACACTAATGAAAGATGTTTATGTGAGATGTTATAGGAGGTATGGGAGGTGGAGATCATGGGAATCCCTGCAATTTTTGTGTAACATTTCTGTAATCTAAGCATCTTTTAAAATATATATGAAAAAAATAACATTTATATAAGCAAATGCACATATATGCATATATACCTATCTATCATTTTACAAATAGTGGTTTATGTTGTGAAAAATTTGATTTTTACCCACAATAAAAAAAAAAAAAGCAGAGCTCTAAAGATTAAATTTAGAAAGATTAGGGAGACAACATTGGGAAATATTTGTTGGTAACCAATTTTTGAATTGCATTTTCTAAGAACAAAGACATTTCATCAGAGCAGTTTGTTGTGTCACAGAAATTTCTAAAGTAATTTCTAAGTTAGAAAAAAAGTACTGGAACAATATCAGACCATGTGACTACACACAGAATTTAATCATTGAAAATAAGTCAGTTGTTGACATAAAACAGACAGCTTTCTCCCTTTTTAAAGATATCGCATTAAAAGCCTTTTGATATGAACCCCTGTAATGGAGCAAGGTAGGCAATAGGGCTTGAAATAGTTACTCTTTCTCTTAATAGGGAAAAGTGGGTGGGCTTGGTTCTCATATTAAAAGAGCCCCATGAGATCAACAGCTTGGTCCTTAGGTGTAGTCAGGATGTAAGTTGCTCAGTTAAATATTTTTACAATGGATTACCTCCATTAATTCTTTTCAACTTGGTTTATATACCCTTTTCAATTCAATTATTAAAAAACCTAATCAAGTACCTACCATGTGCCAGGCACTATGTTAATCCCTATAGTGGATATAATTGTCAATGAGATTAAGTTCCCACCCTGAAGGAACTATGTTTGTCTATTTACAGCTAATTTCTTAAAGTTTGCACCTTTTGTTTTAATGCACATCTTATATGCACAATGACATTTATGTTTTTGTTGAAATTTTATAGGCTTGAAAGGCAACTGGAACACTAATTAAGTGGTCTAATTCATCTCAGAGGAACTGTAGAAGTCACCTGCGGAATGGTCTAAGATGGAGCTGAAACATGTACTGTTTTGCTGTAGACAAGAGAATTTCAGGATGCATTCCTCTGCCTCTGGCTTTCCTTTTATAGGACCTGGAATCCCATACACCCTAGAATAGCTGTGTTCCAACAAAATTTTCTAAAAATAAATCTTTATGAAAGGAATCTTATCTCCCATTGACTTCCTATAAGAAACCAAACAAATGAAATATATGCATTTTGGCTGAAAAAAAAATTGACCTACACCTATAATATAATAAAAAGACAGCAAACTAATGCGAAGAACTACCACCCCCCCACCATTGTGTTAATGTTTCTACTAGCTATATCTAAAATTGATTTCATTTTATAAAAACAACAACCCCACTGGTAGAGTCCAATAAGAACTTTAGTGTTTCTCTACCCTTTTTTGCTTTACACACTGTCCCTGCTGTACAAGTATCAATCCCTAAAACTTTAACACATTTGATTTTTTTCACCATCTCTGAATCTCCTCAGCATTTCTAAATATAAACCCAAGATGATTCTACTATTATTTTTTGTACCTTTCACATCACTTCAATTTACAGGCCTCTTTTCTAACATTTTCTGGTGACCTGCCCTGTGGAGTGAATGCAATGTCCCTTCCTTATTTTGCAATGGCTGCTCAGTTGCAGTTTATGCCTGGAGATGGTACACATTAGGCAATAACATAATGTTAACTGACTACCTTATGAAGAAGTGCAAATGCAACACCTCCAGGCCATGGTTTGTTAAATGGCATAATTCAAGAGTCCTGAAGATGGATTTAGCCATTGTACTGGGAACTTGGTTTGCTGGAGGATATAGCCAGCCTAAATCAAAATGAAAGAATTGCTCCAGGTGAGCACATTTGATTTGTAACTCTGAGAAAGTAACAGTGGAAACAAGTCGCTGGATCTTGCATACCTTCCAAAGGTAATTTTGGGTTGGGAGTCTTGACCAATGGCAAGGTGCCTTTTGCAAATCAAATTTTCGTGAAGGTAGACTGGGGAAAGAAATAGAGTGGGAGAACAACTTTCCTGACAAAGAATAGCTTTCTCCAGGCTTGGGCCTTCCTAACTGTGCAAACTTGGGTAAGTTACCTATCCTCTCTGTGCCTCAGTTTCCTCATTTGTACAGTGAAGATAATAATCCCTATCTTGTAAGGTTGCTTTGAGGATAGTATGTAAAGAACTGTGTCATTTAGTAAAGCACTTGGAAACAAATGTTTGGGATCAACACCTGTGAAATGAAGGAGGCGGGAGCAGGATTAGGTAGGGGAAGGAGTTGAAGTAGAAGTTGAATTACAATGTATTGCCCATCTGAGAGTCCCAGGATCTCCTTTTGGTCCAAAATGGTCAAGTCTTTATAGCCCACCTTGATCAGTCATGGATGCAGACTCCCCTGGGAAAGGGGTGATCTTGGCCTAAGTGACTCTCTGCACCTGAGGCCAACTCTGAGGAAGCTGACAGCTGAAAGCTGTGTGCTGACCACGTTCTCTGTACCTGAGAGACAAGTCTTTCCTTGAAGGGGGATCTGGGTGGCACATCTCTTTGTCTACCATGGAAGAGTAGCTGTTATTATAAATGCTCATCGGTATAAGCATTATAATTTACAATATAATTTTCATTGATACCTGGCCAGCCTGCTCTGTGTAATTTTCCTTATATATCCTTTGTAGTAAGACCTTGTATTCTAACTGAAAAAGGCAGATTTGGGGCCTTAACATTTGCTTTTCCCCTTGCTTGAAATGCTCTTCCCTGGAAATCCCATGCCTATGACAATGACCATGATGAAAATAAAATCGTAGTGTGTCTCCCTTCTAATCTCTTGTTTCACTGTTTATCACTTTCATTATTTTCCCTAAGAAAAGACTCCTTAAGTGTCAAATTTCTTATCCTGCTACTCAAGGATCTCTATGATCTGCCTATCACTTGTTTTTGTACATTTCCAACCTCTCCACCTCACCAACCTCCAGCAGAAAGGACTGTCCACTGTTCCTGGGACAAGGCATATTGTCTTCTAAATTTACCCTTTCCTGACATAATTCATCGTGTCCTCATGGCTGTTCTTCACCCATCCAAATACTCCCCATTCCTCAAGGACTGGTACAAATGCATGACCATCTGATGTTTTACTGGTTGTAGCAGTTTGATATTGTTCATGAATTCCAAAAATAGATATTGGATTATATTTGTGAATTGGTCTGTTCCTCTGGGCATATTAGATTGTATTGGATTCAGAGGTTTCACTTTTACTTGATTAAATAATGATTAAGGCTTTGGTTGGATCATGTCAGTAGGACGTTGAATTCCTGCCCCCTTGGTGGGTGGGGACTCACAGAGAAAACAGCATGGCAGAAGAGAAAGTTAGAGTTTTGATCCTGGAGCCTGAGAAGTAAATACAGAGAGAAGCAGATATGTGAGGAAAGAGAGAAGGCTTCATTAGACATCGCAGAGGCCCAGGGAAGAGAGACGAGCCATTAGCCTGATTATCTACAGCTGGACTTGTGGAGAGACCAGAGCAGCTGAGCCTGGAGAGAAATGAGCCCTGGGAGAGAGACAAGACTTGTCCCAGCCTGCGACCGAGATTGGAAGAAGCTGGGACCATGGAGCATTGGAAGGAGGAGGAAACCTGAACCCTTGCAGAAGTCAGCAGCCATCTTGCTCCAACACGTGGCAACAGACTTTGGTGAGGGAAGTAACTTACGCTTTATGTTCTGGTACCTGCAAGCTTCTACCACAAATAAATACCCTTTTATAAAAGCCAACAGATTTCTGTTATTTTACATCAGCACCCTTATGGCTGACTAATACATTGGTCTATCCCAGGTCAGAGTAATTGTGCCCTCTTTGAGTTTCTAGCTCTTGTGCTATGCTCAGACCTACTCACATTATAAAGCCTTGCAATGCCTCGTTTCATTGTCATACATTGTCATTACATTCATTATGCAAATATTTATTGAGCATCTTCTATGTTCCTGGCCTTGATCAAAGATCAATACAGTGGTGAACAAGACAGGCAAGTGTCTGCTTTCAATGAGAGTACATTCTAGTGGGTTGAGATAGACAGCAAACAAATAGAGAAAAAAATGAGATAATTTTTGGTTGTGATAGATACCATGAAGTAATAAAACAGTGAAATAAGGGGTGTGAAAGAAAACATACTACAGTTTTATTTTCTTCATGTCCATTATCACAGGTATGGGAGGCTTTAGGGAATAGCATTTCAGGCAGAGAGAAGAACAAATGTTAAGGCCCCAAACCTCTCTTTTCCAATTAGAATACAAGATCTTCTTACCAAGGGTTTATAAGGAAAAATGTTCAGAGAAGCCTGGCCAGGTACCTTGCTTTTGGAATAGCTGGACCTTATGCTAATTACTGCACACATCACTCCTTTTATTTGCTTTATACATCAGAAAATGCTTCACAAATGGTGTTCCAAAGCATTTTACTTGATTATCAAAATCACACTTCAAATTTGGTAAGTCAAGTATTATCATACCCATTTTATATGAGGAAATTGAGTGGTTGGATGACTTGCCCACAATCACATATTTAACATATTTGTTCAGTGTGTCTCGTTTTCCCCACCAGAATGGAAACACCTCAAGTCAGGGATCTTGAAGTGAGGGCAATGGAAAGAACTCTGGAGGCAGCCAGATCAGAGTTCCAATCCTGGCTCTGCCTCATACTAGCTGTGGAGTCCTGGGAAAGTTTTTTAACCTCCCCAGGCTTTTGTTTCCTTCTTTGTAAAATAGGGATAATAATACCTCATGAGATTTTTGTGCAGAATAAAAAAGATAATGCAGGGAAATGGTCCAACCTATTATTATTACAATAACACAATTGCAATAAACAGTACTAAGATAATAGTATATTTACTAAGATTATACTTCCCAGGAAGCTGTTCACTCTACTTATGTTACATGCAAGGCACCATTACCTATTGGATGCTATTCTTCCTTGTGCTTAAAACGACCTCCACATATTATAACACACCAGATCATTTGTGTCAGAGTGATTTTGTGAGGGTTTGATATGATAGAACCCATAAAAGCACTTAGCACAGAGCCTAGAATAGAGTAGATCCTCAATCAATGGTTCCTATGATTAAACAAGCCATTATTTATATCTTCTTAAGTTGCTTAGAATTGTGCTGGATGCACAGGTGTTCAATTAATATTGGGTGAGTGAATGAATGAATGAATGAGCTTAAAACACAAATGTCCTTGTTCCATTGCTGTTAAAAAAAGCCAAATACCGGGCTTCCTTTCTGATTGTTTCCTTTAATCCCCATTGCCATTTTAATCAACCTGAGGGGTGAATCCATTCCTTCTCTTTTCTTTGTATCTTGCCTTGACCCTAATCCTATTAGCCACTGTGCTTCAATTCTCTGTTCAAAGTGAGCAATCAATAAATGTGAGTTGAATGAATGAACAGTTCACATTGTCTAGAGGCTCATTTCTAATAGATCGAATGTCATGACATCTCAATGACTTACACCCGCATTACTGTCATTTTCCAAAGGGGAAACTGAGTCTGAAGGCTCTGGAAATTTGATGATGGGACTTCACAATTCTGATTTAAATTCAGTGACTGGCATATAGGAAGCACTTAATACAGAGTTGTTGGGGAAAAAAAAGAATGAATATTTAACTAATACATCCTTTACCCTAGCCTCTAGTTTGCTTTCTTTGCCACGAAGTGTCATATCAGGAAAGTCCACAGCATTCATTTCTTTATTTTTCAAAAGCTTAGAGCCAAAGGTATTGCTGGGAAGCTCCCTTGGGCAATGGCATCCTAGTTGAATGCCATTAGGCAGAAGCAATTTGGCCTTTAGGTAACCTGAAGCCTCATTTTCAGAAGATTATTCTACCCAAGGCAGCAAGAAACAGAATCTGCAATGAGTGGACTTTTATGCCTATGGGTGTAGCCTACTAGAGACCCAGCAGGGTAGGGCCACACTTCCACTTCCAGAGATAGTACACTCTGAAAGTAAGTTGAGGTCTTTTTTGAACTAACAGTGGAAACTGGTTAATCCCTTTATGTCAGCAACTTGAGAACATAAATAGACTTTGGATCCTTCCATCTAAAAAAAAAAAGCCATTTGTTGTCAGGAAAACTTTGTGTAAGTGGCCTGGGTGAGGAGGAGGCAATTCTGTTTTAAGGATGTTAAGCATGATTTAAAGGGTTTTCTATTGTTTATAATGGGTTTTCATTTTCACTGATTTAATTTATTTGCTTCTATGGCTGATGTGCAAACTCTTAGTTGGGGGTAGGTACATGTGACCTTTTTATTAATAACTTTGTAGTACTTTAATGCAAATGAAATTTAAGGGTGGGGAAAGCAAACAAAACCTGGCTAATGACAATGAAATCATTTTCTAAATATGTTTAGGATCAAATATATCCCTTGATAATTTGATTTGTAGGAAATGGCAGAGTGCAGCATTTTATATAGAAGCTTTTCAATAATTCATCCTCATCCCATTGATGTGCAAACCTTTGGCTAGGGTGGTGAGTACAATAGGTGTTCTGGCACGGGGGAGAAATTCATTTGAGCCCTGAAATCAATATACCCCTTGTCTGACCCACCAGCCTAATGCTGCTCCATCCATGTGACGACAGGCTTTTCAACCTCACTAGACTCTTATAGTACCAGTTTCCAAGGTAAACAGGGATTTTGGAAATTGTGCTTTCTCCTCATTTAATTTTTTGGGATTTATATTTGTGCAATCTTTATCAAGCTGCCTAAATGATTAAACTCCCCTACAGAAACTTCTGGAAATTTGACACTTCCATGTATTAGCTTTTGGGGGCATGGGAAAGTGGAAAAGAGTAGGAAACAGCAATTGGAAGGTAGTGGTCCTCTACTAGTTTGAAATATAAGCCCCTCACAGAATCACAAGGTCAAGTGGACTTAAATACACAGGGAGTAAAGAAAGCAAGAGGCATTTAAAATCCTCCAAGCTTAAGCTAGTGTTCAAAATTAGTCTTTTTCCTAGGATCTTACTCTCTGGTAGTGGCTCTTCACAGGGCTTCTATAAGATGGATACTCCCTTGCTCTTAGGTGGAGGAGATCTTTTTCAAGGTAGTTCCTAATTTTTTTTTTCATGGAAAACAGGAGCGGGAGGAGGCCGGATAGAGTGAGTAGGTTGGTGGGGAAAAAATTGCATGGCCTATCCAGTCATCTCAATTAGAGTCTCCTAGTCTTCAGGCAGCAGTGTGCTGAAGATTTGGCACTCAGAGAAGCCATACAGTGATTACCACCTTTATAATAGTAGCCAGGAGACATAAAGTTTGCTATTGTGCTGCTGCTGCTGCTCTGAAACTTTGTGAAGCCATTGATCTGACGTCAATGAACCATAATACTATTGATTCGGTGTCAGATCACTGGTAGGAACTTGAGTGACAGCTTGAGTGGATGTGATGTTACATTTAAATTATCCTTTTGTTTGCTTTCTAGTTGTCAAAACCTCTTGATACAACATGTACTGCCAAGTGCGTGTACAGTCATTATTAGAGTTCAAGTGCCAAAAGTATGTGCTGCATTGTTAAACAAAATAGGTGACTTTAGGCCAAATTCTTTTGGTTAAAAATGGATAATATTTGGTGAGCCTGATTTTCTGTGACCAGCTCAGGAGGGCACAGTGTTGTGTCCTCTTAAGTTGGATAGGGTAGAAGCAAGTCCTCCTTCACACCCCTTATCCCTACCCCAAATTTATTGGTAGTTGGAACTCATGCCATCTCAGTCACATACTTGACTGTGCTGACTGCGAAAAGATTTTACTAGGCATGAAAACCCAGCAGGTTGAAAAGTATCTTGTGCCATCACAAAGGAAGTGGGAAAGGAATTAGCAGCATTACTCTGGCACATTCTTCCCAGGTTTTAGTTCCAAAACAGATCTCATATTGGGTACAATATGTGAAATAGTGTCTCACTGAGGCTGTGAGGTGGGAAAAATTGAGATGTGTGAACTTGTGGAAAACATTCCTTGCTGTATTTTAGTAGGTCATTGTTTTTATTGATTCAGTGATAATGCATTGAGAGGTGCTGGGTATGGTGCTTAATGCTAGGGATATAATAATGCAGCAAACCGACATTGCACAAAGTGCTCACAGTCTTGGAGGGAAAGAAAGTCTAAAGTCTAATGAAGAATCCTAGATGTAATAATAGAAAAAGGAGGCAGTGTACTGTGGTGGGAAGGACATTGGCTTTGGAATCTGGCAGACTGCAACTGAATTTAAATTAGCTGTTTGTTCTTGAACAAATTGCTTCTTTTCTTCAAATATTAGTTTATCTTCTGTAAAATGTCAATAATAATAGTTCATACCTCAAAGGGTTGTTTCCAAGATGAAATGGGAATAAACATATAAAGGTCCTAGACCAGCTCTTGACACTAGGAGGTACTTAATTTAGTGGGAAGGAGGAGTGGAATGGTGGTGGTGGAGGAAAGCACAATGACAAGTATATGGAGGATCATGAACAAAGATGAGAGTTCATGGCAATTTAGGAAACTGTTTCAGTAATGCAAGTAAGAAATGATGGAGGCTAAGACTAGAGTGGTAGCAGTGAGGATGGTGAGGAAGGGACAAATACTTATGGGGGTAGAATGGTTAGAAGTAAGAGTGAAGGAGAGACCAACCACCATGTTTCTGACTATGATGTTGAATGGAAAATGGTTCTTTTAAAGGAATAAGGAATAAAAGAGGAAGATTTTGGGAAAATTGAATATGAATGGTCTGTGGGACATCTAAGTGGACAAGTGGATATGAAATGTCCAGTATGTAATTGGATACATGAGTACAGAGCTCAGAGAGGTCAGTCCCAGAGATCTAGATTTGGAAGTTATCAGCACATAGATTGAAATTTTAACTGTGAGATATCCCAGGAAGAGAGAGAAGAGAAGGAAACCAAGTACAGATTCATTGAGCACAATTTGGCAGTCTCTTCCTCCTATGGTCTATACTCTTTTCACTTTTCCAGAAAGGGATTTATGGAGCTCTTTAGGCCTTTTACAGAATTTTTCTTTTGTATAACTGACTTAGGAATCTCCCATGAAATGAACAGATAGCTGGTATTTCAATTGTCTAAATTTTTTTAACAGATAGTAAAATAGAAGTATATGGAGCTATCATGAAATTGTCAAGGTCATCCAGTCAGCACTAAACTCAGGACTCCTTCTGCCTACCTGCCCATGTCAAATTCTTCTTTATAATCACTTTTGAAGTGGAACTGTCCAGTCCTTTGAGTCTGGAAATGGCCTTGTATATCACACAGGCCTTGATCTCTTTGTCTATAATAAGATGGGTTATTATTTAGGGCTGTTCATGTTGGGAGGGGAGGGCAAAAGTTAGGGAATGGAAGAGTGCTCTATTTTTTAGCATGAATTGTCACTGTAGACAGTGGAAACAAAAATATATCTGTGGGAGATTACATTGTGCAGTTGAGAAGCAAAGACAGAAGAGTTGAAGAGAGGAGAGCTAGAAAAGTAGACGTGTTATTGGAATAAAAAGGCGCTAATGAAAACACTCTTCAAAGAACCCAATGTGAAGTGATAATCCCAGGAAGCAAGAGAGATGGTCAGAGACGAAAGTGGAAGAGCTTGTGAGAACATGTGCGTACGGCAAGAGTCTTGTTTATTTCCCCTTCAGTTTATTCAGAAGTTTGTTAAGAAAGGCCCAGCAGCAGAAGATGTGCAGTCTATTTACATATTACAAGGACTGCTAATGTAGTCTTAACATGTACTTGCTGAAGGTAAAACCCCAGGTCCTAAATTATTTCAAGTGAATGCATCGGTTCACGCAGGGATTGAGTTGTCTGGCTGGGCCAAGTCTTTGAGTTAATGCTTCAGCCCATGACAGCAGAAGAAAAATCCTGAAATGGATTTCTATACTTGTCTAATATAGACTCAGGCAAGAGCCTGGGATGAAGATTGAAGCCTCTGTTTGTTTAGGAAGGCATGCAGAATTTCAACGAGCTTCATTTTCATGATCGAGTTGCTGAAATATGACCCTTAATCCCATCGTGAGGTTGACTTTCTGCTGTGCAGACCTTTCATGACCTCTTAATCAGGGTTCACCAACTAGCATCCACTCTCTGGAAACTAGTCTGAGAGCCCAACCTCAACCCACCCCCAGCTAACCTACTGCAGACAGCAGGCTTCTGCTAAAATCTGTTCTATGGTAAAGAGTCTGTTTGTAGAAATAATCATTCAACTACATGTAGGGAGATGCCCAGATTATAGAGCTCATATCCTCTTCTTCAAATATCATTTAAAAATGCTCCTAAGCGAATTGAAAATGTTCTAAAATTGACTGAGGTGATGACAGCACAACTCTGTGATGAAAATGAGAGCCACTGAGTGTACACTTTGAATGGATTGTACAAAGCATGGGACTGTATAACACAGGAAAAATCCAGTGGTGGATGATGGACTGTGGTTAACAGAACAAATATGAAAATGTTCTCTCATGAACTATAACAAGTAATAATACTAATACAAGGTGTTAATAATCAGGTGGATTGGGGAAAAATACACCAAATGTGAGATATTGGCTATAGTTAGTAGTAATATTTTCATGATGCTCTTTCATAGTTTGTAACAAATGTTTCACAACAATGCAAGGTGTTGGTGGTAGGGTGATGTATGGGAGCCCTGTATGATGATATGCATGTTTGTTTTGTAAGTTCACATCTTTTACTATACACTTACTGTTTATGCATGTTTTGTAAATGAATGATACAATTCAATAAAATGTTAAAATGAAAAAAAATTTTTAAATGCTCCCAAGCATCTTTTAAAAAAAATCCCTCCCCCCAAATGGCTCCCTTGTCTGTCTGCTCTCTGTGCCTGCTCGTCTTCTTCAGGGAGCACTGGGACCTCCCATGTGGGAGGCGGGCACCCAACTGCTTGAGCCACATCCACTCCCCCCCCAAGCATATCTTTAAAATGTGCTTCCATCCTGGCCAGATTCTAAGCACTGAAGAACTCTGGTTCTCCCTATTTGTAATCAAAATAAAAATTATGCTAAACTGTAAAATAAGTGTAGGAAGTCCAACAAACTTCTAATCTTAACATAAACACGACTTTGCTTTTTAAATGGTAAACATAAAATTATTTAATTATTTTTGTAAATTTAGATAATCTGGCAATGGCACCTAGCTGACCCTAACAGGATTAGGGAAGAGAGGGTTACTTCCTCAGTGAGAACAATATATGCAGAGATTCCATATTCCAAAGCTCACAACCTTCTTCCTCAACACATTTTAGAGACCATTCCAAACAAATGTCTCCTTGCCATGTGCTCCAGTCTGACCCTCATATGCCTGTGCTTCTCTTCTAGAAAAGTACCAGAGAAAACCCAATTGCATTGACTGGTTAAAATCATCTGAACTACCTGGTTCCCTCATAATGCTTGCTTAGAAAAATTAATCTGGTTAATCAAAGCACAAGATAAGACTGACACCCCCAAAGCCATCATATTCACACCTTCCTTGAAGGTGTGACTCTAACAGAATTTTTGCTTGGCTGCTAAATTTCGTATGAAACAATCCTCCCTTTCCTTTGAGTAAAGCTATTATTAAAATGTTATGTAGTTGGGGCTGAAAGACAGGATGGATTTTTTTCAGTCGTGGCAGAACAATCCATCATTAAGTACCCAGAGTGACCAATGGAAATTATTCAAGGATTAGCCCAATGGGGTATTCCTTGACTTGTCCTCTGTGTTGCTTTTCTTTTCATTTCAGTGGTGACAAAAGTATTGCTAATAGAAGGCACACCTCTTCCCACATGTGAACATGGAACACCAGCATCAAGGTTTGATGAACCACATAGAGAGATATAAAGAGATACGATGCCTCCAGCAGAAGAAAACTATAACCAAGAACATTCTATTTATTCAACTTAAACTTAATGTTCAGCCCTAAATAATAATAAAATCATTGGTATATTTCCATCTTTCTAAGATTCTGAGAAATTGAATAGGGCTCACCATTATGTGTTTTAGCTGCAGAATGAGTTTTGAAGCAGCCAGAGACTGACCCCCTTACCCTGACCATGGGTTTATGTCTATGCTTTGGGGACCGATGGGGAGTGTCTGGATGTATCCCTGTTCTGGAATAACACTTTCAAAGTCTGTGTTTTGTTGATTGTGGCTCACTATGGGTATTTCTATGAAAAAGACAGCACATTTTCTTTTTGAAAAGTAATTACCTCTGAAACATCTATAATTTATATTAAATAATGCAATATATTATATTGGCTTAGAGAAATGCAGCTTGTAGTTTTGTAGCATGCAATGTTTTTGCTTCCTTGTTATTATCCCTCCCGCAGCAAGCAACCAACTACAAGCACTATTAATAAATTTGACTTGCGTTTTGTAAGAGGAGAAAAATTGCTTCCCCGTCTTCCAAACTGGTTCTGGAATCATAAATGTGGATGAATAATTTTGCAATACACATTGTTTCCCCCCAAAAGATTCTCTTATAATTGCTTGATAGACATGGGAGGAGAAATGCTCACCAACTTACCACTGAGGAAACTAAGGCATAGGCAGATTAAGTGACATTCCCAGGTTTGCACAGATAGTAAGTAGTAGGTCCATGGATGGAGTTTGGCTTTTCTGAACCCTAGGACTAGTGTTTGTTTTTCCAGGACACCTCAGTGCTACTCTATGAGTATCCCTTCTCCATCTACTCTCATTCTCCCTGGTAAAAAAAATAAGTCAAGGAAATAATTATCTTTGGGATTTATGGCATTTTGTGTTTAGAGTATTGAAATTATGAGGAGGTTGGTGAAGAAATGGAGTTTTAAGGGAATGGAAGTGTAAAAATCCCATAGATGCTATCCAGAGGCAAAACTTGCTATATTGGGCAATCTGTGTCATGTGGAGATCATATTCCTCCTCTTGGTTTTCCCCACTGAGATTGTTTCAAAACAGAGCTGTAATGAGCACTATCTATCTCTGCTGGCAACCTATGATAATGATGATGATAAACATTTATTAAGCACCCGCAGTGCAAGGTGTTACTTGTTCAAAATGCATAAAGACCTGCTCCCTGTTGTCATAGTGTTTACCATAGTGTTGGCACAATGTGGGAGTTGACACTTTGTGGTCAGCTAATGCTTTAAGCTGATCTGCTTGGAAAACAGATCACAATCCCCTATCTTTCTGAATTTGTTTTGTGAACTCTTTCAGTGTCCCAGGCTTCCATGATCATGCTGTGTTTGGAAACCATAAAGGGTATGGACCCTGGAATGTTTGGAATTGCCATGATCATCAAAATACTTTGAGTCCATTTTCTTCTGCTGCCCTGTTTTGGTTTTTGTTCTGAACTATTGGAATTTCCATAGGTTCCTCTGCTCTAGATTTTCTTGCGATGACTCCTCTAAGCTAGAGGCAATCTGTTATTGGGAAGAGCTGGTGATGGCCTCTGAATATCTTAGAGTTGGAAGGGACCTCAGGATATCATGGTAAGTCACCTGCTTTAAGGCAATTAAGCCACTGTTATTTTCATTTTACGACTGAACTACTTGAAGAGAATTTCAATGACCTGACAAAGATAATGCATTTAGTTAGCAGTAGGTTATGGTCAATATTTTTTAGTACTTTCTAAAAGTGCTAAATGTTTTGTGTGTTTAACCTCATTTAATTTCCACAACAGACTTATAAGGTAGATA
The DNA here is from genome assembly GCA_026826555.1 of Tolypeutes matacus. Taxonomy (NCBI): domain Eukaryota; kingdom Metazoa; phylum Chordata; class Mammalia; order Cingulata; family Chlamyphoridae; genus Tolypeutes; species Tolypeutes matacus. Next base: position 817,691 of record JAKSZT010054494.1, on the reverse strand, counting down.
CTATTATTATCCCGATTAAAAAAAGAGAAAACTGAGACAAAGAAAGATTAAGTAACTTACCCAAGCAGTACTTTTAGTATGTATCAGAGCAAGGTACTTGGCACGCACATAGTGTAGATACTATTGTGAACCCAGACAGTCTGATTCCAGAGCCTGAACATTTGACCACCACATTATATCGTTTAGTGGGCAGAGTAAGAATCAAATTCTTCTGCCTTGGTGAAGTAGTTCCCAACCATTGGGCAGGGTCTATTAATCTGTATACACTCAAAGAATTATCTATAGTTTAAAAATAATGTGATCAACTAATATTTTTAAATGAATATTGGTGGTGTTTGTATAAATACAATATGAATTATTAAAAGTGGCTTTTTTTTTCATGATATATCTTACTGAAAGAACGACCACTCTTTTGTGGGAGTCTGAAGTATTTTAATCTGGAAAGGGGTCCTTATATTCATGAAGATTGGGAATCAAAGATAGAGTAGAAAGAGAGCTGGATTTGGAGTCAGACAGACCTGGGTCTCGGTCTTTGTCTTTTGTTTACTTCCTAGCTGAGTGACCTTGGGCAAATCCCTTTAATTATCTGAGCTTCAATTTCCTCATCTGTAAAAGGTTTATTCTACTACTTACCTCATGGGGTTGTTGGGAGTCTCAGATACACCAGCATATGTAAAAATGTTTTGTAAAAAATAGATTTCTCTGAAATAAGTCAGATGCAAAAGGACAAATATTGTATGATTCCACTAATATGAAATATACAGAAAAAGTATATTCATAAAGACAGAAAGTAGATTAGAGATTACCAGGGGCTTGGAGGAAGGAGGAATAGGGGGTTATTTCATAAAAGGTACAGAGTTCTATTTTAGGATGAGAAAGTTTTGGTAATGGAAGGTGGTGATGGGAGCACAACATTGTGAATTAGATTAAAACCGTTGAATTATACACTTAAAACAGTTAAAATGGGAAATTTTTTTTTACATATATGTTACCAGTATAAAATTTAAAAATAGAGTTCTGTAAGAATACAGAAATATAAGGAGAACATCATTATTCCTATTTGACCCTTAACGAATCAGGTTTGGTCCTGAATATGCCAATTTTGCCTGTGGTCTTTTTGTATACCTTTATCTTTATTACTACTGTGATGCTAAGCTGAGTGAATAGGTCAATTTCCAAGAAAATAATATGTCTTTGGCATGCGCTTTCTCTACTTTCTAGCCATGCCTGTGCTTGCACATCCTTTGTGAGATGAGGACTTTGGGTGAGAAAGAGGAAAAGAAGATGGCATACAGCTCTTTTGTGGATTTGACCTCACCCCACCACATAGATCAAAGTCATTTTGGGAGGCCCTACCTCTGTTTTTCTAGGCTGAGGACTAGGAATGGAAGAATGGAGGCCAACCAGAGAGAGGAAGAAATGTTTTTTATTCTTTCTTTTCCCAGCATTCCAATCTCTGCTGGGGGCAATATTTATCAAAGCACAAGGCCAAAGAACAGAACAGACCCATCTCTGGCATGGAAACATTCTGGGACCTACTTAAGGCAGATAACATTGTGAAATGGCCAGCTGGGGTACCCTTGTTACTGAACCCAAGGTGGAGTTGTGTCTGGATCAGAGCAGGAACAAGCTTGAAGGAACCTTAGTTACATCCCCACAACTATTTTAGTCAGACTTGTCCACCAGCTGTGACTTTCCGTTTCCTCTTTGATCCTAATCATTTGTAACTGCTGAGCTGTTCCAGGGCTTTAGCTGCACTGCCACCACGTGTGGCTGGGGGGTGGGGTGGATTTCAGCAGTGATGGTCTTCACCTCACTCTTAGCAGCCAGTCGGCCACAGATAGAATGCTTCTATTTACTCTTATGTTTGAGAAAAACCCTTTTCTCCAGAAGGTTCCTGATTCTTTGGGAGATGCTTTTTTCTGGAATGGGGTTTGGTTTATGGACAACAGAGTGAAATTTACAAGGTTGGCAATAACAATTCTTTAAGCAGGTTTCTTGTACTCTTCACCGGGCACAACTATCCATTATGTTTAATAAAACACTGTATTGGTAGCCTGGGCTTGACCAGTGCTTAGCACATTATTAGTCTTGTGGCCCAACTGCACTCCAACTTTTTTGGTTAATCTCTTGTCTGAGGATATATAGATATTAATAGAGATTGAGGGCCTCCAGGTTAATTACTAGGAGCCTGCAGTCAGTGCTTGGTAAGACCAAGGAAAAATGGGAAAGCTGGTTGGCTGCTCTATTCTCCTATTATCAACCTATGCTGAGAGCTTTGCTACTTATCTTCTTGGTTCCATCTGCACTGATGGCTCCTGGTTTGGGGCCACCATAGTTTATCCTCTTGGTAGCCTTTAGCTGTAAGTCTTGGCAGAAGATAAAGATGATCTTAGGGGCTTGATCTGCTGTATTCTTTGTGCTCAAGGAAAGAGTAGGGATTACTGTTTTATAGATAAATGAAACCTATTGCAAGATGGGTAGACCTTATAGAAAGAATGGTCCTCTGAACTTTGAAGTTGGCCCACATTTGAGACCTAAAGCAAGTTTGGGTAGTACCAAGAGAGCTTTCATTTGCTGATTTCCATTTTCAGTCAGGCTTGCTTTGTTCACATGGAACAGGTTGGTTGTTAGTGTTGATCATCTGGCTGCTCTTAGATACAACATTTAATTTTTGTTATGTCAAGACAAGGCCTAAAGAGAGATAAATCTTAGGCTGGGAACAAAATGCACCTCTAGTAAAGTCATGAGATCCTTCAGAGGTAGAAATTGTGGGAGTACACAGGAGAGTTCTGTTCTAGGACCTTCAGTCCCCAAGAGTATGCAAATCATTGCAATACATGGTTTCACAGATATACTGTCAGTCTTCCCAGAATTAATCATTTATATTTCTACCACTAGATCTTATAATTACCTCTGCCTTTTTATCTTTCCTTACACCATGTAATCTTTGACAAAGCTCTTATTGCTTTTACTGAAACCTTCCTGGTCCAATCTTTAGCAAATATCTTGAAACAAATCAGGTTTGCTCCGCAGGCTATCTTTTGGCATTTAGTGAATTCTTATCAGTGTAGACCAGTCACTGCTTTAGATGATCTTTAGATCTCATCTTACATGTTGCTCCCTCAGAGAGGCCTTTCTTGACCAATTGTTCTAAAGTTGTTTTCTCCAACTTCCTCTTATGGTACAGTGGTTAAGAGCCAGACAGATCCCTTTTTTGGTTCTGTCCACCATTAATTATTTCATCTAAGGTAAAGTTACTTGGCTTTTCTGCTTCTCAGTTTCCTCATCTGTAAAATGTGCATTATAATAATACCTACATCAGAAAGTTGCTGTGAGGCTTAGTTAAGGAACATGAAGCACTTAGAATAGTGCCTAGCAAACAACACTAGCCACTATCCTCCTTCTCCTTTTCCTCCTCCTCCTCCTCATCATTTCAGCCTATGTTTGTGTCATTTGTATCTTTCATATCACTTATGACAACTTGAAATTATTGTAGGTTCCAGCTTGATTGGATTTTAAAAACTCTCTTCTCACTATCCTGAAGTTTGCATGAGGGCAAAAACTGTGTTTGTCTTGTTCATTTTTCTTTCCTCCAGTGACTAGCACAGTGCCTGGCACATAGTAGGAGCTCAATAAATACTTGCCAAGTGAAAGAATGACAATTTAAAAAAATTGCTCTAAACAACTCAGATATTGTAAATCTCATTCTTCCAAGCTCCTATTACCATATCTCTTTATAACAAAAGGCTCCCAGATCTCAAGTCAATGGAGCATTTTATTTCAAGGAGCATTTGCTACAAATAAAATTCCAGGGCAACACACATTCCTGTCACCCATGTTGTCCCCTTTCATTTCATACATGCCTTTGCCTTCTCCAGCTACTCCAGCTGGGAAAGAGCCCAAGTCAATAATACAAACCATAATTAAGGGGTAAGGGAGGGTAATTGAGGATTTAATATAGGGTACAACAATTATGAAGGTACAAACCACTTTAAATAACTTAAAATTGTGAAAATTGTAAAGACCCCTCAATCTGGCATAGAGTGTGTTAGAGATGAGCCCTGGGTGTCTGTGCTGTGCCCAAGTCATAGATCCTGCTCACTGTATCCATTGTCACAAATAGCCAGATCTCCTGGAACCAATACAAGATTCCACCTGTACTTGTTACCTGGAAACTTCTGTTGATGTATCCTCTCCTCCGCTTGCCTGAAACATTTTGGAACTTGATGAATCTCTTGGACACAATGCTTTGGAAATCTAGCTACTTTTGCTGATAGCAGCTTCTTCTGTCTTGCAATACTCCAGGTCTCAGTGTTGTTACCCATTCTCAGCAGCTTTTGCTCCTGGGTTTGCTCTAGTTATACTGCCCAGGTATATGTTGTACTGGAATTTGCCTCGTGTAAGAATTTAGTGAGTTGTTGGACAAAGTGTAGGAAGCCAACTTGAACTTGCTATTTTCAAGTAAACCAAAAATCATGGGAAAAAAAGATATTTAACTACTCCCCTACTCAAGTCTTTGACAACTTCACTGGACTCCAGAGTAAGGTTCTAATACTTCATTTTGGCAATCAAGGCTCTGCACAATAGCCTGTACTTACCATTCCAACCTCAACTCCCATTGTTTTTGCTATACATACCTTCTGTGATATCCTTGAAGACAGAGGCTTTCTTTTATTTATTAGTAGCCTGGTACCTTGAATTGTATCTGATACATTGTGGCCGTCACCAAGTAACAACTAAATAGTATTGAATTCTTTATTCTATGCCATGCGTGTAAAACACGAATTGCTTTACAAGAATCATCTCACATTCATGAAATAGATACTACATTAATTTTCCCAAGGTCACTCAACTAAGGAAATGGTAGAACCAGGACTTGAACCCAGATTTATTTAGACCCAAAGCTTGCGCCCTTAGTAACTGTACCACATCACTTCAATAGTGTTCGTGGAATAAATGCTTGAACCAAAGTGTACTCTTCATTGTTCTCCTAACACAACCAACTGTAGCCTATGTGTTTAAAATTTTTTTTTCTTTTTAAAGAAGCTTTAGATTACATAAATGTTACATTAAAAATATAGGGAATTCCCATATGCCCCATCTTTCCCCTCCCACACTTTCCCACATTAACAACATCCTTCATTAGTGTGGTACATTGTTATGATTGATGAACACATATTGAAGCATTGCAACTAACCATGGACAACAGTTTACATTATAGTTTACACACTGTCCTGCACAATTTTGTAGGTTATGGCAATATATATAATGGCCTGTATCCGTCATTGCAATGTCATGCAGGACAATTCCAATATCCTGAAGATAGCCCCATATTACACTTGTTCTTCCCTCTCCCTCCCCTCAGAACCTCTGGTGGCCACTGCCTTTATATCAATGATAAAATTTCTTCCATTGCTAGAATAATAATAAGTCTATAACAGAATAATAATGCCTACTTTAGTCTATTGCTCATTCCCCAATCTTGAGGATTTTGGGATAGCGATGCCCACTGTTTCTAATTGAGAGGGGATTTAGATCCCATGGGGCAGATGGATGGAACTATCTTGGTTGCAGTTGCAGACACTCTCTGTTCCTTGGGATGGGTGTTGTCCATCATCATCTCCTTGTTAGTTGTCCTGGGTGACTCCAATAAGCTGGAGAGTTGGTGCTGCAACTCTGCTGAGATTCAGGGATCAACTGGCACATGGATGGACCAAAGATTTAAGTCTCTGGGACATATACTTAACAAGTATAGTGCTAATTATAGGTTCAATTAAGAGGGGCAAAAGAGCCATGTGTAGGGAAACTATAAATGTCACTGTACATATAAGACAACAGATCTTACAGTGATGAATGACACAATGTCTAAAAAAATTTTTTATGATTTCAAAATTTTTTTTTTATTATTTGGTATTTTATTTGTTATTTTAAAACTATTATTATTATTTCATTTTTAATTAATTTTATTTGCTTATTTTTTTGGCTTCATTTTTGGAGAGGTTTTAGATCACAGAAGGGTCACAACTGTGGCAGGGAAGGACCACTGGTGTGGGATGCTGGTGATGGAGGGATGTATGGGGAGGGGTTCACCTGGGGAATGCCTCTAAGGCATATGCATATGTTCAAGTGGTCACGGGGCATTGTCTTGGTGGGTGGAGGTCTACATAATAACCGAAAAAATATTGAATTCCCATCCTGGGATGTTCTGCTACATTCTCTAATAGAATGGCAAGAATACCCTGAGTACAAGGGCAGTGCCTAGTGAAGGAAGACAGACCATTATGCCAGGCCCTTGATATTGATAATTGTACTTAGAACCTTTTCTTGTGAAATTGAAACTTAGTCTAGTATTATATATTGTCTAAGAGTTACCTCCTGAAAGCCTCCTTATTGCTCAAATGTGGCCTCTCTCTAAGCCAAACTCAGCATATAAACACACTACCTTCCCCCTGGCATGGGACATGACTCCCTGGGATGAGCTTCCCTGGTACTGAGGGATTATTACCAAACACCAACTAGCAATGCATCTGAAAAAAACCTTGACCAAAAGGGGGAAATGGTAAATACAAATGTGTTTTGATGGCTATGTGCTTTTAAACTATGCTTCCCACACCTGAAAGCCTTTTCCACAGCTTCTAGGTCATCATTCACCCCTCTGAACTTAGGTTGTACCAATGCTGAGCATTCTGATAGCTGATAAATACTTCCCGGTATTTGTAGTTCTCCTTTTATGCTATTCGCAGTTAGACTCTAAGCTTTTGGAAGGCAGAATCCATGCCTCACACTATTTTGGATTCTCAGTCTTAAGCACCAAGTATAGGCACTTAATCTTTCCTGATGATGATGGTTTAAATGGGGTCAAAAAATAAACTGAGGTTAGATGCATGAATAATTACAATTGGCCAGAGACCCACATTACATAAAGAAACATGGAAGTCCTTTTATATGCAAGTATTAGTTACTGGAGTGAGAAATTGAAGGAATAGAGAAGAAATATTTAGGTACATTCTCATAACCTTACAAGTTAATGTGCTTCAAAGGTTGAATTATTCTGTTATGTCCATTGTCTATCTCAGACAAATCTACTGGAAATTCCAGAAATCAGAAATTAATTGTTTAGGTTAGACACAATTATTTTGCATTTATGGGATAATTTACATTTATTAAACTGCTTTACAACAACTCAATGTTTATTGGAGATCAAACAAGACTGAGCAGGAAATCTTGGAGGTTCTTTAAAGGTTTCCTGATGACCAGAGACAGTCTATAGCAGGACATTTTTGGTTAAACTCTCTCTGTGTAGATCTCTTTTTCTCAAGAGAGGATCAGATTTCATTGATCTTCATATTCCAAAGCTGTTCATGAATGCCCTGTTCTGGATGTGTGACAGCTATTTCTTTCTCAGGGAAGAGGGAACAAAATTAAGCATCTTAATTTTACTCTCTTTGGCTAGAAAATCTAATGTTATATTGGAACAGGTTAATGTTCCACTAAGTAATATTCAGAGCCCTGAGTTAAAAAGGAAAGGGAGGCCCATGGGTGAATGTTCTGTAATGTATGAGAAAAGATGTGAAATTCAGAGTAGCGAATATCCTTCTGACACTTATAGGTGATTTCTTCTGCTGAACTCAATCTGGTGGTTTTAAAGACTATGAGATCGAATATATTGCTCCATTAAAAATAAAAATTGTACATATACATATATGATTATATAACCCTCTACCCTCTTTATATTAGGAAAATGGTCTAGGGAAAATGTCTTCATATACACTGGCATTGAAGAGGGATCTTCATTTTTTTTTTTTTTTTTTTTAAGTAAATTATCTTGATCTCTACTATGGAACATGCAATTTGATTACCTTGCTAGTGTTCACTTATATTGCATGACTAACAAAATTATTAATAGCTCTAAAATTATTCAGGTCCTTAAAGATGCAGTCACTGTGCTTCTCTCAAGAGTCTCTCACAGCAGCAAATTCTAGGCTGATAAGAATTTTTGTACACCAATTTTAATTTTAAATGTATTTTCCATTAATTTAATTAAGCCCATTCCTGTTCACTTACAATGGCACCAAGAATCAGAAGGGTTTGCCAGTCTCTCCTACCACATCCTCCAAGGATATAAGAAACCAAGCCCGCCCTTTCTCACTTCACATCTTCAGGCTGAGTCTGTGTTTTCTACTTTACCGTTTTTTCCTGAATGACCCTGCTCTTGACCCTGGGCATGCAATCTGAGAGCTGCATGGGGGTGGAGTGCGGGGAGGATGTTCTGGAGCTCAGCAGATGGATTCTATGAGCACAATGGCTTACCAGCCCTCCCGTGATTGTTGTCAAAGCGCCTTCCTGTTTTCAAAAGTGTCTCGCCCCCCTGCTCCTTTGTTTTACTCTGCTGGGAGACTGCAGTTCTGATTTTGATACAGACCAAATCTGCTGTTTCAAGGAAATGCAGCTGCTTGCTTTGGTGGGTGGCTTGAAAGAGGGGATTTTTATACCCTACCTCCCTCCCTACCACACCCCAATGTGAAATCCACTGGCTGTCTAATCATCTCACAAAACATTGATTTTAAAAGCTGGCTATTTGTCTTTGATTGTTTGGCTGGGGCTGCAACGAAGTCATTGACGGATCTCATTTTGCGCTATCATCCTGTCCACCAGTATAAAAATTCTTGGACCCCAAATTGGGATGCTTTCCAAAACTGATTGTCTGTTTCCCCACATGAAACTGCAGAGCCAGACAGCAAGGATTTCTCAGATCCCACCTTTTCCCAAGGCAGAGAACATGCAGAGCTGCATGGACCTCAAGCTGGGCCACCCCACTCTAAGACTGTTAGTTCTTTTACCAACCCATCATTAGGCTTGAGACGTAATTTAATCACTGCTTCTTAAGCTGCTATCCCTGAGTGGATATTGCCTGGTACTGATATCTCTGCATTTTGTGATCTTTGCTGAAAAAGACCAGCCAAGCTCAGCCCAACTGGTGTCTCCTATAATACAAGACACTCTTTCCCTAATCCTTCCAACTCGCAGCTTTGGGAAGAAAAGTCCACTGGTCCTCTATGGTTATTCTGGCCCCATCTGGAGGCAACAGAAACCAATTAATATGCCCCCCCCAAGTCCAATACACCAGTATAAAAAATCTTGGACCCAAAATTGGGATGCTTTCCAAGGTATCAAGTCATCGTTTTCTTCTCATTCAAAATAGGTGCATAGCTTCCCTGCTGCTAAAATGATTTTTCTGTCACTTCTGCTCTATCTGTCCCCTTTGTGGTGCTCTTTCTGCCTCCTTCTGGGATCGTCCTCTTTCAGTTTACTCTCTACTGCCCCAAGGCTTGTCAACCTGAACAGATATTGTGCATTGTGCTGTTAGTGGCACACGTGACATGCCTTTGGTAATTACAATGCTAGCCCAAGTAATGTAACTGCAGCTGTCAAACCGGCAGTTCTTCATGTTTATTCATTTTATTTCTTTCCTTCTTAAGTTAGCATTAGCCAACTAGTAAGTTCCTAGTTCAGTGAAATGTCAGTTGGTAGAGCATCTGGAACACCCTGGGAGCTACACAAGGCCTATCCTGAGTTCTGGGAGAAGTTTTGGAGGAATCAAAAGCAAATCTAAGTCCAGCCTGGTCACCTAGAACTAAAGATTATACAACAGATCCAGTGTCCTCACTGAAATAATCTTTTGACTAAGATACTCAGAAGCCCAGGAAATTGGGTCATCAGATCAACTTTTGTATTCCTCTTCTCACCTGTTCTTTAACTATTATTATTCACTTAAACTTCATGAAACAGGGTTCTGTATTGTGGAGTAAACACATTGACCCCAGTTCCATCACCATATATCTCAAAATCTTGAAAGATCTGGTTTGTTTTTTTTCAGTTTGGGGGACATCCCCAAAATGAACTCAGCCTCCTATAAGACAAGGCAACCTGATAGATTTTCTTTCTTTTTTAATCTTTTATTTAGGAAAGCTTATTTTCACAGCCTATCCCATTGGACTGATGTTTTGGTTAGGACTCTCTCAGCACCCTCAAACCAGTCCTTTTCAGGAATATTTCTCACTCTTTTCCTGTCCCATCTGAGTCACTGCAGAAATATCAGAAGAAGCCGTGAGAGAAGTCTAGGCTGAGAGTCAAAATCCAAGCCCCTCTCTGGAGCTCTACTCTGAGGGAGTTACAAATGGTCTAAGGATCCCTAAGCTCCACCGACTAGGTTCCAGCATTAGAATTTAGGAGCAGCAATGCGAAAGAAAAATGGCTTAGCCTAAAAGTGGACATTCCCAGTATGCTCATGTTCAGTTACTTATTTTTTTTTAAACATTGTGGTTTGTATTTTAATTGGTTTTCAAGGTCTCTAATTTGGAGATAATTTTTTTCCAAGTCATCAGGAAGGCAATTCCTCTGGAATACTGTAGAATGTTGGTCTTAACCTCCTCCTTGGGATGAGAGAGGCAGAGGTGGGAAGGCTGGGCATGATCTGATCAGAGTGCCTTTGTAGGGAGAACTTTCTGTTTTAAAAGGTGGTGGTGGTAGGAAACAATAACAGTTGGCATGAAGTTGCACCTAGGAAAACAGCATTTGGGATCCACTTGGAAAGAATTCACATGAAAAGTTTGAGGCAATAACGCCATGAGTCCAAATGGTGCTGTCAAATCATCACAGGTAATCACTGCAGGGTAGTACAGGAGGTGTTAGGGAACAGTGTCATTTATTGAAATGTATCTGCTGATTTAGCCTTAGCTAATTAAATGGTCCCCGTGATGTGTGTTTATTTAGGGATTATGAGTTTGGCAGCAGTAAGGGTTTTGTCCTATGGGAAGTACTGTTAAAGAGAGGACATAAGGCATCATTGGGGCTTCGACATAACTTGTTCTGAGATGCTGGTCTTGCCAAAATGGGAAGATGTGGAGTGATTAATAGCTTCCTCAGTCTCTTTTTCCCGACTGTCCCCCATATCTCTTGTGTTTCCTGGAAAAGGCATGCTTTAGGGCCATGGTAAAGAATTTTAGTACTTAAGAAACACTTTCTGGACTCTGTTTATCTACCAAACTCCCTAGCTAATCTCTCTTAACAGGGCAGGAATGGAGGTGTGGCTTGGAAGGAAGAGAGAGGAAGAAGTGCAAGGGACCTCAAAGACTTTTCTTAGCTCCCTTCATTAGTCTTCCTAGTGTTTCAGAGGCGTTAGAAACAACATCCAAGATGGTGGAAACTGCACCCCACCCTTGCCCAGCAGGTCCACATCCTTTGTTGCTGTTCTGAATGTCTTTCCTTGTGATGCCTGGGACAGTGGAGGGAGGGGACTAACTAGAAACTGGGCAATCACTTTGGGCAGAAGACAACAGAATTTCAGGAAACTGTCAGCATCCTAGTCCCTCCTCTAGCAAATCTATAGCACATAAAATTACATGCTGCCACTAAATTAATCGACTGAACTTTAAACTTCGCAAGGGCAAGGACCATCTTTAAAAAATTCCCAGTCCCCAACACAATGCTGGGCACACAGCCAACACTTGTTGATTTCACAAGGGAAGTGGTTGAGTTTTGTGTGATGAGGTCATCCTGGCAAAACACTGAACTGCTCTGCAACTGCACTTCCACTTCTGAAAGGTGTTTTTACCTTCCAGGGATATAGTAAAGATTAAATAAAATGATGACTTTAATAATGCTACCTTCCAGTTTTCTAACATTTCCTCCATTTTTATTCTTTGATTCTCTCTTTTCATCAACTACTCAGCTTTGTGACCTAAGTAAGGAAATCAGACATTCAGACAGGAAAAGTTTGATGACCTTGGTTATTTTTTAAGAAACAATTTTCTTTTTAAGAGAATCTTCCTAGACAGCTGGTCAAATCAGTTGGGAAGAAAGGGATTCCCATGAGATACAACAAAAGCCAAGTTAAAAGATTATTTATTTGTCTGTAGCAAGTGCAGAGAGGAAGGAAGGGAGGAAGAGAGAGACAGAGAGAGAGAGAAAAAGAAAGACAGGAGAGAGAGAGGAGTTATTTGATGGCTTGTTTCTCCAGAGCTTAAAGCAAACATTTTTGAAAACACATCTCAGAGAGCTCCATCAAACCTGTCAATGCTATAGTCCCTCATATCCTGGTATTTTTGCTCCTATTATCAATGTTAACCTTTCTGAATAAAACCTTTTACCTTTATCAATCGTGGGGCAGCAAGAATCACACTCACATACTAGCTTAATTTGAATGTAAGGATCTTTTCTCCTTATCTTTCTTCTTCAATTGCCATTCAGCACTAAGCATCGTGGTTGAAATTTTAAAGACAAAAAAATTTCTTTACTAATTTTGATTCTGGTCTCAGTGGTATGCAGGGCTTAGGGTTTCTCGGCAGCAGCTGCATCAAAAAATACCGAAGATTGTCACTAGATGTCCCTCTTGTGTCTCTAAAGAGGCTGAGAAGGCGGGGCTCCCTTTAAGATGGAAGTAAATGGAAGCTAAGACCGAGAGAACTTTCTTTTGGTTTTTATTATCTATACACAGAACATTTTTATTCAGTTAGTTAATAAATTCCTGATTATGAAGGTGCTTTAGGCCACGATCAATCGCTGTGTTGATTGTTGCAGTATAATGATCAAGTGCATACCTATTAAAAAAAAAAAAAGGATTCTGAGAGAAAACTGCATTAGGAGTATCTGTAGATACGGACTACTGAGGGATGACATATATATATATATATGAAAGTGTCACTTTGAGCTTGGGGGTGGGGGAGTAATGGGAAAGAAGGAAAGCAGAGGCATATACCCCTGCCTCCCTCAGCACCCAAATTCCGTAAAAACAGTTTGGATGCTTTGCTTGGAAAAGAGGGGCACCTGGAGTGAGAGCAGTGAGCAGGAAGCAGGGAACCAGATGCCATCTCCTTAGTGAAGAGCGTTTGTCTTTGCAAATGCAGTCTTTACAATGTAATTGCAATTACAAAGGTAATGACATTGTACATGAATTGAATTCTCCTATTTATCTTTAAAAGACAGCAGAATATAGACATTCTATTAGCACTCCCCAAGGTAAGAGGTCTGCAGCCTTCTTATCTTGTATGCATCTATTTAGATGCTAAGGCAATGTTAATCATTTTACCTGAATAATTCTTTCATTTCTCGTTACCTGGGGGATTGTTAATGGCTGAGACTCCTTCTCAGACTCTTTGCTCCCGCTCAATCAAGCCGTGGAGGCGCCAGTTTACTTTTATTGATCAGTGGGTTCCTGACAGCCTTCCCCACAAGGAAGCAGCAGCATCCTTTTTTAACTTAAAGGGGGACAGATCGCCTTAAAGTTTACAGCTAAAAGCTTCTAAGCATAGCATGAAAACATTTTAGCATGCTACTAATTGTTCTGTTTAAATAGTCCAAGCAATATTTTAGAAAGCTGCGAAACGCCATACTCACATCCCGTGATCAGATAGCAAACCCATTTCAAATGCCTTTTTGGGTCTTTTTAATTAAACCAAGATGCACTTCATTCCTGCTTGCTGACATCAAAGGTAAATAACTGTGATCAAACGGAGCCTTTCCTTTAGCGGAGCCCTCGAGGTGCGCCCGCGCTGCCTGCCATGTTGTCACTCTCCACCACTTGCCCCTTTCTCCAACGGTGTCCGCAGGAAACACTGCGGGCCACAGAGCTCCCTAAAGCCCCAACTATACTGTCCACAGTAGCTCTGAATGCCCCAATTTAAATGATGCCTATTGAAGATAACACGACTTTCCCCCCTGATATTCTGGGTTGAATTGCATCCTGATGTGAAAGAGTGAAAACATCCCCCACGCGGAAAGTGCACCAGGCTCCGCAAGCTCTCCCTTTGGTTTCAGCTGCGCGTTCAAGGGGATTGCAACCTCACTCCCGAAATAATTCCATTCTATGGGTAGAAGCTATCCCCAACCCCAACCCCCGCCAAGGTAAAAGCTGCTAAAGTAGCTCTTCTTGGGAGCAGCAGCTGGGTTGCTCTCTGCAAGAAAATGGCAGTTTTGAGAAAAAGCATTATTTGCCCAAATGCCTTTTTGCCATTTCTTTCTTCCCTTTTTTTTTTTTTTTTTGGCAAAAGTGAGTCTCATTTTAAGCCCACAGTCTCGGGGCAATGTCGCTGGGCTAATGATGAGTTTGTTCACCTGTCTCCCAAATATCCAAGGCGACTCACTCAGAAGGGAGGTGAATTCAGATGCCGCTTCCCCGGCCCCACCCCCAACCTATGATGACAGCAAACAAACAAAAAAATTGTTCAGCGGGGTGCTTTTGATTCATTCCTGGTGACCTTAATTAAGAGCCTCAGACTGGGACGGGAGGATCACCCTTCTGTTCCCAGGGCGCTTTCAGTCCTGAAGGTAGGCCGAGCTTGATGTGAGTACTGACCACGCCAGCCTCCCGCTTCCCAGCACTGGCACACATCGCGCCGTCACTGCCGCCTGAGCGGAGCTGGCAGCCCCCTGGGACCGAAGCCTCGGGGAGAAGCTGGGGCGCCCGGTACACCGGCTCCAGCTCCCAGCAGTAAGGAGACCTAAGCGGACGGCGCGCTAACCGAGCAGCTCCCGCCAGGCTCAGGGCTTTCCTGGCGTGGCTCTATGAGGGGCGGCGGCATTTGCTCCACTCGCTCTTCTTAAACGTACGATTTATTTTTAGGGCGCTAAATTCTCCAACAGGGTAGGGTGAGGAACAACGAAATGGATCCATCCTTCTTCGTGGCTCAGTACCTGCTCCTCCAATCCCATTTGATTAATAAGCAATCCCAATCAGGCAAGGGACTCTGCCTGGGGAAAAGTGCGGCATCTACCCAGGGAAGGGGGCGGGAGCAGTGATGGTTCGGGAGGATGGCTGCCGCGGCTCTCAGCTGGAGTGAAGACACACCGGCCATAAGCCGGACTAATGACCACCTCGGAGGCGCTTTCTCCGTGCCTTTCTTCCTTCCACTGCACGAGAAGAAGAGGAGAGGGAGACAGAGAAATAAGGAGACAACCCCCTGGGGGGAGGGGCGGGCTGGGGGAAGAGAGCGAGAGCGAGGGAGAGAGAGAATATTATATTCAAGACATAAAGATATGTGAGTGAGATAAACACGCTGAGAGAATAAAATCCTCTTCATGATCTCTGCCATCTCTGCAAACACGAGAGGAGCGCGGTTCCCGGGGAGGCTCAGTCGCAGCGCCAGCAAAGCCTTCTCCCTCGCTGCACCCTGCTCTCTTACTTCCTCCAGGATCGCCAGCTGGGCTGGCTTCCCCTCATTCCAGACCCGGCTCTGCCCGCCAGGGTATTTCTCTGCCCAGCCTGTGTGTAAGTTTCGGGCTGGCCCCGCCCCGCCCCGCCCTCCTCCCGCGCCTTGGCCCCGCCCCAAGCCCGGAGCCCTCTGGGCGGCGCGCTGATTGGCCAGCGCCTGGCGTAGCCAGGCTCGGCAGCTTCGGCTCTCTCCGGATCTCTCCAGACTCCACCGCCAGTAGTTTGCAGCATCAGGAGGAGCAGCAGCAGCAGTAGCAGTAGCAGTAGCGGCGGGGTGGCTGCGGCGGCGGCGGCGGCGGCGGGCGCAGGGGGGAAATTGACGAGCCGGCGCAGACGGCAGCACACCTCCCGCGCATCATGCCTGGTTTGCCCAGGGAGCATTGGCACCCGCGTCCCTAGCCCGACGCGTGCCCTTGGCACGTTGCACTCCGAGGCATTTCGGCCAAGCGGACTGATCCGATATCCGAAACCTCCCACTCCAAACCCATCGCCTCCGGCTTGCTCACACTTCACACATCACACATTCAAGCTCCCTTTTTCTCAGACATTCACACACAGCTCGAGACAGAGAGAGAAAGACAGACCTCCCGAGTGCGCGAGCAGCGCGGCCAGCGCCTCTTCGGGAGGATGGAGTCAGGACGATCCCGCAAGTAAACTTTGGCGGCGATATAACCGTCGACCGCGGCAGCTTCTGAGGGGGACACAAGCGACAGGCGACTGAACTAGGAGGGCTTCCTCCCGCGGCAGTAGCAGCGGCGGCGGCGACCCTCGGAACGGAACCCCAGCCCAGACCGAGGGAGGAAGAGAAGCCCCCGGTACCTACTGCGGCGACCCCGCCTCTCCTGGCTGGTACTGTTGTCGCTTCCCCTTTCTCTCCAACCCCCATACCCCCCTCCCACCCCGGGCCTTTGGAAAGACGGGGACTTTGCTTTTCGTGGACAAATTGACATTGTCTGGTTTTCACAAACTTGATGCGGAGGCTCGGGCTGCGTTGGCAACTTTGATTTCCAAGACACAAACACCCGCTGTCCCTCAACTGCCCTGTCAGGGGGATTCCGCGTCTACCTCGGATCCTGGACAGACGCGTCCCCAAAGCCCTTCGAAGCCAACCGCTGCGCGGGGAGCGCGCTCTCGCCTTGGCAGTCTCTCTCCCCTCCCCCTTCCTCTGCCGGCGCGAGGACCGCCATCCCGCTCAGCCGGGTCTTCGGTGCTGGTGGCGCTTGTCAGCAACTCAGGCTCCCGCCTGCTACCTCACGTCCTTCCCTACAAGCCAACAAGAGGACAGCGTGGCCCCCCCAAATCCCGGAGGGCGCATTCCAGGCGGGTCCTCTCTCCGCAGTGAGCCGGGAGCGCTGGGGGGAGGTCCTTGCGCATGCCAGGTGCACAGACAACGCTCTAGCCTGCCCCACTGCCGGTGCGCGGCGGCTGGCCGGGCAGTGCTTGAGAGGCTGCGCCCCCACTGCCCTCCCCGCCTTGGTCCTAAGTGCGGTCGGGACTCAGCCGCACGTCGCGCGGCCGGCGCAGACGCCGCGCGATCCGTAGCCCTGCACCGCTGCGGCCAGCCGCACCCTGCTAACTTCGAAGGGGTAAAACTGAGTAGCCGAGCTGGAGGGAGGGGGCTTGGGGCCACGCGGTGCTCCCTCGGCCCCCCGGAGCTCCCGGGCCCCCAGCGAGCACTCGCCGAGTCCGCCACAACCTCAGCATTGGAGCCGGAGCGGGTGTCACCCCCGCGCCTCCGGGCCGCCCTGGGCGGGACTTCTCCCGCGTTCTCCCGGGCCCCGGGGCGCGCGCAACAGGCGGCCCGAGCCGGCGGGAAGCTGGAGCGCCGGCGGCGTCGGCCTCGGAGGGGTGTGGAGAGGCGAGGCCAGGCAGAGCCCCGCGCAGCCATGGAGTCGCTCCTGCTGCCGGTGTTGCTGCTGCTGGCGGTACTGTGGACCCAGGCGGCCGCCCTCATTAACCTCAAGTACTCAGTAGAGGAGGAACAGCGCCCCGGGACGGTAATCGCTAACGTGGCCAAGGATGCGCGCGAGGCAGGTTTCGCGCTTGACCCGCGGCAGGCCTCTGCCTTCCGCGTGGTGTCCAACTCGGCTCCGCACCTGGTGGACATCAACCCCAGCTCGGGCCTGCTAGTAACCAAGCAGAAGATTGACCGCGACCTGCTGTGCCGCCAGAGCCCCAAGTGCATTATCTCGCTGGAGGTCATGTCCAACTCCATGGAGATCTGCGTGATTAAGGTGGAGATCAAGGACTTGAACGACAACGCGCCCAGTTTCCCGGCGGCACAGATCGATCTGGAGATCTCGGAGGCGGCCAGCCCGGGTACACGTATCCCGCTGGACAGCGCCTACGACCCGGACTCGGGCAGCTTTGGCGTGCAGACGTATGAGCTCACACCCAACGAGCTCTTCGGCCTGGACATTAAGACGCGCGGCGACGGCTCGCGCTTTGCCGAACTCGTGGTGGAGAAGAGCCTAGACCGCGAGACACAGTCGCACTACAGTTTTCGCATCACTGCGCTCGACGGCGGCGACCCGCCGCATCTGGGCACCGTGGGCCTCAGCATCAAGGTGACCGACTCCAATGATAACAATCCGGTTTTTGGCGAGTCCACCTATGCAGTGAGCGTGCCAGAGAACTCACCTCCCAACACGCCCGTCATCCGCCTAAACGCCAGCGACCCAGACGAGGGCACCAACGGCCAAGTGGTCTACTCCTTCTACGGCTACGTCAACGACCGCACACGCGAGCTTTTCCAGATTGACCCACACAGCGGCCTAGTAACGGTCACCGGTGCCCTAGACTACGAAGAGGGCCACGTATACGAGTTGGACGTGCAGGCCAAGGACCTGGGGCCCAACTCCATCCCGGCGCACTGCAAGGTCACCGTCAGTGTACTGGACACCAACGACAACCCGCCTGTCATCAACTTGCTGTCGGTCAACAGCGAGCTGGTGGAGGTGAGTGAGAGCGCCCCCCCCGGCTACGTGATCGCTCTGGTTCGGGTTTCTGATCGCGACTCCGGCCTCAACGGGCGCGTGCAGTGCCGTTTGTTGGGTAACGTGCCCTTTCGGCTGCAGGAGTACGAGAGCTTCTCCACTATCTTGGTGGACGGACGACTGGACCGCGAGCAGCACGACCAGTACAACCTCACGATCCAGGCGCGCGACGGCGGTGTGCCCATGTTGCAGAGTGCCAAGTCCTTCACCGTGCGCATCACCGACGAGAATGACAACCACCCACACTTCTCCAAGCCCTACTACCAGGTTATTGTGCAGGAGAATAACACGCCCGGCGCCTATCTGCTCTCCGTGTCCGCCCGCGACCCCGACCTGGGTCTCAACGGCAGTGTCTCCTATCAGATCGTGCCGTCGCAGGTGCGGGATATGCCAGTCTTCACCTATGTTTCCATTAACCCCAACTCAGGCGATATCTATGCACTGCGCTCCTTCAACCACGAGCAGACCAAGGCGTTCGAATTCAAGGTGCTCGCCAAGGACGGCGGCCTGCCCTCGCTGCAAAGCAATGCCACAGTGCGGGTCATCATCCTCGACGTGAACGACAATACCCCGGTCATCACGGCCCCGCCCCTGATCAACGGCACCGCAGAGGTCTATATACCCCGCAACTCCGGCATAGGCTATCTGGTGACCATTGTCAAGGCAGACGACTACGATGAGGGCGAGAATGGCCGAGTCACCTACGACATGACTGAGGGCGACCGGGGCTTCTTTGAAATAGACCAGGTCAACGGTGAAGTCAGAACCACTCGCACCTTCAGCGAGAGCTCCAAGGCTTCCTATGAGCTTATTGTGGTAGCCCACGACCACGGCAAGACCTCTCTTTCCGCCTCTGCGCTCGTGCTCATTTACCTGTCCCCTGCTGTCGACGCCCAAGAGTCAGTTGGCTCCGTGAACTTGTCTCTAATTTTCATCATCGCCCTGGGCTCCATTGCCGGCATTCTCTTTGTCACTATGATCTTCGTGGCTATCAAGTGTAAGCGAGACAACAAAGAGATACGGACCTACAACTGCAGGTATAGCCAACTCTTCTTTCTTTCCTTGTTTGTCTTGGATGAATAAGGTGTGTGTATCTGTGTCTCTGTGAAAATTCCAGTGCTTTTGTTTCCTACCTAAATGCATGCAGCATACTTACAGTGCTTCTTTTTGGAGGGTGGTAAAAGTTTGTGTCCATTCAAGTGGATCAATTATTTTGATCTGACAATTTGCTGGAAGACAGTACTTTACTGTTCCAATGGATTCTGTTGTGTAATGATGATGAGAAGAAAAGCGATTATTTGAAAATTGGGGCAGCTGTTTTCACGAAGTTACAGCAGAAAAAATGAGAGAGAGAGAGAGAGAGAGGATATTCAGATTTTCAGCAAAACCAGCAAGCACCACAATTTGGTTTTGGGAGCACAGTGTTTTGAGGACAGGCACTGAATGGGCAGAGAGTGCTGGCAGCTACCCTGTTCTGTTGCACAGATAAACTCAGGAGAAAGCCTGGAGTGGGAGACCAAGATGGGAAACAGAGAATAGGGGAAAGAAGAGAGATCAGTATTGTATGGGAAGGCAGGTGTTTAGTGTTTTAGAATCTGTTCTTGATTTGTTTTATAGCCACTCTCCAAACATTTGGCTATATAAAGTGAAACTCTAACAGTCATCTGTATGTTTTCAAATATCTGGTTGGTTATGTGGAGACCAAACAGCCCAATGAGGGACAGGACTTTGCATCCAAATGTTTCAGTAAAAATAACAATCTTCTGAGGTTGATGGTGCTTTTCTATAATAAGGGGTTCTGCTGTGGCATTATGACCTGGTCCCTACCAATGGATGTCACCATGGGCTATTGTGTTACAGTTTCTCTTGAAGTGTGTGCAGATTGTGTGTGTGAGTGTGTGTGTGTGTGTGAGAGAGAGAGAGAGAGAGGAGAGAGAGAGAGAGAGAAAACAGAAATGTGGAAAATCGGCTACATGGTTTTAAAAAAATTCCTGATAAGCATATTGGAGGGTCTTACTGAAGTCCTTCCTTACAACTGAATAGAGCAAAAAAGTCTTAAGTATTTATAGAATCCAATTTAGAATGTACATATGATTTTTTTCCAGCAGTGTTTCATCAAAATGATTGAAAAAGAAGTTGTTTCTTTAGTTTGCTGAAAATGAATGATGCTGCTATTTCCAATGAAGGTGTGTGTGTCTTCAACACACCTACACATCCAGTGTCTTTTGTGCCATCTGTGCTAGCATGTTAATCGTCAAAATATGTTCCTATGTCCGATTTGTATTTGACACCATCTGAAATGCACACTTCTATGAATCAAGCCTCCCTGAATATGTAACAGCCATGCAATTATTGTTTCCCTTTTACTATTCTCTGTGTTACACAAGTTAGTAGACAAATGCTAACCACACATGAATATCAATCAGGTACCATGAAAGAGCAGCTGCAATGCCTCATAAATGCTTTAATCCTGTTACTAGTGAAATGGCTGTGACTTTTCCTTCCTTGAGCACCGAGTCATTTTAGATGGGAGAAAAGGAAATTTATATTGCTCTTACTTTTGAAACCTGTGACAGTCAGTGACGATTTTATAGGAGAAAAATGTGGGGTCTATAAAATTTTATTTATATGGAGATAATGATAGAGGGATCTCTTTCTAAGCCATTTCCTGAACATAAAGTAAATGCATAAGACCTTTTCCTTGATGAAAAAGAAATCAGCTTGAAATAAAGATATTGAAGGCTTTGTCACCTCTTGGTGATGTATGACTAGAAGTGAGAGCCTTTCCTAGAGCTTGCCAGCGAGATCATTAAACAGGGAGGAGAGCATTTGAATTGGAAAAAAAAGCAAATTTCAGTACCCTCCAACTTCACCTGAATGCATATTTTGTGAAGCTCTCTATTTGGGATTAATGAAGTACAGTTTAATTAAATAATTGGTCAATACAGAAAGGACTGCACCACGAATTCCTCAACTGAATAATTGGATGAGGCATTGCCAAACTTACCCATCATGGGTAAACAAAATGATTAGAACTTTCCAATGATTCTATAAATCATTAGAGAAGAAATCAACCCCAATCCTGGAGTATTTGGGATGTTATCTGCTCCCAAGCCCCGGTGCATCAGCTTGCCATCACTGCAAGTGATGGGCCTGGGCACAGAGGAAAAGAGTGAGGGGAGCTCAACAGCTCAGCTCTAGACAGATCCCAGGGACAGAGCAAGAATTTGCCTCTGTAGATATACAGCCTCCATATCTGTTTAGACTTTTTAGAAACCTAAATTTCAGGGGCTTGTCTTTCCCTGTGATTAGGCAGAGGTTTCTTGTTCTCAGCTTCTGCAGAGCTTCTTCCCCAAATGCATTCATTTATGAGACTTGTGAGATGATTTGCAATAGCTGCTTGAATTGGGCTCCCTTTTGATATCCAGACAATTAGCTTTGTCAAGTAGGAATACAGGCACAGTCTTTCTCTTATAAAGATCAACCTGTATTATTTATTAACCCTACTGTTTTGCTGATTATTGCCCAGAAATTGAGTTTCCAAATAATAAGCTGAATCATTATGAGCAAAGTAATAAATGACTTTGAGAATCTGGTTACATTTTAATGTATTTTTTTGACAAGTCTTTTAATGCTTGGTGTCTTTGGTGCACGTTGTTGGGTCTGTGTTAATTAAATTGAGCTCTTTATGTTCCAGTTGTAGCACAGCTGCTTGTACGTACACCTGAATGGAGAAGGATGCCCAATGCACTAACCTTTAAATTCCTTTGCAGTAATTGTTTAACCATCACTTGTCTCCTCGGCTGTTTTATAAAAGGACAAAACAGCAAGTGTCTGCATTGCATCTCGGTTTCTCCCATTAGCAAGGAGCAAGACAAAAAGGCAGAGGAGAAAGTGAGCCTAAGGGGAAAGAGGTAAAAAAGCATTTCCCCTCATTCAAATGGGTTTGGCTATCAGATTTCACTAGCAGAGGAGGGCGTGGGGTGGGGAGAAAGGAGCAGGGCTGGGGTAGGGAGGAGAAGGGTGTCAAGAAGAGGAGCTGAGATGCCAAAGGACTGGGTCTGTTCTCCTTCCCAGTCCAAAATTGATCATATTAATCAGAGAGGAAGCTGGTTGAGGGTGTTTGCCACATGGTGAGTGCCTGGAGAAACTGGAAAGGGGTTATTCTTTTATTTCCCTATATCTTCTCTTCTATTAACTAACTTGGTAGTTGCTTCTTATTTCACCCAGGAGTTCCTTTGGATTCCAAGGAATCTCCAGAATTGAGCATTTTCATGCTTTCTTTCCAATAGGCTCAACTTTCCCTATCCTCCCCCCATCCCTGCTAACTAGTCACTCACAGTGAGGAATTACAAATCAGAGGAGTAGAAACTTTTTTGGGGTGTGGGGAGTTACTATGTTTAATATGGAAATATGGCCCTTAGCTTGTTTTTGCATGTAAAAAGCACAGGGAGAAACTCGATGATGTAATGCGCCAGAATAAGGAGCTGGAGTGGAGATGGGGTGCATCCCTCTGGGGTGCTTAATGTTTATTAATCAGTGCATGGTTTGGGAGGGCTTTAGTGACTCACGCTGCCCTTTCTACCATATAGAATTGCTGAGTACTCCTATGGGCATCAAAAGAAATCAAACAAGAAGAAAAAAATCAGTAAGAATGACATCCGCTTGGTACCCCGGGATGTGGAGGAGACAGACAAGATGAACGTTGTCAGTTGCTCCTCTCTGACCTCGACGCTCAACTATTTCGACTACCACCAGCAGACGCTGCCCCTTGGCTGCCGTCGATCTGAGAGCACTTTCCTGAATGTGGAGAACCAGAATACCCGCAATACCAGCGCCAACCACATCTACCATCACTCTTTTAACAGCCAGGGACCCCAGCAACCAGATCTGATCATCAACGGTGTGCCTCTGCCCGAGGTGAGTGCAACTAAGTGACTCTGTGAGGTCCCATCCCATACCTCCTCCCTGAGCTTCTCACTGAACACTATAGGCCTCCATGCTGGCACAGCCTTTGTCAGGAGTGGGAGAATTCTATAAGTCCATTTCCATGGTGAGGGTTTTCCACCAGTGCTTCTTGGGAGCCAGGGTAACAGATAATATAGGGACCTTTTTGTAGTGGTGAGTAGTGGAGTTGGGAGCCCAAGGGGTCCAAGCCCTTGAAACATCTGTGTGATATTCTGGCATAATAGAAATTTGTCTCACCTCTTGCAAATATAGCATACTTGCCAGCCTGTGGTACCAGAATGCCAGTTAAAGTGGCTTAGAAAGAGTCAACAAGTAGGGTTGAAAATAGATGAAACCTTCTAAGTCTCTGGGGTCAATTTCTCAGAGTGAGAGTGATTGGGCCTTCTAAAGCCCCCTTTTGCTTGTTCTTTGGTCATACATTGCTGTTCTCTAGCATCTTGCCCAGAATATAGATGAGCTGCTTTAAAGGGAGGCAATAAAAAAGCCACTTTGCCATTTCTTAGCAGTTCTAGTGGTCATGTTTGACAGATGAGGAGGTTGAAACTGTCAGTAATAATGAAAGTTTCAGAAATTAGCTATATATATTTAAGTTAGATCTGTTTCGCTTTTTTAGAAATGAATGTTTTCAAATGGGAACATTATTTTTTAAAATATAGGGTCAGATGTTTATTGGCTATTGAAATATTTCAGGGTAATAGAGTGGATGATGGGAAGTAGTGGCTGGGGAAGGCTACAAATAAGAGTCTTAAGTTGATTTCATTTTTCCATGAATTGCTTAAGTCCCTTTTTGGTTGGAAATTTTATGCACTGGGAGGTGTACACTCTCTTCTGGCTGCTAATGAAAGGAATACTACTCACTTAGAGAGCATGTCTACATTTTTCAAAGCACCTTCACATTCATTGTCTTATTTGATTCTCACAGGCAGTTATATTGATAGATTGCCCTTTAGCAGATGATGAAACTGAGGTCCAGAGATACTAAGTGACTTGTTCAGAGTTACAGAGCATGTCAGCAAGAGATGGAGAACTATCTTGCAATGCTCTACACTCCCTGGAGAGTGCTGTTTCAGTGGTACCCTTCTGCCTCAGGAATAATTCAGCTTAACATGCCCAGGCCTTGATGCCTATCAAATGGCCTCAATTTCATAGAGTAGAGGGGTGTTTAGGACCACTTACATCAATTGTTCTTCCTAGTTCCTGAAAAATAATTCCCACTAGAATTTATGGGACCAAAACAGCAGTGCTTTTAATGAGAAACTGATGATATTCTGCCAATAACAAAAGCACTAATATTTTCAACTCATAAATGTATATTTATTCAAATTCCAGTATTGTGCTAGATAGGCACAGTTATAAATATTAATGCCAGTGAATACTTCTAGGAAGTAGACCATAGACTACTTGGAAGACCTTTGTGAACCACCAATAGTTCAGCAATGGAGAGGGAGAGGTCATGCCATGTAGTAGAATCAGATTGATAGTGATTCTGAATTTAGATTCATCTCTTTCTTTGGAACCTCTCTCAGTCTCTGCTTCCTCATGTACAAAATGGACACATATACCATGCAAGGTTATTCCAAGGAATAATATGCCATTATACAATGTAAAGGGTCTGACTCACAAGGTGTCCCACAAATGGTAGCTCTCTTCATTAGACAACACTTGGAGAATCACTGTTGTAATGGCCTGCACATCTGAGTGTGTCTCTCTGTACAATTATCTTATAACCAAAACAGAAGTTATGCTGGTTATATATAGATAAGACCTACAAAGTGATATGTCTAGACTATTTATATTGGCTGTTTAAAGAATGGAGGTGTGAGATGCCAAGGTTGTGGGTTCAGTTGCTGGCATTGCTAATGATTATGGATGTGGACAAATGGATTGATGATCATTGATGCATTAGAGAAATGAGAGCCCCAGTGTCTATGAAATATTTGGAGAAGGCAGGAGACATATGACTATGTCGGCATGGTTTTCCTAAGATCTCGTGTCCTTTCTGAAATCCTCCCTAGGACAGAATGAAGGAAAGTATTGATTCTGATTTTGTCCCCAACTCAACAAGTCAGATGTTGTACTTGTTCAAAAATAACACACATATCATAGAGGGGGTGTAGCTCAGTGGTTGAGCACCTGCTTTGCATGTATGAGGTCTCAGGTTCAGTCCCTGGTACCTCCTAAAAAAATCACACATATCTGGTGCTAAGGCCTAGCCAGGGCCAAGACAGCATGTAGTAGAGCATGATGAGGCTAAGTGTGTATTTTCAAGATGCAGTCCTGAAGGGCTCAACTGACAAACCCATTCAGAAAGGAGAGAAGCCCACTCACAGCAGAGGATGGACCAGGTTCTTTAACCTGTGCCTGCCACAAAGTCCTGCATGGGGAAAATGACAGTGCTTCTCCTTTCCTTCCATACCTGAGGGCCTGAATGTGGACTGGGTGGGTACAGTGAAATCTAGAGAAGAACAGGATAAATTGTTGACTGATTCAACTAATATTTGTTTAGTGCCTGTCCTTTGTAAGGCACTGTTCTAAGCTCTGGTGCTACAGCGATGGAAAAGAGAGTCTCTGATCCAAGGAGGGAACTTTCAAGTGGGGGATCTATAGATAGGCAAGTAAACAGGTGATTTACAATATGGAGTGATAAATGCTACTATAGGCTACAATAAGGAATTTTTTAGTCTTTGAAGAATATTATCCTGATATATTTCCTACCTTTCCTTTATATTTTCCTCATTAATTAATTAATTCAAGAAACAAACATTTATTAAACAATTATAGCACAGAATGATAAGTGCTATGATGTGATAAATACATGAATCTCTGGAAATTTATCTATAAAAGCTTGTTGTGTCACATTTTTCTTTTTATTATTTCATTAAGTCACTCGTTCATTCATTAATTCAATCCACTAGCATTTACTGCACACTTAGGATGTGTCAGGACTGTGCTATTTGAGAGGGATACAAAAATACAACACTTGATCCTTGACCCCAG
This sequence comes from Tolypeutes matacus, assembly GCA_026826555.1. NCBI lineage: Eukaryota > Metazoa > Chordata > Mammalia > Cingulata > Chlamyphoridae > Tolypeutes > Tolypeutes matacus. Next base: position 791,519 of record JAKSZT010054494.1, on the reverse strand, counting down.
GGAACTTACAGAGAAAGAACAAGTAAACAGGTAATTTCCGTTCAGATTAACATCTCCCTCCTGAGCATATGTCTCACAGTCTTATACTCCAGATTGGGACTAGAGGTTTTTCTGCTGGCCTACTTTGTGATAAATCCACTCCCTTATTAGGGAGTGAGTTACAGGGCTTGCTCTTGGTGGCATTTATAGAGGAGTCCGAACTGCGGCGCTTGCTATGTGCTGCTTCAACCCCAAGCTCTTTGAAATTTATCCCTGTGGCGTTAGATCAGATCAGTAAGCTCTGAATACCCACTATGTGGGCATCTGTGTGGCAGATACTATGGGAATACCAAGTAAGTATAAGATGTAGCTTCTGCACTTAGAAAGTTCACAGTGTTGTTGGAGAGCTAAGATTATCCACATGATTTCAAAGGAGAGTAATACAAGATAGTTTCTAATCAATCACATATTACTTTGTAAGGCTCCATTGTACTCCCTTTTTACCCTTCCATGGCATCCCTGCCCTCATTTATGTGTAGATTTACTGTTTAGCTCTCAAGGTTTGTTGCTGAATTGAGGGTACCTTTTGCATCAGCGTGCAAATCTAGCATATATGAACATTGTTGGCTCTAGAAACCAAAGGAAGGTGACTTTAACTACATTTGTGTAGGTAAGGTAAAGGGAAAGGTACTTTAGTCCAGGGAACTGAAAGTCAGCCTTTAGTATTGCAGAGATAATCCAACAACATAGAATTGTGTATCATTATTTACTTGTCTCCTGATATGGGGAAGGAAGTCAGCATTGTGGATTTTATGGTTTCATACGCAAATTTGAGGAGGCGGTAAGGTGGAGGACGTCTTTGCTGCTTACAGAAGACTTTTGTAGAATTACTAATGTCAGGTATCTTTTAAATATTTTAAAGTGAAGGTTGAGATGTGCATTCCTTGGCACCTGCTTTATTTAGTCCATAAAATGAGTGTGTGGGGGGAGGGGAGGGGGGAATGGGAGATGGAGGGAGAGAAAAGAATGAAGAGAGAGGAAAGGAGGTTGGAAAAAAAAGAGAGTAGAGGAGAGAGAAAAGAGAGTAGGCTTGTCAGTTTATTAAGATTTTAATAAAACTATTACAAATTATTTTGAGAGGTTCCTTAGTATGATAAATGATTTTTTCCTCCAATTTTACTGAATGGAGGCATGCCTACTGAGTACCTGTTGGTGCTGGAAAGTGTAATTCCTTTGTGCATCAGCATTCTTGCATTGTCCTTTTTATCTCCCAGGCCCTTGGTAATTGTTGGGGGAAAAATGCACATCATTCCTTCTACTGGTAATGGAGACTTGGATGGGACCTCTTCCTGCCTGCAGAGGGGTGAAATGTTCCAAACATCCATTCTCTTTGGTGAAGCATTTTTATTTTAATTTCTGATGTTGAATGTTTCTGAGCTGACAACTATAAAAGAGTGATAGAAGGAAAGAGCTTTTAGAATTCAAGTCATATATGCATGGGGATTTAGATTCTGGTTTCAAACTCAATCTGGAGTTCTATTTTCTAGCCATTTGTACAAGAGTAAGAGGGAGTATCCTTTATATAAGACATCCTAAGTGGTGTGTGTGTGTTCTATGCTATGACCCCTCACACAACAGTTTCATAAGTAGCAGTATAGTAGCAGTGGGAGAATTTGCAGAGCAAGGATGTGTGTGGCAGACTAAATTAAATGTTTCCAATTATCCTGCAGAAAGTCTGAATGCATGGTCTTATTAGTGCAAATAATAAAATAAAACATTGTTAGGCAGTGATTTGCATGGGCTAGGAAAGTAGAAAAATAGAAAAAGCATCCACAAACCTATCAGATAGATTTAAAAATCACCCAGAAAATTAGTAGATGTGATAAGACTAGTTTGGATAGCAAGGTAATAGGAAATCATCATCCCCAGTTGAAAAAAAGCAAAGCAATCAACTGTTTTGTGAGTGTTTTTAAATTTTAGTTTGTTTATTACGATGGGAGCTTGGAATCATGACTTTTATCAAGGGTCAAATGTAACTATCAGTCTGCAGAAAGAAGGGCTAGAAAACAGAGCGGTCCACATCTTTTCAAGCATTCTCACTCTAGTTTTCTTAAAAAATCACAGGTATCCACTTCTACCAGCAGACATTCTAGGGCCACCTATTGCTTCTATTATATCGTAGTGGCCTATCTCATATCTAGTGGAGGCAGTACGTTTCCCAGCAGGGATCTGCTTACAAGATGTGTTCCAGAATAAACTGTTCCTCTGTCGTCTCCATGCAACTGCCACAGAACTGAGTTAGTTTACATTAGTATTTGCTAATTTATTATTATCATTCCTTATTGGCAATTAACTGGTTACCTTAGAGATCACCTCTCTCCCTATACACCTCCACTAAAGTTGAGCTCAGCCAGAGTGCTTGCTAATGATCTTGAGATTTCTTTCCCTGGGGGGCTGGAGGCAGGACATTTTCCATAGAGGCTTTGGAATTCCTTTTATCAGAAGACCACTTTATTTTGGGTCATGGTGGCCCTATCTGGTTTTTCTTTGATTTTTAGTCAGATTTTGAGGGTGGGAGAAACTGCAGACCTCTACCTCCCTAACCTTGGCCAAGTCTATGCTATGGTTTTGGTATGTTTTGCCCAGAGGCTGAAGCTCGGGGTTTGGGGGAGGGTTGCTTGTTAGAAATTAGAGAACTAAAGGAGGATAAAGTCAACTCATGACAAAGCTCGAGTCTTTCAATTATGGTGCTGCAGTGGAGCTGAGATGATTGCTTGGAGTTTCAGATGTTGACCTCTCTGCAGGTGTATCTCAGCTTCCATGGCTTAGGGGAGGCCAAGTTTGGCTGGAAGAGTGTCTCAGATGTGGGCAAATGAAGCCATTTGTACAAGAGTAAGAGGCAGGAGCCTAGCTCTGGAGCGGCCATTTTCTCTCACTTAGAGGAGACTTGATTTCTTTATGTGAAACTGGCTGGCCTTTAATATGAGCCTCATTTACTTTGAACAATTGAGAGGTTTGAAGTGAAAGTCCCAGAGGATCAGTTGTTTGTAGAGGGAAATGCTCTTCAAGTTACATTTCCTTTTTGGCTGTTGTGTCGCTAAGAGTGGTTTTTGTGTGGGCTGCATGGTGAAGGAGACTTGCTTCCAGTGGATGAACCCAGGCTGCTAGCGCCTCCCTGCATCCCTCAGAGAAATGATGAGGAAAATACTGTAGCTGCATGGAGAACTGCAACTGAAAATACTGTAGCTCTGCCAGCTTGAGGAGCTTGGGGTCCCAAGCAGAAATCTCATTTGCTATCATTCAGCGTTTTGCTTAAAAATATTGGCCAGGACCACACAGCTCCATAGTATCCTGGAAGAAGTGTCAGAAGGTACCAGTATTTCCACTCTACAGTCATGAAAATGGAGTTGTAGAAGAGGTAAATGACTTGCCCAAGCACACAACATTTGGGGTCAAAGAAGAATCCATATCTTTGGACACAGTTCCTCTGCTGCAGATTCAAACTGCTTTCTGTAATATAACATAAAACCTGATGAGTCTACAGGAGGACCTGTGGGTATACCTTTGAATGGTACTTGTGTTCCTGAAAAGCTGTGCAAGAGAGTGTTTGTTTTGTAAATTAGATCCTGTGTTAACCACAGTGGTGGCCTTCCATATTTAAAGAAAACCTGTTGTGGATTCTTTTATAAAGGAAAGAGTCCTTGCGTAATGTGAATAATCAACTCCAGACTGATTTCCTTTGCAAGTATGGAGTTTTCACATATCTTGATGCTTAAAGTGAGATTCTTCACATTGTCAAGATTTACAAAATCTTTGAAAGGTGGGCTAATTCATTATTCTGATCAATAGCTGGTCCTTGGATTCCCACTGTTTAGTCTTCCTGGTTGAATTTCACTTAATTAAAAAAAATTTAATCTTGTAATATTTCAAATATTCGGAGTCCGGAAAAGACATATCACTCAGATTTAACAAATGTTAACATTTAAATTTGCTTCAGACAGAAAACAAACCAACAAAATGTTATAGCTACCCACTTCCTATCCTGTTCTTCACCCTCCACTCTTTATAAGCCTCTGGGTGAAAGAACAACAGCCTACCAAGAATTGTCTTTGTCTCTTCAGCTCACTTCTGAAAAATAGTTGGTTCCCAGTTTGTGCCCCAGGTTCTGAAAGCTCCCCAAGTCAATAAGGGTTTCCTGAATTGGGTAGTGCCCTGGAATTACTTTTGAACATGAAAAGATTCTCTTGGACTTTCCTTTATATTCAGCCTTTCAGGAGGAAAAAAATGACTTCAGAAAGAAAAAAATGACAGTGGGAATGAGACAGATTGACAGACAAACAGGTATTAGGGGCAGCTATCTTGAGAATTTTGAGCAGACTATTTGGGATTGAAGCAGGCAAGAAATTTGGTGTCAAGTCTGCATTCACCCTGAGCTCAGTGTTCATGGACTAGCACCAGGGCATCTTAATGTCAGATGCTTAAGCATTGCCTTGATGTGCATAGTCTTCTGATGCTCCATTAAGTCTTCGAGTGCCAGGGTGGCCAGTTTTCAGCTTTTCCCACTGGGCCCCATCTGGCCGCTGTTCTGTGGCAAGCTGCTCTCCCTCATTGCCCCCAGCACTCGCTTTGGCAGTCTCTGCTTTCTGAATTATATTCCCTCCTAAATCTGATTTCCAGAGCATGAAGGGCACCCCTTCTCAGATCGTTTAGTTTGCTCTTCTGAACAAAATGGATTCCTTATGTAAGCTGGCAGGAAGAAAAGTTCAGTCCAAAGGCTAGACCCCTTTTTAGAGGAATGTGCATGTATATGTGTGTGTGTGTGTATGTGTGTGTGTGTTGGGGGGGGGAGAGAGAGAGGGACATTATGATGTGCTTCTCTCACCCACTTATTCTGCTTCTGTTATGGGTTTACAAGTTGAGCTGATCGTACATAGATCTATGAGTTTCGATCTTCAGAGCCTCCTCCTTTGACTCTGCTGGATGCATCCCTGAGGAAATGCTCATAAACCTAGACATTAGGGTAGGATCCAACCAAATGTGAGGCCAGGGCACCCCACTTTGATATATTCCAAGGACAAATCTCCCAGGGACTAGTTTTAATTATTTGGCTGAGTGGGAAGCAGCCAAATAACCATTGCTGTGCATACAACCCAGTTTAAAAATACCTTATAATAAATTTCAATTCCTTGGAAGTTAGTTTCTGAGGCTTGATTTATTTTTGTGTCTTTTGGGCATAATTCTGTTTATAGCCTTCCTCCTTAATTCACTTGGCTTGGAAAATCTGGTTTGTGCTGCCTATGTGTACAAGGTTGTGTGCCATAAAACCATACATTTTGTAAGTGAGATGCGTAAGACTGTATCAGACTGCACTCAGAGGGATTGGGTTAAATGTTATGCAATATTTTTAGAGCTAAAAACTTCTGAAACATAATCTAGCATTCATATTTGAAATCTGACATGTTTGAGGATGGCAGGGCGCTGGAATTGCAAGGATGAGCAGAGTCATCTGACTGTAGGTAACGATGAGCAGCTTGTTGGAAGACTCATTTCCTCCTTTGTGCTGCCAGGGTGGTTTAAGCTCGGTAAGGACATAGGCACAGTGTGCTCAGAAGACTGTCTTTGACTATGATCTTGCTGTACTGATCATTTATTTAATTAGCACATTTCCATTTTCTGAAGTATAAACTTTCAAGTGATGGAGTATACTAATGGCATCTTTCGTTCTCGAGAGCTTGGGGGAGAGAACATGGTGGCATTAATATTAAATAATGACTTTTTCAAAGTATAATTTTGCCTGATTTTTGAATTGCAAAACAATTTATAATAGGTATGGCTCTAGAAACAAATCACAAATGCTACGTATGAAGCACCGATTCTCTGTGTGGCTTGTGAGCTTGCTAATAGGATGTGTGCCCTTATACCTCTAGGTCAGTCCTTCTAATTTTGCCTCTACTGGTAATTCTTTAGAAATGGGGGAAAAAGTGTGCTTTGTTGCAGTAAGAAATACAATAAGAAAATGCCTGAAATGGAAAGAAAGCTAAACTGCCTTTGTACAATCTATACATTTTGTAGTAGCCTGATATAACATAGCCTTATAAAACTGTTAAGTCTTGTGCCACATCGCATATGCCATGGCACTGGACATTGTTGGAATGACATCCAGGGAATTGGTCTTCATACATATGATCATCTGGTGTCCTCAGGAAGAGATCATGGAAGGTGGAGAAAAATCCAGATCTGCAAAAGTTTGCAGCTCTGCATGGTTGTCCTATTTGGGGGCAGGGGATCGAAAAGTTTGAGTGATGCAACACCTTGCTCTCCTCACTCTTTGAGCCTAGCAAGTCATCATCAGGAAAGTTATCTCTAATGTGTGAGTCACTCTAAGTCATTTTATCACCAAAGATAACAATCTAGAACTCTGCTATTTTGTGATGGGGGACTTAACTAGCAAAACAAATGAAACAATTAAAAACTCCATAAAAGAGGAGTTTTTTTTTTTTAATTATTGAAACCTGTTATTACTAAGGAATCCAGAATTCAAAACATGGAGAATTCTGAAAAATTGAAACAAATTCCAAACTGCATCAAATCTGGAACAATGTGTAAGGAGATTGGATCAGGGAATCTCCAAATTCTCTTCCAGCTCTGAGAATAATTCTGTGAAGTTTTGCAGCATTGGTTTGAAGGGCTTTATATAGCTGACTTCATTAAAATTTGAGTCCGTGTGATGACAATGGCTTCTCTGTAGGTGGTTTTGAGTGTAATGGCAAGTGACATGATATGGCATGTGACATGATAGTGACAGCCCTTTATCTTTTTAATGAGAGCAACATATGGTGGGTAAGCTGAGTTATATGTACGTCAAAACTCAGTAGCCTCCCCTTTCAAATATCTCTCCCTGTCCAATGTGAACTCTGTAGTTACAGAACTGGGGCAGAGGAGTTTGGTTGGGAAGGCAGTGATGAGTGCACTAACCTTGTTTCAGTTAGTTTGTACTTGTTCTAAGGATGAGTAGAAGGTGCACTCCTCTTGCCTGGCAAAGACCTTTCAGAAGAATACAAATTCACTTAAATATAAATTTTTTTTGATTATCACACTCTCTAAAAATTCACAGAACTGGAAGTCACTGAGATATCCTTTTTAAGTTAGGTATTCTTGTGAACTGTTTTGTGGATCGTGATAAATTATCTAACCTTTTATTCTGTTGAAGGCCAACATTATGGAAATAAGCAGCTTTTTATTCCATTCTAAGGTCAGTCTAACCAAATTATGCAACTTCTAATGCAATTGCTTGAAGCTTCCACTTTGAAAATTGTCTCATTTAATACCTTGCAACAGAGATAAATATTTTAGCTACTGTTCATGCTTAACAATGTATTTCACTGATTGTCATTTTCTCTGTGGCATTTGTTGGCATGAGAAGCAGTTCACCATGACCTTGCTCAGTTTGCTCTTTGCTGTAGATTAACAGCAAAATTCTAGAATTCAATAAAATTTATTTTTTGTTATTTTTTAATTTCAGTCCACAAGAGGCTAACTGAGCCCTACTGAATCAATATTTATGGGGCACTTGTGGTTTTCCTGGAGAGCCGAAAATGAGGTAGATTTCCTTCTAAACTAGATTTGATTCCAGAATTATTAAACCCAATGCATGTTTGAGACTGATGGATTGCATTCAGCAAGATTGGGAGCACTGCCTATTACAAGTTAGTCTATTTCTTTCAGGGAGTCAAATACTACTTCAGGAGTACAGGTAGTAAAGAGGGAGCTCTTCAGGAGCTCTGTTCTAGAATAATTATCAGTAGCTCCTTGAGGACAGGGCTGATTCTACGCAGTTCCTATTGTACAGTGTCAGGCAGGCATTTATTGAATATCTTTTGGTATTGAAGAACTAGTTCTACAGTGGGTATAGTGCCCTTCTTTTAAAGAGTGTTCATTTATTCTAGGTAAAGATGGTCCTCCATGATGATCTGCATCCAGACTTTAATGAATGGACTATTTAGTACTTGGGCTCAGTTTTCAAAAAATTATTTTGACTTGAAAATTTCCATTCATTCATCCAGCCTCCAAATATTTATAGATTACCCTTTACTGACCAGCCCTGTGCCCAGCCCTGGGGCATTTAGGGAAAGTATATACAGTACCTACTCTCATAGTTTGTATTGTCACTGAGGAGACAAGATGTAAACACATGAGAAGTTAAACATGTTTTCTTTAAATCAATGGGGAACGCAAGGATTGAAATGGACTTAAGCATTAAAGCAGAGGACATGAGCACAAAGAAAAATACCAGCAGCTCTGACTACATAAAATTTAGAAATATCTGCATATCCCGAAATATCATAATCAAATTTAAAATATAAACTATAAACTGGGAAAATATTTTAAATTTATATAGCATATAAATGTCCTATATTAATTAATTAATTAATTAACTCTATAAATATCGATAGAATGCTTATTACATACTAGTCATTATTCAAGGTACTTGGGATTACAACAGTGAATAGCATGAAGCCTCTGTTCCCATTGAGTTTACATTTTTGTGGCCAAAGACAAATGATAAACAAATATTTATACATATATATCAGGTGGTGATGTGGAGAAAAATAAGGAAGGGCAAAGTGTATATGTTGTGTCAGGAATGGAGGATTTTTCTAGGAAGGTCAGGGAAGAAGTCTCTGATAAAGGGACATTTAAGCAATCCTCTTAATATATAAAGAGCTCTTCAAATCAATAAAAAGACAAACCAAAATTAAAAGAAAGTGCAAAAGGCACAAGTAGATAATTCATAAAGAAATTGAACAAATGACCAATAGACATGAAAATATTTCAGTGTTAATAATCAAATAATAGCAATGAAATGCCTTTATTAATTTTTTTAATTACAAAAGCTATATATACTTATTAAAATTTCAAGCAATGCAAGAATGTGTAAAAGAAAAGTTAAAGCCTCCGCAACTCTCTTCTCACCAATGCATTTCATCAGAAGAACCACAATTTGATGTGCAAGATACCGTTTTTTACTTATCAGATTGGCAGCGATTTAAAAAAAATTTCTCAGCATTGGCAAGGGTGTGGTTATCATACACTAGTAGTTGGAGCATAATCACATAATTTCTATAATCTTTCTTGGGGGAAACTTGGCTATACACATTAAAAGCCCTAAAATATCTAGTATATCTGATTCTGGAATTTATCCTAAGGAAATGATTTTAGATCTATATAGAAGTGTATGTACAGGGTGGTAATGTCAGCCTAATTTATAGAAATAAAACATTGGAAATATCCCGAGTATTGTCAAAATGTGAATGGCTAAATATGTTATGGTATATGCATATGCTAGAATGTTATGAATCCATTAAAATAATAGTTTGAAGCATATTTAATAACATGGGGAAATGCTCATGGTACAACATATATTAATTGAAAAAAACTCAGAAAACAAAATAGCATGTATTTTCCAATTGTTTAAAAATATATATGCATAGAAAAAAGACAAGAAGAAAAATTACTAAAACATCAACAGTTATATCAGGTTGTAGGAAATCAGGTTATTTAAAAATTTTAAATAAACTTTTCTAATTTCTCCCAAATTTTACATTGAACATGTATTATTTTTGAGCTCAAAGAGCAATTACTTTAAAAAGTTTGCTCTTATACTGCACATTAAATATGAAAGGCCAAAGAGGTGGCATGGACAGGATGTATAAGCTATTCTGAGGAGGGACTGACCAAATATACTCCTTATTTTCATTTTTTAGTCAGATCATACCTTCTAAGTTTTTTTATTATTCTTTTTTGTGTGTCTCAGACTATAACAGACACGTAGTTTTACATTTAAAAATAACCTTTTCCTTTACAGTTTACCTTTTAAATGTGAGAAATAATGTTACCAGATATTTTTCTTCCTCCTTCACATTCTTGCCCATATGTATTCTCTTGTAAAAGTATATTTTTCTCACGAGTGTTATACATCTAGTTCACAAGGTTTATTTTTAGAATGAAGGGTTTAAAAATAGTTGCATTTATCTGTAACCTGTACAGATTTTTAATATTATCAAAATTGGTATAGGCTTTACTAAGGGGCTGCTTTTGGCAATATATATTTGTTTTAGTGTTCTTTTCAGTACCAAATAGCCAAGTTTAGTGGAGATTTTTTAATATTCCTGAATATTTGGTTTTATGTTTCTGCTCCTTGATTCTGAGGCATACTGCCTAAGCAGGATAGCCCCAACAATTTAGAACAATAAAAGAAGGGAGTTGGCAATTTGGTGGTCATTGAGATGCTGAAGAATTCAAATTCAGCCTTAAATAAATGTATCGTTTTTTTATTTCTTTTATTCAATAAACTGGAATGGGTTCCGTCCTTTAAAAAAAGGTGAAGCCTCGTTCTGAATAGTATAAATACAAAACCCATTATATATATCTTTGGGACACCTTTACTTTAATTAACGGCTATATAAACTCACATACTAAGTACTGCATTTAAGTGCAAAATCCTTAATTCAGTGGCCCCCATAGGCATAAGAACTATTTAGAGGCTGTAAAGAAAAATCTCATGGAAAAAAATAAACAGATGCTTCACTGCCTCCACTCCATAGATAGTAGATAGATGAGAACCCTGTATACTGTCACACTGATTGTAGATGAAGTGCTTGCCTGCTGTAGGAAAACATCTGTGGCCTGTCCCTTGGATAAATGGGGAATCTAGCCCACAGTAGGTCTGTATTTCTTACAAGTGCAATCTTTTAACTAAATGAATTTAGATTTGAATTATATATATAACATGAAGTATTTGATAGACATAAAGATCTGTTGCCTTTTTTTGTGTGTGTAGGGGGCATGGAAAGATGGGAATAAAAATTGAGGCAGGGGTAACCCCCATATGTTTTCTATTTCAGTTCTTTAATGTAAAAGTTCTCATTTAAAGAAATATTGATAATGTTTGAAAGTTGATTATGAAGGAATTTAAGAAAAGATTTATATTTTTCGATTGTATGGCTTAAAGAGAGATTGTTTGGACTAGAAAAGGATTTCCAGGAAATTACAATATGTAATTGATTTTATGCCAGGATTTGAAAGAAGTTAATGTGATAAAACGGAGTGGTCTGGCTGAAAAAAATTATGTAACACAATGTAAGTTCATATTACCACTTAATTGAGAATAAAACTCCAGAAGGTGATATGAAGTTAGAAAGCAAGGAATTCTGTTTATCGAATCCTGATCCTATTTACAATTGTCAGTTGAGGGGGATTGAGTACTGGCTCTGAGGAAGGTCCAACTAAACACATGCTGCTGTATAGGATGTGTGTAAAGGCCTGATTCTGCACTTGTTTATGGGACCTGGATAGGCCTAAAGGCTTTGAAGTACCTCCCCCCTCCCCCATTTCCCATGGCTGCCATTGCCTAGGACCCAACAACAGGATTGATTGGATGTTGTGGCTGAGATGTTCTTGTTTATCAGTGCCAATATTAGAAAGATTGAGCCACCTGGGGAGATAAAGATACACAAACGCCCCCTGCAACAAATGTAATCTTAACAAGTTGGTATCTTTGAGAATACATCTGTTAATGGCATGACTGAATGAGTCTTACCTGGCAATTATCAAGAAACCCACTGCTCTCTGGGGGTAATGTAAGTTGGGTCCTAGTGTTATTTATTATTGTTTTTATTAGAAACTTACTGTAAAATCAATTAATGTCCATTGTGAAAAAAATGGGAAAGTATAGAAATATTTGAAGAAATAGAAAAGTCAAATCATCCATAATTCTACCACTCAGGGGCAGCCACCATTTTAAAATTCCACGTCTGGCAGAAAAATAAATGCTCAAAAAATGTTTGTTGAATTAATGAAAAAATAGTCCAGATTTTTAATGTTTTAAAATTTTAATTTTTGACCATTCTGTTTCCCTTCCCATCTTTATGTCGTATCATGAGACTTTTTTCTGTATCATTAGAAAATATTTATAAGCAGGATATTTTTAATGGCTGAATTGTATTTTGTTTTATAGATAGGATTTACTTTTTATTTAAACAATCCCTAATGTTGAACTTTAAAGTTATTTGTCTTATTATAAATAACACCATGATGGATATTCTTATACATAATTCTTGTGTATTTCTGATTGCTTCCTTAGAACAAATTCTCTAGAAATGAAATTGTTTTATTCAAGTGTTTATATATTTTAAGACTTCTGTTATGTAATTTTTCCAGGAAAGTTCCAACATATACTCCCACCAACAATGTATAAGAGCCCATTTCACTGTATTCACAAAATGTTATTATAATTTTAAATATCATTGCCAATCTGATAAAGCTGTTGGGAAACAGGCGGTCTCATACATTGTTGGTGGATGTAATTTGCTACAAGTTCCACGGAGGGTAATTTGATAATATCTCTTAAAATTACCAACGCATATAGCCCTAGATCCAGCAATTTCAGAATTCATCCTGCAGCTATGTTTGACCACATCCTACTATAGACTTATTATTACTCTAGCAATGGAAGAACTCTTATCATTGATATAAAAACAGTGGCCACCAGGGTTTCTGAGGGATGGGAAAGGGAAGAATATGTGTAATAGGGGAGCATTTTTGGGACATTGGAGTTGTCCTGCATGACACTGCAGTGACGGGTACAGGCCATTGTATATTTTGTCATAACCTACTAAATATGCAGGACAGAGTATAAACTATAATGTAAACTGTAATCCATAGTTCGTAGCCATGCTTTAATATATGTTCATCAATTGTAACAAATGTACCGCACTAATGAGGGTTGTTGTTCATGTGGGAAAGTGTGGGAGGGGGAGGAAGTGGGGCATATGGGAATCCCTTATATTTTTTATGTAACATTTATGTAAAAAAAATTAATTAAATAAAAAAATGATATGTATACAAGATTGTTTATTGCAGTTTTATTTGAAATAGCAAAAATGGAAATGTGTATGCCCAGCAACAGGGAACTTTAAAAAAATACTTTTTATATATTGAAATGGAAATATTTATAAATATATTTTTAGTTTTTTTAAAAAAGAAGATTCAGAATAATGTGTAGCACATACTATCATTTGTTTGAAAAAGGAGGGGAGAAAAGAATATGTGTTTTTGTTGGTTTATATATGTATAAAATGTGGAAGGTATGAGAAACAGGAAATTAATTAAAATAGGTACTTGGGAACATGGCAAATGAAAGGTCAGAGGACAGGGGTGTGAAGGAGAATTGTCAGTTTCATAGATGAAAATGGGTATCTCATTTTCGTTTCAATTTATATTTCTTTGATTACTATTGAGGTTGAGCATTTTTTCTTATTTATTTTTGTATTTCTTCTTCTCTGAATTAATATTTATGTCCTTTGCCCATGCATATATTAAGGTTAATCCATTATTTTATTTGTGCATAAATATTTTTTTGTTTGTTGTTTGAGTTTTAATTGCTTATGCTTAATTTTGACTTATAAATGTTTTGGAATCTTTACATAGAAAAATTCATCAGTCTTTTAATGTGTGGTTTCTTCTATTGCTTTGAAGCTGTGAAACACTTTCCCTACCCAGAGATCAGGTATATGTATATACCACAATTCTTCCAGTATTTCTATGAATTCATTTTTTTCATTAAAATTTTAATTCATTAGGAATTTATTTTGGCGTATAGTTGGAGGTGACAATATAAAAATATTTTTCTAGATGGTTAATTGGCTAGCATTGTGCCATTTATTTATTTTTTTCCTCTTTCACCATTACTTTCTGGTGCTTCTTAAAAACACCGTATAATCAGTTTTTATATAGACTAGGTCTTTTCCTGAACTGATTGTTTTGTGCCACTGATCTGTTTACTTTTGTACCAATACTACCTTGATTTAATCATTGATGCTTTACAATAGATTTTAATAGATGGTAGGATTAGTTTCTCTTAATATTTTGTCTTCAAAAATATTTTAATTTTTTCCTGTTTATTCTTTCAGGTGAACTTTGGAATCATTTTAAATTCCAAAAATGATTATGTTGGAATTTTTGTTGGAAATGTACTAAACTGATAAATAAATTTTGGATGAATTGACCTGCTTATAATGTTTAGTCTTTCTATCTAGGTACATGACATCTCTCCATTTAGTCACATTTCATTCTAATGTCACTCACTAAAGTTATATAGTTCTCCTTACATTTCTTGTTAAGGTTATTTCTAGCTATTTTATAGTTTTGCTGTTATTTTGAATGAGCTCTTTTTTCCATGACATTTTGTAACTGATTATAGCTGGTAGAGTATGTAGGAGAGCTCTTAACTTTTGCATCTATATTTTGTATTCAGCCTTTTCTGTTTTCTTAGATATGCTTTGTTACTTGGGTGTTAGCATAATAGTTATTTTGATTTATTGTATCTTTGTTTTTAGAAGTTAGAGTCAGTAAAACTACATTAGGACAGGTGCAACCAAAGGATGGCTGATGGCTTCTGTAAGACTGGCAGTGGTGGTAGCTGGGGACCTCTTCCTTCAGGACTGTAGGGAGAAGAATAGGTAGACTTATAGTTATACAACAAAGCATAGAAAGGGCAGGATAGTGGTAAGAGCTTGGGTTCTAGATTCAGACTTTTTTGAACTACATAGTCTTTAGCCAAGTGGCTTTAGGGAAATTAATTACTCTGTGCCTCAGCTTCTTCATTTGTAAAAGGAGAATAATAGTACGTACTCCATATATTCCTTTGAAGATTAAATGTGAGTATTCAAGCAATTGGCCTGTAGTAAGTCTCCAATAAATATTAAATAGTCATTATTATTATCATCTCTTTATGCCTAAGAGGATATCTAATTTGTACTTCTCAAACTGAAAGGAGGCAATCAGATTCTCATCGCCCCTAACAACTTACTTGTAAAGGGCAACAAAATCCAATTTTGAAAGTAAGGAAAATGTCATCATTTCCTGTTATTAAATTACTGAAAATAAATGCCACCCCCCCCACCATACTTTTCTGCTTTTAGTTTCATGAAGTCCTTTTTACATGATGATATTTATTCTTTTCTTTAGTGAATTCATCAAGGTTTCCCGTTGTTCTTTTCTATGACACCCATCTCTAGTTCAACTGTGAAGTTGAAAGAGGTGTTACATGAATCTGATTTAGCTAGATGTGCTGGCAGGAGAGTAAACAGCTCTTCTCTGATGTTATCCCTTCGTATTTTCTTTCCAGAGTCAGTAGATATCAATTTAGGCCTTAATCTGGCATTTTTTAACCTTTCTCCCATGTGAGTCTGTGTTGGGCATCTCCATTAGCTAGGAACCTCTAGAGATGGCAATTTCATGGACCACTGGCTTGGAATTGTGACCTGCACTTTAATAAATACTGCCCCAAGCCTTTCTTCTCCCATGGCCTGCTGCTTCCACAAACCTGGGCTGTGTTTCAGGGCCACTGCTTTTTCTTCTTTCTTTCATGCAAGTGACTTACAAATGAATTTTAAATAGCCAGTTTGTGGTGAAGAACTTCTGAGCTATTGTTCCCAGGACTATGCTCTGTCCCAGGCATGCCTTCTTTTCACCCATGAAATCAGCTCTTGGTGTCTCTTTTTTAGGGATACACTCTTTTCTCAAGTTTTGAGATGAAATATAGTGGCCTAGGGCAGGGAACTCCAATTCCACTTTGCCCACTTGGGGCCCAATTTATAATTTTTGAGGTATTAAGGCAGTGCCAGGAGGCTGGGCAGGGGCATGTAGAACAAAAGCCTGAACATTTAATCTGAATGAAATATGTGAACCCTGGTGAGCATGGTACTGCAAGGGAATCATTGGCAACAAAATAATGTGTAGCTGGGTGCAACTGTTTCCTAATCAGGTAGTACATAGCCCTTATACACTAGTTTATTTTTTTAAAAATGAATAGATATTGTTCCCCATAGTCAGCTGTTGAGTACCAATCACTTTTTGTTCATTTACGTACAGGCTGATCTTCTTAAGTTCTTTCTCTAATTTATAGAATTGTAATCTATGCATGCATAATTAAAATGATATCCAAATACAGCTCAAGATTTGCTTTGAATTTGTAGTGGCTTTTGTGCATAAGGAAGATTGTTGCTTTGCTACAAACCACAGGCTCAGGGTAAACCTCAGCTGTGCTGTAGCTATTTTGGACGACAACTTTCTAGTTGCTCGTGTGTAATTGCCCGTATTACATCATCCTAACCATGGTGAAATGTGCAAAATACAAAGCTTATCTAATGATTCATTTCAGGTGGATAATTTCTTTTAAAGTAATTTCAGAAGCAATTCCCTGCACTAAATTCCCCTTTTGTTCTTGTTTTCTTGTTCAGACCGAAGGTAATTCAGTGACTGAGAATGATGCAACAGAGACAAGTGTATTATAAACATTGTGTCCCCAAACCTTGACAACCTACTTAAAACTTTCATGGGATATACTTTCTCTTGTTGCAAATAAAAAGCCAATGGGAGAAAAACTCCCTCCACATCAAATCAAGTAAGCACTAGCCCAAAATGAATTTTAAGTTCCCTAGCATTGAGCAGCAGAGAAAAAAAAAAAAAAATTCAATGACTACAAGAGGCATGGATACAAATCACTCACTGGTCTTTCTGGGGTTTCAGTTTGTTGGATTATGTTTTGTGTGTGTGTGTGTGTGTGTGATAGCAGGTGTATGCCATAGAGAAGACTTTGAAATATCTCTTGGTAGATTACATTAACCAATCTTTAGGTAAGGTTTGTGAAATTCCATTAAGCTAAGACCTGGCATTTTCTCCCCAATGTTCAACATTTGCAGGCTAGATAATATTACAGGTTGTTTTTTTCAAAAAAGATTTATTTATTTATTTACTTACTTTTATCCATTTTAACCCCCCGCCCCTGTTTTTGCTGTTTTTGTGTCTATTCGCTGGGCAACTCTGTGTATATTTCCTGCCCTCTCTTCTCATCCTTCTCCTCCTGTCTTCACTGGGATTCGATCCTGGGAATCTCTGATGTGGGAGAGAGGCATCCTACCGCCTGTGCCACCTTAGTTCCTGTTTTTTTGGTGTGTCTTGTCTTGGCTCTCCCTTGTGTCAGTCTCCTGTCACATTATCATCTTGCTGCGTGGCTTGGTGGGACCTGATGGTGCACCTGTGCACGGGGCCTGGCGGTGCACCCACTTGTGGGGCCTGGGGGCCCTCGTGCCTTCGATACCTTTCTTTATTTTTATCAGGAGGTCCCGGGGATCAAATCCAGTGTCTAAAGGAAGGAGATGGATGCCCAACCATTTGAGTCACATCCACCCCCCAATATTACGTGTTTACTCATCTATTAGTAGGAAGAGGAGTTTTAAAATAATAACATTTATCTTTGGTCATGAACCTTAAACAACACGCGCAGAGAACAGTTTGGCAAAAGGCTTTATAGATAGTATTTCAACATGGACAAAAAAAAAGATTACTTAGAAAGTGAAAGTTCAGAAATAGATAAAATAATCCTGGGCTTTTTATTGCTGAATAATGGACTTTGCAAATACCATACATGACTATAAGAGCAAATGACAATACATAGAGTTCAATATTAATTGTTTCAGTATCAACTGATGGCCTGTTTGTAGGATACAATGAAATTATGTTATCAGTATAAGCTTTTATCGATTCCTTGGTGTGCAAAATTAAATAAACACAGCGTAAGCACTTGCAGTGGTAAATTGTAGCAGGGAAAAGGGTTTTGGATATTTGAAAACAGAATTAAAGGTGATTGAAGCAAAAAGTATACAATGGCATGATTCGTGCCAGAATTTCTTGAAATAACTAAGGATATCTCAGTGTTTTGGAGGAATAAGAACCAGAGAACAAAGACTTCAGGGAAGTGTTTCAAAATGCTTTCTTAAGGGTTATGTCAATATTAGCAAATCCTTTAGTTTAAAAGTTCAGCTTGCTTTGGTGTATATATATATTTATCTCATTCTACACTTTTTTCAGTGTCTACCTGATTCTTGATTTTGCTTTAGACACTGGGTAAACAGTGGTGACCAAAATTAACCTGACCCCTGCCATCATCATGGTCCTTAGAGTCTAGTGGGGAGACAAGAAACCCACTAATATAAAATTATTGTGCTATGAAAGAAAAGATAATACTATTATGCAAGAGAAAAAATGTGGGAATCCAAGCTAGTCTAGGAGATTAGGGAAGTCATATTTGAGGTGACACTTGAAGGGTGGGCAGGAGTTAGCTATGTAAAAAGGTGTCTGAAGGGGAAGATGGTAGAAAGCTGAGAAGGAACAGCATGTATGAAGACCCTGATGTGGGAAAAGGCTTGGTGGGGTAGGAGAAAGAGTCCAGTGGAATTGTAGCAGAAAGGTGACTGGGAAAAATTGCATAAGTGGCTGGTGATGTATGGGTCTGGAGTTAAACTCTTGGTCTAATCTCAGGAACAATTTTTTCCTCAAGGTGGTTTGAAATTGGGTGCTGAAGTGATTGATTTAAAAAAGCAGAAAGGGGCTGAGGGTAGAGGGTAGTGGTGGTATTCACAGAGTCTACTGTATTCTGTAAAAAGCAAATTCATTTCAGAAAAAAATAGGTATGGAAAGAATCTAGTGCAAAGTAAAGAAAGAAGCATCTTGCAGCCAGCTTCAGATGGATGGTTTATGGCTCAAATCCATTCTCCCAGGCTCTGCTAGATGGACTTTTGTATCCATACACCCCCCTCACACTTTACTGGGTGGCTTGTAGATGTAGCGCTGTAAGGTGGTGTTTGCAGCACATGTGAGGCTTATCTAGTCACAGTCACATTGAGGAATCAGAGTAATGTCAAGACAAGCTATGATTTTATCTTTTTTCTTGGTTTCTCTTTATAGGTAGGAAAACAAGGAATGCCTCCTCTTAAGCTTTCCTCTGGATAGATAGCAGATGTCAGAGAGAAAGGCCTTTTTACTTCCATATTCCCAGCTTCAAATTTCTGCTTCTCTTACCCTATTCCTTTTCTGCTCTTTTTTCCCATGAAGTGCTGCCTAACAGTCAGCAGAGGGCGCCCAAATGCACAAAATCTAGCCTTTATTCTTCTTGCTATAGTAATTTCATTGTCTTTATCTCTTCATCTTTACATTCCTCAGAGATAGGAATGCATTTTGGCCTTTTCTTTTTATAATATTTCCATCAAGAACAATCATTCCCCAACTATTTTATAAAGGTGGCCAAAAGCTACTTTCTAGATATAAAAGAGAAAAGGATTTCATTCCTGAGATACGGAAGGAAATTATGTATGTGTGGATATGTGTTGTGTGAGACAGATCTCAGAGTTGTTGGCATCCTATGCGACTCTTTTGGGAAGGGCTTATTTTGCCAATAGCAAGGCAGACAGTCTAGATTCCTCTGTTTCGCTTTCCCCTGTTTTCTGATAGCAGCTGCCCCACTTTCTGACATGTCCTCATAATGAGGATGATATGGCCAGAAGGAGAATCGTCTTTCCTAGTCTGACTTCTTCATTGAATCTGTTCCTTGTTGAAGCCCAAAGAGGATTATCCCCTCTTCACTGTGTGCTCTGTTCACGCTGCCCAACGTCAGAGAATCCAGCTGTGGCCTGTCGGCCTCAAACATCACTGACTGTGGAGGGAGATCCATGTATGTCTGTGTCAGTTCTGTGGATGATGTGTGAGAGGCAGAAGAAAGCTAGTTTAAACTCTTCCAGAGATATCTTGGCATGGCAGTGCTGACAAAAGTGGAGACACATTTGTTTCAATGACATAATTAGAGAAGACATAGAGGGCCCAGCTGCAGGGAGTGAGGAGGTATACAGCTTAATACATTCTTCTGACAAAAGCCCACACACTTCACATTCATCTGCCCTCAGTACCAGTCTTCTGATGTCTTAACCTGACTTTTGTTCTAGTATGTTCAAAGGATTCTGGTGCTACAAAAAATTGCTTGGCTGCTGGTGGTTATACTGGCTAGCATGTTAATATAAGTACAGGGTGCTTTATAACCAACTAGTCTTATAATGATAACTACACACAAGGAACAGTCAGGGTATAGTTTAGTATATTCTGCCTATTGTAAAGCATCAGGCCCAATTATAGCTCCTCATAAATAATAGCGATGGCTCCAAAAGGCCATTTTTCATGTAAATTTCCTTACTGTTAGCAAGGTTGGAAAAGAGCTGTGTTGAAGAATAGGTTATTTAAAAAACAGAGTTATTTCCCAATAAAATGTTTTTCAACTTATCCCTGTGGGACTCTGGGGTGTCCCCGTTGCCTCGAAGATCCACGTGGGCAGATTGCACGTTAGCTTGCTAACCCAGCGGAGGCGTTTTTACTTTCCATGCCAGGAAAACACTAATACTCAAAACACAAAGAGCATTTAACACAATAACTGTGTCTGGTGGAACAAGTAGCTCTGCCAGTTTGCTGTCTGTTGGATGGCTTCTATAGAATGGGAGCAGGGTTGGGAGTTTCGTCCAGGCAACTTCTTGGTTTGTGTAGTATAAATGAATGACTAAAAAAAGTGTTGTATAGTCAGGATCATTCCTGCCCTTTCTCAATAGACTTGCAGTCCTGGGATGAATACTTATCCGGCTTGGTTTTGTGTTTTTGGAACAAAGGAAACTTCCAGTGGCCAGTCTGATTAATCACCAATGCTTATTCCCTCTTCCTTACTGTTCTGTATTGGGTTTCCTTCTACTCCAGCACATTGGATTTTCAATCACATGAAACCCTATTAGGCTGCCTTCCATTCATAGCAGATTAGATTCCCTTACACCTCACTGCCTGGCAGGATTTTCCTCTCCACAATGTGCAGAGTATTAGGTTCCCTTACATGGGTTGCTGCTTGCTAAATGTGTTTACTGCTGTATGGTATGGAATTCTCTTTCTCATCAGCAGTCACTGGGTTGTTAATTACACACTTGCAGATTCACTTCTTTTGCGCATTCTAACACAGGGCTCCCCACAAGCTCTGACCTTGTCTTTCCTAGTCTGACTTCTTCATTGAATCTGTTCCTTGTTGAAGTCCAAAGAGGATTATCTCCTCTTCACTGTGTGCTCTGTTCACGCTGCCCAACGTCAGCTGTGCCATATTGAGCACCTGTGCATCAGAGTCTGTGCTAGGTACTTCAAGGTTTACAAAAATTTGTGGGCAATAATCCTTACCCTTAAAGAGTTTACAGTCTACTGGCGTGGGGGCAGAGCAGGGCAGTGCATAAGATGAAAAATTAGCTGTGTGCATGGAGGTCAGATGTTTATTTTCCTCTTTTCCTAGAAATAGTTTATCTTTTCTCATATTCAAAATACCTTAAAAGGCAACTTGTTAGTTATAATGCCATTATTGCCACTACTCTGTTTCATAAAGAAAAAAAATTGTGAAGCACAATTAGTGAAAAGATTTTTACCAGGTTTCACTGCAGTTATTGGCAGAGTTGGGATACAATTCTTAGGTCTCTCAACACACTCAGTCCTGCTTTCATATCTACCTCATATGGTATTAGAAATCATATGATACTTGCAGTTGCAGACTCTCTCTGTTCCTTGGGATGGTTGTTGTCCATCATCATCTCCTTGTTATTTGTCTTGGGTGAGTCCAATGAGCTGTAGAGTAGGTGTTGCAACTCCACTGAGGTTCTGGGCCCAGCTGGCACATGGCCAGCCCAAAGACTCGAGTTCCTTGGATGTACACCTACCAATTCCAGCACCAAGTATAGGTTTAAATAGAAGGGACAGATGAGTCATGTGTAGGGAAGACATAATTGAGGAACAGAGAGAGCCTGCAACTGCAAGCAAGATAGTCCTATTCATCTTCCCCGTGGAATATAAGCCCCCTCTTAATTAGAGGTGGAGTAGACATCACCACCCCAGCATCCTCAGGATTGTGGAAAGAACTATGGACTAGAGTGTACTTACTGGTATTCTACTATAGACATATTGTGATTCTAGCAATGGAAGAAATTACATTGATGAGGAGGCAGTGGCCACGAGGCTCTGGGGGCAGGGAGAGGGAAAAACAGGTGTAATAAGGGTTTTTTTTTCAGGACTTGTGAATCGTCCTGAATGACACTGCAATGACAGATATAGGCCATTTTATATCATCATATAACATGCAGAACTGTGTGGGAGAGAGTGTAGACTACAATGTGAACTATGGCCCATGCTTAGAGAGGTTTATCAATTGGCAATGAATGTGCCACACTAATGAAGGATGTTTTTGTGGGAGGGTGTGGGAGTTGTGGGGAGTGGGGCATATGGGAATCCCTATAGTTTTTGTGTAACATTTATGTAATCTAAGTATCTTTTAAAAAATAAAAAAAGTTTTTAAATAAAAAAAGAAGTCATATGATTCTAAGAGATACCCATTAGGCATAGAGCAACAAAAATTCATAGACTACCCTCCAACATTACATATAAACCAGGCTCTATCTCTATTTGTTTTTCTTTTGACATCAAGATATTGTACTATTTCATTGGTCCCTGGAAGGAAGGGAACCGAAAGCAATGCAAAGTGGAGTGAGTCTTTGTTGCCCACAGCAGCAGAAGGTGGTGGAGGCATTTTGACTTGTGATTTAATGCTCAAGATTCTCAACTTGGTGGCAAGTTCACAGTTTTGTGTCTCATTAGTATAATGTCTTCTTCATATAGCTCCTCACTCCTTGAACAGTTACCATGTGTCAGGCATTGTTCCTGATGTTTTTCCTTATCATCTCAGTAATTACTCACCACAAATGCTGCATATCCGTGAACCTTTCTTTCTTTGCTGTAGATTTAAAAAATTTACAAATTTATTGGCCACAAAAGGATGTGTTTTGTATCTTTTTTCTGCCAGCCCAACTGGAGAGCTTCATTAATGCCAAATTTCTAATTTGATGTGAATAGTACTTAGAGCATAGTCTGAAGTTTGAAATGACAAATAAAAAAAGAAATGTAACTTTGAAAAAGACCTAGCTAGGGAAGCGGCTGTGGCTCAATCAGTGGGGCTCCCGTTTGCCATATGGGAGGCCCCGGGTTCGGTTCCCGGGGCCTCCTGGTGAAGGCAGGCCCGCCCGCGCGGCGTGGTTAGCTGACCCAGCGAGCATGGGCAGCAAGGGGGGGATAAATGAATAAATAAATAAAATCTTAAAAAAAAAAAAAAAAAGACCTAGCTAATCAATACAACTATTTGATATAGAAATTAAATTAAACATGCGACTTTGGTTTCCTTTTATTTTTCTTTCACACTAAAATATTTTGCCCCCCCCCATCCTTTTTTATCCCTTGAAGGAAGGGAACCAAACATAATGCAAAGTTGAAAGAGGTGAAAGGACCAATGCTTTTGCATTTAACTCCATCTTTTTTTTTAATTAGTCAAATATATAGTGTATCCAAAATCTGCAGTGTGATATCTGTATTTCCTAATCTGAAAGTGTAGTATAAAGAGATTTAACTAGTATGGAAAGGTAACAGCAACATCAGGACTTAACATTCAGGATTTTTTCAAAGGTATGTTACTGTTCAAAGCATCTGGACCATAGCACTGTTCCGTTAGAATAATAACATATTGATCTTCAACTGAAATGCCCTAGTTACTTGTCCATGGTCATAACCAGTGTCATGGGTGTGTTTTCTTTTCTTTTCTGAGGATTGTCCTTATTGATAGGGCTTAACATACACATCTGGATACACTGTATTCTTTCCTAACTCTGTCCCCAAACCTTTATTAATCTCTTACCCTATTGTGTGTGATGCAGCATTTTTCTGCCCTCACAAGCACTCTTGTCAGGGCATATACTTCCATAAATCAGATATTTCATATTCATCCTCTTTTGAATCCAACACTTGTAACTATATTTTATGGACTATGGCTTCAGAGAAACAGTCAGTTACAACATACCCTCCTATTCCTTGGGCATGCCTTATTCATTATTTAATAAGGAATAAGTTTCCTCTTGGCCCCTATTGCTTGTTTTTAGCTATAAAGACCGTAGAGTCAGTTACTGCCTCAAATCTAACCACCCTTTTTACATTAATAGCATAATGATGAACATTCTGTGCATTGCCTGGGACTCACATGATCACAATACAAAATACATAATTCATAAATTGTTTAGTGTGAACTTTTGCACAGTAACACTAATTATTATTATCACAGAAGCCCAGTAAACTAGACTGGTAATTATCAGAGATTTATTTGAATGGACAGCCAAGCTATTCTTGGCAGGTTAGTCAAAGCAGTTTTCATGGCAGCCATACAAATGTCTTATGACTTGGGTTAATTAGGATAATTAATAACTGTTATTTGTCCCCTTTTCCCCAAGTTATTGTCTAAGCATTATTAAAAGGGGACAGGTAAAGTTTTTTAAAGTTTGAATCTTTTTTTAAAGAAAGCTGTTTTCTAAATCATGGAAAGCAACCCACACTCCAGAGGTGGCTCCTCTAGAGAAATCCGTATTTTTATGGGATTAGCTCCTACTTTTGGAGGTTTCAGAGTCAAAAAGCACAGGTCACACTGAAAAAAATGTAGTTAAAAAGAGGAGTTAAATAGTCAGTACCCTGAGGCTGCTGCTTTCTTCTTAGTCACTTGTGAGAGCTCCCAAGGGACTACCCTCTGACTTCTACTTTTGGCAGATCCCTGCTTTGTTTTTACTCATCCAGAACTTTCTTGCTTTGCTCTCCAGCTTTTTCATTGTGTCAATTTTCCTTTCTTATTTTTCCCTTGCAAGGAAGTTGAAAGTTTTTCTCACCAGGGTTTCTGTCCCTCTGAGGTTTTCCATGTTTTAATTCTGTTGGAGGCCTTTTTTATTTAATGCCTTGGGGATCATCTACAATTGCCTAGTGGTGGTTTTGCTCTTTTTTGAGAGAAAGAGAAGGGGTTAGGTCTGAAGAGTTGCTTCTCTTCCTCTTCCCTAGACAGGGTAAAGGGTAAAAGTCCAAATCTCTGTGCATCTCAGCATATTAAGTTGCTTTGTTTATTATAGTGCAAAGAAGAGAGAAAGGTAGAGGTTAAAAATGAAACAGGTTTTCCTTAGTGAGATCATCCTTTCAGAGGATACTGTTGTTCACAAAACACATTCTAGACTTTTGATAATGGTTTTGATTAGCAAATCAATTTACCCCTGTTTCTTGCATACAACAAAGAGGATGGATACCAGGAGGGAAGGGAACTGAGGATGTTAATTCAACACCTAATCTCTGTCAGTTCTGGATCTTCCTGATCCAGAGTCCTTTCTTCTATACCAACTAGAACAGAATGTCACAGAAAAGTGAGAGGCTTCTTGAACTTGACAAATTCCAAATGCCTTGTTCACATCTTAATCTGCCACTGAGTAGAAACGCCCATTTTTTTCTTGCTTCTCTGCCTCTTTGGCAAATGAGACTTCTGGGTCAGGGGACAGCACTGTGTCAGACCTATAAAATTCAAGTTTTGGAGCAAGTCTAGTAAAAAGCTTTTAGTAGAGGGCATTGGGCTAATACCTAGAACCAGACCAAAGCACTTTCTTTATATGTCATGTTGCATTCTCTGATCAGGAAAAGCCACCTTTGTTGTCTATTTTTCATTCATTTGACTTGTTAGGGAAGAAAGGCTTTGCATTGCCTGAAGTGACTTGGTGGTGCTCAGAGGTTGCACAGGATACATGGGAGGTAGAGGGAGGTGGTTGGGGTCCTCTGGTTGTCTCTGTCCCAGTAAGTCAGAGATCAGGATCTCAGGAAGTTGAAAAGTGACAAAAGGAGCTATTCTAAGCTCATTTCTCTGACATGTCAATACCAAATTTAGAATCGGCAAGGGTAGTGGTTAGTGTATATATTAGTATTTTTAAAATATTTTTTTGCATGTAGCCATTTGCTTATCCCATAAGGAACATTCAATTTTTCCATAAATATTTATTCAATACCTACTTTGTGCCAGGCACTGTTTTCAGGGTTCCAGAAACAGCAGTGAACAAAACATAAAAATTCCTAACATCATGGAGTTAATATTCTAGTCGGGGGAGAAAGAAACAAAATAAATAAGTAAAATATATGTTATTTTTAAAGTTAAGTGTTATGGAGAAAAAGAAGGCAGAAAAGGGGAATTGTAAGTATTGGAAAGTTTATAAATTTAAATGGGGTGGTTATGGAAGATTTCACTGAGACTTAATATTATTCATTATCACTACACAGACTCTATTATCCATTCATTCATTAGTGCTTAACCTACTTACCTTTGGACACTACCGGGCAAGCAATACACATTTAAAACAAAGCAGATGTTGATTCTACCCTTATGGAATCCAGAATATAGTGCGGGAGACAGACATTAAAAAATGATAACACAGATAATTACTTGCAATCATGATAAGTGTGATGAAAAGCAGTTCAAGTTACTAAAACATACCACACGTGGAAGCCAGTACACAGCTCCTAATTCTATTAGTCTAAAGGTCATAAACTGATCACCCGACATTTGGTCTCACTAGACTCCAGTAGGAAGGACTATGGTGACATGATTAAAAAAACAGCAAGTCTCATTTGGTTTAGATCGTGTCTAGAGATCCATGAATTTATGATTTCAAATGTCTGGTTGCCATAATTGCATATAGATACCTTCAGCCTCTAACCTAGCTAATTACTGGCACTTGATGTTAAGTACACACACACAAATATGACTATATTTTTCTCGAAAACAAGCAAATGCCCTTTTGATGTGGTGACTTGGGGGACAGCTAAAACAAACAAACAAACAACAAAAAAAACTAACCTATAGGGAGAAAAAGCATTAATGAAGGTAATGGCCTATTTTCATATCCAAATGACTATTTGTTTTTTCTTCTCCTTTCATTGTGCTTCCAAAAGCTTCAAAACCCCCTAAAATGAAAGATTGTAGGTATAACCTATGGGGAATTTGATGTAATTATGAATTCCAAAAATATAATTGGATCATGCTTGCAAATTGATCTGTTAATCTGGGCATGATTAGGTTAGGATTAGGGCATTGAGCCCCACCCCTTGGTGGGTGGGGAATCGAATATAAAAGGCAAGGCAAAAGACAGTTGAAGCAGTCTTTTGAGAAGCAGTTTTGATGTTGGAAAGAAGGCTCCAGAAGAAGAGAAGCGAGCCATTTGCCTTACGTCTACAGCTGACCTTGTGGAGGAAACAGAGGAGCTAAGCCCGGAGAGAAATGCAGCCCCGGGAAGAGAGGAACCCCAGAAGCCGGAACCCTGGCAAATGCCGGCAGCTGTCTTGCTTTAACAAGACAATAGACTGTGGTGAGAGAATAGACTTAACGCTTTTGGCTTGGTAACTGTGGACTTCTACCCCAAATAAATACCCTTTATAAAGACCAATCCGTTTTTGGTATTTTACATTAGCACCCCTTTGGCTGACTAATACAGAATTTGGTACCAGGAGTGGGGTAGTGCTTTTGTAATTGCCAAAATGTTGGAACGGTTTTATAAATGGGTAAGGGGTATTTTTTGGAGGAATTGTGAAATGCTTGATGGAAAAGGCCAAGATGGCTTTGAAGAAACTGTTGATAGCAATATGGATGCTAAAGAAACTTTCTATGATGCCTTAGAAGTAAATGATGAAACTTTTATTGGAAACTGGAGGAAAGGCGATCCATGTTTTAAAGTTGCAGAGAACTTAGCAAGGTTAACTCTTGGTGTTATATGGAAGACAGAATTTGAAAATGGCGAACTGGAGCATTTAGCTGAAGAATTTTCCAAGGTAGACTCAGAAAATGTGGCTTGGCTTCTCCTTGCAGCTTATAGCAAAATGCTAGATGAGCAAAATACACTAAGGACTGAACTTTTTGGCAGAAAGAGAACAGAAGCTGATTCCAGAACTTCCAAGTTTCTGGAAATCAATTTCCCAGATAAAAGTGCCCCATTTGAACACTTTTCTAAACTTGGAACTTGTAAATCAGAATTGAAGGTGCA
This sequence comes from Tolypeutes matacus, assembly GCA_026826555.1. Taxonomy (NCBI): domain Eukaryota; kingdom Metazoa; phylum Chordata; class Mammalia; order Cingulata; family Chlamyphoridae; genus Tolypeutes; species Tolypeutes matacus. Next base: position 763,716 of record JAKSZT010054494.1, on the reverse strand, counting down.
GTTATCTTGGAAAGACTTGTGGAAAGTCTTACTGTCTGATGGCTTGGGCCCCTGCTTCCTGTATGCTAAACCAACAAAGTTTTTGAGAATGCTGTATGAACAAAACCACTGTCAGCTTGGACAAAAGAGGACATGGAAAGGAGAGATTGAAGGAGAATCAACTTTAAGAAGAAAACTGTGGAAGCAGAGATCTGGGATTAAGACATCTCCTTGGGCCAAGAGAGGAGCCCCACCCATATATACAGAGAGGGTGAGTTTTCCCCAGCAGTTGAAGAGGGTGGATGTCCCCACCCGATGTTCAGGAAGAGTTTTGCCACCCCAGGGTGCAGGGAGGTTGGAGCACATTCCTCAAAGATTAGAGTGGTTAAGGTCAACACCCCAATGGTCTGAGAGGGGTGTACCTGTCCCCCATGGATTAGGGAAGGCCAGGTGGTCAACCCATTGCTCTGAGAGGGTTGAGCCTGTATGCCAAAGGTTAGGGACGGCCAGGTGGTCAAATCGTTGCTCTGAGAGGGTTGAACCTGTATGCCAAAGGTTAGGGGGAATGTTGTCTTCACCTCAGTGTACTAAGGGGGCTAAGATTCTAACCCAAAGATTGGGTAAGGTGTGGCAATCACCCCAACACTCTTGGAGGGTGAGGTCTGGAGCTTGGTCTACACCCAGATGCTTGATGAGGGTGGAACCAAGAAAATGGCCGTTGGGCAAGCCTGTGGAAAGGGTGGGTTCCCATGTGGCCCCAAGGAGAAGAAACCATCATCTTAAGAATGACTCAGACTTTGAAATCAAATGGAGGATGCCCTGCAGGTTTTACTGAACTGTAGAGGATCCATGACTCATGTTTAACACCCCAATTTCTCCTTATAATGTTGAAAATGTTTATCTTTTGTCTTTCCATTTGTATATTGGAAGCAGTTAAATGGTTTTGTAAGATTCAGAGGTTTATAGCAGACGGGACTTTGCCTCAAGATGAACTGTATTTCTTTAAAATGATTTTGATATGATTTTGTACTTGAATTGTTACTGATTTAAGTTTTTTGTGAAAATTGTAATATATTTTTGAAATTCAGAGGGTGGAATATAACCGTTGGGGAATTTGATGTAATTATGAATTCCAAAAATATAATTGGAACATGCTTGCAAATTGATCTGTTAATCTGGACATGATTAGGTTAGGATTAGGGCATTGAGCCCCACCCCTTGGTGGGTGGGGAATTGAATATAAAAGGTAAGGCAAAAGACAGTTGAAGCAGTCTTTTGAGAAGCAGTTTTTTTTTTTTTAATTTATTTTTATTGTGGGTAAAAATCAAAATTCTCACAATACATACAAACATTTGCAAAATGATATATAAATATATATGCATATATGTGTATTTGCTTACAAAAATGTTATTTATATATATATACATATATTTTAAGAGGTGCTTAGATTACCCAAAATATTACACGGAACCCACTGGGATTCCCATGTTGCCCACCTCCCACATCTTTGCTCTTGTAAATGAGACTTAGCCTGCAGTTGTGGGATGCCTAAGGGTTGCCACCTGAGAGCCTCCTTGTTGCTCAAATGTGGCCTCTCTCTAAGCCAAACTCAGCATATGATTGCATTACCTTCCCCCCAACGTGGGACATGACTCCCAGGGATGAGCCTCCCTGGCAATGAGAAGCAGTTTTGATGTTGGAAAGAAGGCTCCAGAAGAAGAGAAGCGAGCCATTTGCCTGACGTCTACAGCTGACCTTGTGGAGGAAACAGAGGAGCTAAGCCCAGAGAGAAACGCAGCCCCGGGAAGAGAGGAACCCCAGAAGCCTGAACCCTGGAAAACGCCAGCAGCTGTCTTGCTCTAACACGTGGCAATAGACTGTGGTGAGAGAATAGACTTAACGCTTTATGGCCTGGTAACTGTGGACTTCTACCCCAAATAAATACCCTTTATAAAGACCAACCCATTTTTGGTGTTTTACATTAGCACCCCTTTGGCTGACTAATACAGTAGGATAAATACATCTTTTTATTTTTAAACTGTAGAGAGCAAAGTATTTTAATGAAGAAATATACTATTCTATAAACCAGGGCCTAATAGCCTGGAACTGGTACTTTCGCTCCCTAAAAAGTCCAACGAGACAAGGCAATTATGGACTCTGAAACATTTTTATTTTTAGTTCCTTGTAATAGCGATTCATTCTCTGCTATGGTACATTAACTGGGAAACAAGTTGAAATGAGGGTTTTGGCACCTTTAGAATAATTGATTACATTTACCAAATACTTAATAGTGCAGAGAGATTAGTGGGGTGATAGAGGAGGAAAAGGTAGGTCAGGGGAAAGTACATCCAAGAGAGTATGACTTTCAATAGAGGTAAACCAAATTGACATCTGTGGAATACAGTTTAGCTAACTTTTTATTCTTTCAGTTTATTCTTCGAGTAGACAGCACTTTGGTTGTTTATGCAGATTTTTGCCTTTATGTGTAATGCAGTGTTACTTTGGTGAGCAGGAGCAATTAGTTGTTTACAAATGAAGAGTGTAGCAGGCACAGCTGTGATACTCTTTTCCGTTGCACAATAACTAGCCATCTCCAATTGTCCTCTATGTCTGGGTGCATTATTGGTAACACTGTTAGTCGGCCTCTTCTCTTTCCTTTTCAGTTCAATCCCTTTTGTTTGGGAGGCCTGTTACTTTACTTTTTGGCCCACTTTTCCTTCAGTGGTTCTGCTTGCCTATCTGGGGGGTCCTTTGGGAAGTTCCTACCAGATGCCAATAGAAGTGGAGCTGATAATGTCAAAATGGAAGGAGTCTTTGGGAAGGGTAGAATGTTATGAGGGAAGCAAGTTGAGGTTACATTGGCTGTCAAAATAAATATAATCGTAGGCTTCATTAATGAAATAAAGCTTCCAGTTATGGGAGGTATTAGCCCCTCTGAACCCCAGAGACCTGTAAAGGGCTTGGAGACCATGTCATTTGTGGAACAACATTCATATTGCTCAATTGAAGAAGAGGCGGTTGCATGAAGCCGATATTAGCATTGGTCTGCACTGGGCAAACGTGTTAAAATGAGGAGACTAAAATGAAAATGCCACAAGAGTATAAAATATTTTTCTTATTCTAATTGTTTCAATTGTGAATTAGTTGAGTAAAAATGCATAATGTGTTTGAACACAGGACCAGCTAATGGGTTGAACAGAACAATAGCTTTCATGCACTCCTGATGGGAAATCAGTTCTCAGTTGTACGGGCAGAAGATGATTGTTTAGTGATCAGGGACATTCCTCTTACTTTTGTAGTGGCTCTGAATTTAATCTCCTCATCAATAAAAAACAAATCAGGTGATTGCCACTGAGAGAGGCGGGGTTGTAGAAAGAGGAACCGATGGCTATTATGTGGTCTTCCACCTCTTGACACCCTTTACAGCTTTGTAGTGGTGTGCTTTCAGTGGGGTTAGAAAGGAGTTCATATCCTGGAAAAACCTTGGTTGTGGCTTACTTTCCTCTTAGAGATATTGAGAAAATAAACATATAGTGGGGAATTTTAAGATTTTCTGGTGCTACAATATGTTTCTCTAAAAGGCACTTTCATAATAATAATAGTAGTAGTAACAATAAAAATGATGATAGGCCCAAACAACAGAAGAAATATTAACTTATAAAAATTAAGTTTTAAAAGGCAAATTTTATGAAAAAGTTTGGCCCCCATAAGATCTTTATTATTTTTAGAGCACACAGGGAGAGGTCATTAATACCTCCAATAATTCATTCCCTATCTTTGCATGCCTTTTTAATTTATTTTTTAAAGCAGAAGAGAACTTCATGAGGGAACAAATAAAAGTAACCCTTGTTTGTACAGAAACATAGTGGGTACATTGTTGGCTTATGACCTTTAGTAGACAGAAAAAAAAGTCTGGCTTCAGAGACATTCATGCTCTGTTATCTAGGAAGAGAAGATACAGAAACATCATCCTTAGTGCAGAGATCATGTTTCTGAACACAACAAGGTCTCCTGTGTTGCTTCTTGTGACTGTCCTTGCTTTGGGGCACCGAATGAGATTGGGCTGTGAAGGATGGCACACAGCTAGCTGGTGAGTGATAGGGAGAGACCAGAGATCCAGCAGCACCTGAAAGGAGCCAGGATGGTGACTCAATATCTTTCAGCTCCTTCTGGAGAAAAGGTACAGTGTCAGGCTATCAGGAGGAGAAGAGAACCAAGCATAAAATCAACATCCTTAAAATCCATAAAAGAAGAAAGAAAAGCATTCTCTTTGTTCCCCACCAAGGTGTGTAAGTTTTAAGGTAATCTATTTTTTGAGGGCTGACAGAAAGTGGGTTTGACGCACCGAGGACACCAAAGGTCTCCACCTGCAGGACACTTCAGTAAAGAGCTCGATCTTCCTTTCTTACCTCTGACAAGTTGACTAGAGCAAGTTTTAAGAGGCAACACAAGCTAGGGTCGATTTATCCTTATGTAAAGGCTGCAAAAAAGAATTTGAAAGTCATGAAATTCTGACCACTGGAGAAAACATTTATTGGCTCAAAAATAAGTCTCCATGGTTTAATTAGCTACCCCTTCAAACATTGATTTTTCCAGCACTTGTACTGAATGTAACTTTTATCTTTTATTCCAAACTTTACAGAAGAGCCAACTCCAAATCCAGCTGGATTTGTGGCCATAGGGAAGTTGCTTGATTTTATTAAGCATGGCTTATGTTCTCTCTCTCTCTTCCCTGACACTCATACATAACTTGTAAAATCAAGAATTAGAGCTAGAGAGAAGCAAAATCTTCCTCCGAACTAAAGGTTTTCCCTGGTTCTGTCCCCCTTAGATCACAGATGTCCGAAGGCAGTTCTGATTGCAAGTGTTACCTAAGGGGGCATTCTTCTCGGGTGCTCTGTCCTTTGTGCTCCCACAGCACATTGTATATACCATTGTCATGGCACTTACAGCACTGCACTATAACGGTCTCTTCAACTTAACTGTCCCCAACACTAGAAATGAGAGCTCCTTTTGAGGGCAGGAGTGGAATCTGATTCATCTCCATATCCCTAGCATCTATCATGGGGCCTGGCACACAGTCTTAACAGTGTCTGTTAAATTGAATTAAGTAATTTCAGTCCTGAGCTGTACTAGCTGCCATTTGTTCTGCAACAGAAGTCAAGGATGGCCAGAGAGCATGAGATAAACCTTTTCAATTGTGGGAAGGGCTATTAGTGATCCCCTTTTGCTTTTCCTTCCGCCTGTCTCAGTGCTTCCATCTATCCTTTCACTACTGCTTGCCTACAGTTTGTGCAAAGAAAGGTCTTAAATGTAGTTCAGGCTTTTCTCTGACTTTTATGGTGTCTTTCCTTCTGGGACTGATGGCTTTGTCATTTTATTCAGCCTTTATATAGTACAGTCAAATCTGATTAATTTAGACTAAATTGGGAGAAAGCCAGTCAGAATTATAGATAGAAAAGAAATGCAGTTTTATTATTTTCAAGTTCACAGAGTGATAAGAAGTAGACTAACAAAGCCCTTGCTAGGATGTTTTGCCAAGTAGAAATCCTGGACCTGCTTTCATGAATAAATAAGAATGATGTGCAATTAACATATTTATTGTTTGTAAATTGCTTCTAAAGTGCTTAAAAACAATTTATTCTCTTAAGTAGTTTAAGCACTTCCCTTGTAATCTTGTTTACACCATAATTTGCCTAGCAAACCTTTTAAAAGTAGAACAGCTGCCTAGCTCTGTCTGAATGATGACCAAATATGAATTAGTGAAGTCTAAACTGCAAAGGTGTGACTCCCACATGGTGGAACAAGTAAGCCTGAGACTGAAGCTTTTAGGAAGTGAGCAGAGCAGATTCTTCCTTTCCTCTTTAGTAGCTGTTAGTCACAGAGGCAGGGCTGTTCACTTCTACTTAAAGAAGAAAAGACCTCCGTCACCCAGAAGTAGTGCTTGCTGTCCTTCCAGCCCCCCTCAGTGGTCTAATGCCAGAGGATTTCCACTGAGGCAGTAAAAATGGAAAATTTACCTTTTTGGTAATTTCACTATGATCAAACAATCCCCAGTGGGCAAAACTAATAGAAGAAATATATTTGATTGCAGTTTATCTCTAGCAATTATAGATGAGCAATTTAAGTGGCAACAAAGCAAGTCATTTGCTAGAATGAGGCCTTATTTTACAGAGCTTTATCATTTGACATTCTCTGGATCATTCAGCTAAAGGCAATTGATTTCCTTAGGTGGATTATGAATCCTCTTTCTACCATTTTCCTAGAACCAGTTACTTTTCTTAATGACAGGATATTGACAAGAAGTGATTTACAAACATCATTTGCACTAAATTTCACTCCCCTCCCCCATGAGAAATTTAGTTAACAACTTACAGCATTACGATTTACTCTTCGAGAACGCCTTGGGAGAACTGAAAGGAAGGAGCAGATCAACTGGAATGGATGAGCTAGGGCCTGGATGTCTGGGTGTCAGAAGAACTGAGTTCTAAACCCATGTTTGCTATAAATAACTAGTTGTGCTATTGTTTTGGGGTGCCTGTGAGGTTCTCTGAGTACATTTCCTTCTCTTCCAAATTTTATGGGTGTACCTGTGTGGGAGATGTGATTGGGTAATCTCTAAGGTCTTTGGGAGTTTAAAAGCTCTAAGGGTTTTCCAAAGCCTGCAGTGGACGTCATAGCATTGTTAGGTTGTACTAATGATTTCAAGAAACTTTGCAAATGACCACATTTGGCAGTAAAGCAACTGAAGTCTATCATGACTGAAAAAATGATTAATATTGCATAAAAGGAAGCATTTAAAATGTATAAAAGATAAACCTCAGAAGGATAGATTGAAAGCAAAAATCAATAAATCAACAATTTGGGGCTTCTATTTTCTACTGTCTATAAAATTAGACAGGGTGGAAGTTGCTCTGGTTTGGGAAGCAGGAGTCTTAGGTTCTTGCTGTGGTTCTGCCAATAGTTAGCTATTTGATTTTGAATTATAAACCTCTCTGGGCCTCAGTTTTCCATCTGTTAAAAAGGGACAGTAATTCCTTGCCTATTTACTTCTTAAGACTATTGTGGTTATTGAAAGAGAGCATATGTTGTTTATGTGGGAGGGTGTGGGAGGTGTGGGGAGTGGGGCATATGGGGATCCCTATATTTTTTGTGAAACATTTGTGTAATCTAAGTATCTTTTAAAAAATAAAAATATATATTAAAAAAAAAGAGAGCATAGGTCAGGGCTCTGTGAAAAACTGCCATGCCTATACAAGATGCTATTCAAGAAAAGAATTTTTATAATGAGGCCATTGAGATATGTGACCCTATAGGTGTTTCCCATTACATGAGATTGTAAAACACCCTCATTGAAGATATGGATTATATCCTGTACAATATAATGTATATCACACATTGGCATCTTAATATGAATAAATATAGGATTTTAACTTTTTAGGTTTTTAAGTGATACTTTGGGTGAATGAAAGAGATGGGAAAAGAGGGGTGGTAAGGCAGAAAGTTACTATACTAATTCTTGAGAAATATTGAAACAAATACAAGTCTAAGAAATTCAAAAGTCTTTCTTCAAAGAGCTTTGAAGGCTTACATTTCTGATTCATTCTCTGATAGAGACAGATGAGATAACCTTATCTCATAGAAGGGTCTGACCCCAGTTATTATGCAATTAACAAATAGTGGAGGTGACAGCTAAATAAGTAATACAATGTATTACTTGATATTGTAGAGGTAAATTTACTCATTATACTTCCTTCAGTTACCGAGCATGACACATTTCAGAACTGTGGAATCCTGAGTCACAGTCTTGTTCTAAGGCAGTGCTGCCCAATAATAATTTATGTGATGATGGATATATTCTATACCTGTGTTGTCCAGAATGTTAGCCACTAGCCATGTATGCCTACTGAACACTTGAAATGTGACTACTGTAATTGAGGACCTGAATTTTTAATCTAATTAAAAGCACTGGGAAGCGGATGCGGCTTAGTTGGTTGGGCTCCCGTTTACCAAATGGGAGGCCCTGAGTTCGATTCCCAGGGCCTCCTGGTAAAGGCAAGCTGGCCTGTGTGGTGCGGTGAGCTGGCGCAACAAGATGACGTAAAAAAGGGAGACAAGCAGACACAGAAAAATGCACAGCAAATGGACACAGCGAGCACAAGCAGCAAGGGAGGGATAAATAAATAAATAAAAATAAATCTTTAAAAAAAGCGCTAATATGCTTTAATTAATCCTGGGGTGAGGTGTTTTTTGCATGTTTGTTTGTCTTTTTAAGAAGAGAGATTCTGTGACAGTTGAATCATAGCAGAGGAAGGCAATGGAGCGAAGGAAAACTAGTTTATAAAGGTTTTAAAAAGTCTCAAATCTTGCCCTTCACATAATTTCAGATGGTGTGAGGTCATTTCAACTCTGTTGAAGTTGAGTTCTCTCTCTCACATGCCTGTGCCCGTGTATGCACATGCTTCAGCTAAGGTGCCTGCTGTAGGTTGGACTCCTTCTATACCTTTTGAATCAACAATTGGAGAAGTTGTGTGTGTATGTTTGTATAAAATATCCCATGTGAAAGGAAAGACTGTTCATCACATTATTCCTTTTTCTGATGGGACAGCTAAGGAAAGAATGAGATAAAATATCCTAGTAGGGAACCTCAGAAAGAAAACTATTCATAATGTTCAACAGGAATTTAGTTGGAAATAGAAATGTGTTCAAGGGATATCAGGTTTATGACCTGAAAATAGGAAGACTTGCCATTTGCCTGGTGTTTCACAGTTTTAAAAAGCACCTGCATATAGATTATTTTATTTCATCATAAAAACAACCCTGTAAGGTAGTTATGACAGATCTTATTTCCATTTTATAGACTAGAAAGTGAGGGTCAGAGAGGTTCAATGATTTCTGCAAGGTCACACAGCCAGTAAGAAAAATTTCTGTCTTCATCTTGAAGGCTTTCTATTTGGAGGCCTTTTAGGACCTTTCTTTTTAATATTCTGTGATCTTTTTTTCAAAGCTTATAACTGTCTTCACTAACAATAACCAGGGTGACTTTCAGCCCTAAATAAACCTGTGTCTACCAGGAATAAGCAATTTTAAGTATTTGGACACAAAGATACATCACTTTTTCCCTCACAAGGTTTATATATATGTATGTGTATATGTATATATGTATATATATGAATTAAGATATGATTACTCACACCTGTTTATCCTTGTCTAACCACAAACAAAATGTTTCTTTGTTATCAAGTAGACACAAGTACCAAGCAGACCAGGATGAGGGGTGGGCAGTGCCACTTTCCTTTGAGAAAAGGGTATGTTCATTTGGAAATATAAATGAAGAAAGAGGGGTCAAGAGTATCTGAAAGACTGATCCAGAGAGAGCTGGGGAGCAAGAAAGCTGAGAACAGTATGGGGAAAGGAAGGCAGAACTGAACTGCACAGTTTGAGGGGTATGATTGCCTGACACAGTATGGTGTTATACTTCTGACAGTGTTAATTTTTTTGACAGTCAAGTTTGGAATTGTTCCTGGTCTTTGCTGCTGGGAGTGTGATGGTAGAGGGAGAATGAGTTTATTCCCCCTCATTATTTCTTAATCTTCCTGCAGAAGGAAATTGCTCTAGTTGTGTTCACCACCCTTGAACCTGTCATGTTGAAGCAGGCTAGGGTATTTTTTTTTTTTTTTATATTAAAAAAGATCTCTTTGAAGGCTTTTCCTGATTATTCTTTTTTTTAAATTTTTTTATTATGGGTAAAAATCAAAATTCTCACAATACATACAAACATTTGCAAAATGATATATAAATATATATGCATATATGTGTATTTGCTTACAAAAATGTTGTTTATATATATATACATATATTTTAAGAGGTGCTTAGATTACCCAAAATATTACACGGAACCCACTGGGATTCCCATGTTGCCCACCTACCACACCTCCCATCACATCCCACACAAACATCTCCCACAGTGTGGCCCACCACCCTCAATGAACTTACACATCCTGGAGCCTTGCCACCAACCATAGACCACAGTTCACACTGTAGACCACACTCTCTCCCACTCAGTTCTGAGTGGTGTGTGCTGACATGACTCCCGGGGATGAGCCTCCCTGACAACGAGGGATTAATACCAAGTGCCAACTGGCAACACAACTGGAAAAAGACCTTGAATAAAAGGGGGAAAAGGTAAAGACAAATGAGTTCAAGTGGCTAAGAGACTTCAAAAAGAGCCGGGAGGTCATCCCAGAGGTAACTCTTAAGCACACCTCAGTAGGAGCTCATAGAACATCTAAGTGCCTATCACCCCACTCAGTGGGGTTCCTGAGAACTCTGGAGACACCCTGGTCCTATATAAGGGGGGATAGCCCCAGAGACTGATGCCTTATTAGTGGGTTCTATTTTGGAATCTGTGCTCCTGAGAGTGACAGAATTAGACTCAAATAAGTCCTCCCTGCACATGGTTCACCAGTCCCTTCTATTCAAACCTATATGTGATGCTGGAGTTTTTAGGTATACTTCCAGAGACTGTGGCTAGGGTATTTTTTCCTCCCAAACAGTGCACCCAGTCAGCCAGTCCTAATTACTTCCATTTCATTGTATTTTCCAGAATCCTAATGAGGTGTGGCCTAATGGTGTGAGCACAGACCTGGAGTGAGGGATCTCAAATTCTAGTTGAAGATGCAACACCTCCTTTATCTAGCAGAGGACAGTCTCTTAACCTGATCTGTACTGTCACTAATGGAGCTAATCTTATTTATTTAATTCATAATGGGAGTAGGAGGATTAACTAACTAATGTTGGTTAAAAGGCTTTGAGGAAAAGAAATGGCAAGTTTTTATGAATTGTGTCCATTTTCAAATACAAATTCTTCTTTTGGGATGGTATTAACAGGAGGCACTTACTCCACTGCAGTCCTTAAGTACCTCACAGAAGTCTGGCTGGGGGGATGAGAAGCAAAATTCCTCATTTTTGTGCTCTGAGCTGTATAGAAAATATAGCTACCTTCAGCCCAGCTTTCAACTTTGGTGTCTGTTTTCTGCCCATTTAAAAATCGTCCTTTCCCTTATGGTTCCTTTAAGGTTTAGAAATTCTCTCTCCTAAAACCCTCTTTGTTTACTGTTTCTGGTGCAAAATGACTACAGTGTTTCAGCTGTGGCAGGGTAGGGGTTGGGGAGGATGATCCTTACTTATAACAACAGCCTGTTAGACATTTTATAATTCTTTGTGATAACAGGTACCATATAAATGCAAGATGCTTTAGTAAGTGTTGTTTTGTTGGTTCACTGCATAACTACATTACAGATTTCTTACTCTGATAATTTCAAGCTGCTGATAATATTAACCATTTTGTGAGGTGTAGTTATGGCTTTGCTGGGCATGACTTACACCACTCTTAATCAGTAGCTTTTTGATTAATCTCTATTTTAAAATCAGGTCAAACCCTCATCTTCCCACCTCTCTACCTTACCCTGCATAAAATGAGAAGGCCTATTAAGATTTGTGAGAAGGAAAAGGTAGGGGATTTTAGAGAATGAGTCACATTTCCATTACTTCATAGAATTCCTCTTCCTATTGCTTCTCATTTATAGTTCACAGACTGATGCTGAAGTGTAAACGGTTTCTTGCCTCGAACACTGATCTGCTGCCATGATTGTTGAAATTGCTATAAACTGAAGGCAACTGTGGATTTCTTTCAGTGCCTAATAATTTCAACAGAGCAAAATGCCCTTTATTTAAATAGCGGTCATAATTAGAAGGTTGCCAATGTTAAGCAACCATGGAGTCTGATTTTGAGAAATGTTTTTGTGCTTCATTAAGTTTGAAATTAGTACTTAAAAGGTCAAGTATAAATAATCTGTTTATATTTTTGTGACAGTAAATATAAGTGGATGCTGTTTGTGCACATCCTTGACTCTGCTCATTCCAGTGAACTAAGAACCACTCGGTTTGCCATGGCAGCAATCAAAATATCTGCACCAAAAGAGAACAATGCAGGATTTCATTGACCAAAACAAGAAAATTATCTGTTGGGATTGTGTCTAATTAGAAAACATCAGTATTACAAGCTAATGTGTTCAGTATTTCCAAAATGGTATCTTACTCTACTGTTTCTGTGTCTGCATGAAACAAGCTAGTACAAGGGAAATAAAATTAGAAGGATATGCCATAGGCTCTTTTTTACTCCTTCGCTCTTAAATAAGCATGTGGAGGCAAATGGGTTTTAAGTGATTTTTTAATATAAATAATGGAATTAGCATTGGAACTGGATTTGGGGGTATTGTTTTGGCCCACAGGCACAGGGCCACTTGCCACTTTCCCTCCAAATATTTTGAAAGTCTTTTCAGATGAGGAGGCTCACTCAATAGAAATTGCTCTCTGCATGCAGTCAGGGCCTTCACAGCAATTAAGTAGCAGGGAAGAGAGGAACCAATCAAATATAATTTATCAGAAAAGGATGGAACAGCTCAGGTTCTGAGAGTGCTAGGATTGATCCAGGAGAGGTCATACTATATATGGAACCTTGTGCTGTTGCTTGTGGGAGGTCTTATATGGGTTTCTAATTGTCAGTTGGAGCAGTTCACCAAGTTATGGCTTATGAAAGTGGTGTCCCATAGTCATCATTATGTCATCTTCTAAATATGGTTACCAGTACCTCTAAAAGGACAGTTGAAATGGTCACCAAAACTCAGGGAAGAAAGTGGCTCATTCCTGGATCTCTAAGGCTATGTGACTGGGCCCTCCAGCTAGGTTTGGAGAACTATCTACAATTAGTGCATGCTAAATTTTTCCTTTGTCTAACTGCTAGATTATTTTCTCTTGATTCATTCACTAGAGGTAGCCAAGAAAGTCATTCTGAGAAAAATAGTTCTGAAGCAGGCCAATCACTTCCTTGATGTTACCATTCTAAGTTTACTTTCCATCTTAGTTGTAGGTAATGCCAAGAATAGTGCTACTGTTTTTTTTTCCTTGTTGTCCTTGTTGTCATGGCATGTTTTAGCTGAGTCAGTGTTTAATAGTGGCTCTAGCACTTAACGTGTGTATTTGTTTTCTTGGCAGTTTAAGGGGGAATAAGAGTTGGAACTTGCTTTGAAATGCTTTGCTGTGTAGGGATGAAAGGCACTTTGAGCCTGCAAAATAGGTTTAATGGGTTGTTGTCACATATCTGGGGATGTAGTTTGACTCCAGGATTTGTTTCACTGGTAACTGTTGTTGATGATTATTTACTCCTCAGGTGAGTTTTGTTTACACAGGATGAGAAAGTTTGACTTTTGTATTGGCTCTGTCATTTTATTTACTCTTAAGCCACTTTTACTCACATTGAAGTCTTGCTGATTTTGCATTTGGTATGTAGAATAGGCATTAACTGGTTCCTGAGAGCTTTTACAAGCAGATACTACTTTAGAGACCACTATGCCCAACAAAGGGCTTAGAAAAGAGTCCAAGGGCCTTATTCAGAAGATCGTGCCTGTCTGTTAAAATCGTATGGTGCTCAGCCTCATCTTTCGGCAGGCTCTTTGCTCTTTTCAGCAGGGTCTGAATTGCATGGATTCCTGCAGAAAGCTGGCAGGTTTCTCAAGGAGGTCTTTGTAGTAAAAATTGCAACTGGGTTGCTTTCACAGCTTTAAGCCAGTGAAAGATGGGGCAAAGTACTTTTTTTAGGCCATCTTTGTCACTTCTAGGTAGTCTGAACACATCAGTAGCCTCAGTGAAATCTTAGGAGTGATGATGAAAAGCCAGCAAGAGGGGAACTCTGAATTTGGCTTTTTAAATATTAACCATACAGCCTGTGTTTCCCATCCATAGCTCTGAAAGCTGCTAGAGTCCTAGTCCACATGTAGAAAAGTAGCTGCCACACTGTCAGTCTGTTACTCAGAGGTCTACAATCTGGAGAAACCTTATCTTCTCACAGAAATTTTATCTACCCTGCTTTGGACATACTCTTGTATGTCACCATTGCCATTCGCAGAGATGTGGCAGGACTGATGAATTTGCGTGGGCAGAAAGTACCTAACTGTGTCATCTTACCCTGGCAGTTATATCCAGACTATTGTGTATTTATATGGTGGTAGTTGGGAGTGAAGATGGAGAATAAATTGCAATTATAGAAGGCAGTGTGCAGAATGGATTTTTTTTTTTTTAAGAAATAGAACTAGCTTGGCCTAATAGAATTGGTCATATGCTTTAATTGGGACAATTAGTCTCATTCTTAATTTCTTCCATTTATTCTTAGGTTATTCCTTGATACATTGCATGAATACTTAATAAATGCCCTGCATTGTGGCAGATCGCATAAGGACCCCAAAAGAGAGCTTCCAGTCTAGATGGGGAGATGAACTGACATACTATACACAAAATAATAATAGAACCTGAGACAGTGCATAATTACATTATGCAGTCTTTATATAAAATGTTGAGGAAATACTAAGCAATGTAGGATGATCATTGATGGAGATATATTAGAAATGAGGCTGACTAGGTATGGGGGAAGTAGGAGACTTGTATTTAATGAATATTCAACTAAGGATTTAATTTAGATTTAATTCTAAATGCAACAAAGAGCCACTGTAAGGTCTTGAAAAAAGAAGTGATGTGATGATAATAGTGAGAAAGATTACTCAGCAGTTTGCAGAATGGTCTAGAGCAAAAGAAAAACGGAGATGAGTAAACAGTGACACAAGGTGATGAAGACTGTGGAAATGGTGCAGAAGGGACAGATATATAAGCTATTTCTAAGAATTTCAAGATTTTATAATCTCTTTGATAGGAAATGAAGTGTTCCTACTTTTATGGCATGGGTTAGGTGTGTGGCACAAATAAAAGTGCCAAATCCTCTTATGTGAGTCACCTACCCTAGTCAAGCCATTTGGGTGCTAATTAGTTCTATAAAGTAGCAGAGTAATTCTTAAAGTTGTACTCCAGTGGCCCAGTGGCCTGTGTACTAATACATGCATGTATCGGCATGTAGGTATATACCATTCTCTGTGTCTATATATATATATTTTTTTTTAAATTTTTTTTTATTATGGGTAAAAATCAAAATTCTCACAATACATACAAACATTTGCAAAATGATATATAAATATATATGCATATATGTGTATTTGCTTACAAAAATGTTATTTATATATATATATA
>JAKSZT010054494.1:706957-743602 GCA_026826555.1 Tolypeutes matacus | reverse complement strand
TACTGCATTGCTTCCTGGTTTTTATTTTGTGCACTGGACTGGTCCATTTTTCCAGTTTCTCAGAGTCATTTGTATTTTTCTGTTGCCCTCTGGTCATCATATTATCTTGATGGGTTTGTTCAGTTGATTAGCCATTCTCTATGCTCTAGAATTTTATTTAGCTGTTGGTTCTACTTGTGAGTTAAGTTTTCTCTTTGGCAGTTTTTCTTCTTATTTTATTTCCTTGCTTCTTTCTATGTTCCCTTGTAGGCAAAAGGTTAGGGCCAGAGGAATCAAAAGATGTAAGGAAGGCAGAAGGATAATGGAAATATTGATAAAAGTTAGAAGAGGGGCAAAATGAGACTTAATGAGTTGAATATTTAACTTGTGTAGGCAGTGTAGAGTTCTAGGAAAAAATATGGAGTTCTTACAATGGACTGGGAAAACAAATGGAGGAATATATTTATATATAGTGATTTAGAAGGCTAGAATTATGAGGAGGGAGAGAAATAGTAGAGAAAGGTCTGAAAGGTAAAAGTTAATACTAATAAAAAAAAAAGAAAAAAGAAGAAGAAGAAAACAAAATAGATGGAATAGAAATTGACACCCTTAAGTTGTGGGCCTATGAAAAAATGTTGTCTCTAAGAGCCACAACAGAAAACAGAAGGCAGAAAGATGCAGGAAGAATAAGTGATAGTTTTTAATACAGAATCAATATATACAGTGAGTGGGAAATTACTGAATAAAAGCCCAGGAAAGAAGCAACCAGCTGGCAGCACCTATTTAAAAAAAAAAAATAGAAGCAAAAAGGAAGGGGGGGAGGAAAAAAGTGAATAATAGCAATAGACCAGAAAGTACCAGAGAGAAACCAAAGATCCACACAGGCAAGCAGTCAAACAGAGCTACGGGGGGTCAATGATTCCCCTAGGGTCCACGTGGATCCTTCCTGCCTACTTGTGTTTATCAATGAATTTCCCCACAGGGTTCTATATGCAGGTCCTGAAGCAGCTTTTAGCTATTAAACTAAAGTAAAAAGAATTTATTTTTCATTTGTTGAGGTGACCTCACTTTTTTTTTTTTTTTTTTTCAGCCAAATGCAGGACCCAAAATAATTCCTCCTCTAGACCAACCCCCTTACGGAAGGGACCCTAGCTGGGCCCGTGGAAATTAATCAAGCACGTCCCACTTTCCGGACTCCCCAGGTTAGCTGAAGCTCTGATGTTAGTCAGTGAGGAGTGCTAAAGATGGCGGATTCCGCCCCTTTTGGTGCCGAGCTCCAGCGTCACCGGGCTGCTCAGTAAATCAGTTTGAGTGCAGATTCGCGTCTGCTCTCAGCCTAATGGTGCTTCAGGTCGGCTTATCTGCTCCCCAAAGCTATGGGGCGGTGCAAGCAGCCAGATCAATGTCTAAAAATATAAAATGCCCTTCCCTGTCTTCCAACCGAACCCTCACTTTTTTGGGAAATGTCCCTTCCTCCTGGCTCCGCAGCAGCCCGGGTCTTATCCCTGGGTGGCTAGGGAAATTAGCTCCGTTCCCCGACCAAAATCCCCCCTCCGGTTCACCAGGTGCTGATTAGCTCGTTTGCTCTGTTCACACAAGTTCCAAGGGGCGCCAGGCAGCCAGATCCCCAGAAAATAAAACTTTTTCGCCCCACCCGCGGCTCCAAATGGCCGTTTTATTTTTTTTTCCCTAACCGCGGGGCTCAGCCGCCTGTGCCAACCTCCACCGGCAGCCTCAAAACTCACGAATCTCCACCGTTCGGTCGACGCCGCCGATCCGCGCAGATAGATGTCCCAAGCTTCTCACTCCACGCGTGCACAGCACAGACCCCCGGGCAGGACCCTGTCCACAATCCGCCTTGCTCTGGGAGCTTGCAGTGTGCGCCCTCCTACACTAACGCCATCTTGCCTTCTCCCTATATATATTTTTCATGTTTTCGGAATGGTTGACATTTTGACTAGCCCTGTAAAGTGGTCCATTAGTTTGTGACCTCTTTGAGGGCAGAAGGCAAAGGCTGTATCTTTTTTTTTTTTTTCATCATTAGTGCCTAACAGGCCTTGGCACATGTTTATTGAATGGATGAATAAGAACCATATTATTTTAGACTGCTGGAATCTGTGGGAGGTTAAAAGGAACACTGAGATAATTTGGGTTATTTTCCTCATTTTATAGATGGATAAATTAAGGTTTTACGAGGGGTAAAGTGATTTTATCAAGATCATCAGTGAGTCAGTAACAAAGATGGGGAGGGAATTCAGGTCTCCCCACTACACTATATAGCTTCCTGTGGTCAAATGTGTATGTGAACATGTGTGCGTGAGTGTGAGAGAGAGAGAGGGAGAAAGAGAGAGAGAGGGAAAGAGAATTAAGGCTGGGTGTGTATTGAGAACATATGATAGGTAATAGGTACAGTTGTTGTTTTTTCCAAGGTAAACATGACTTTTCTAGTGATGGGAAATCTGGGGATGGTGTCTTCTATTCCATCTTTTCTAAATCCCGCTTTTTTTCTGTCTGGATAGATGAGTCTTTGAATACATATTCTAGCTGGAGGCATATTGGCTTTATTTTTATGTGGAATTTACATTTTCATTTTTATTAGGGGGATAGGAAATAAGATACAGAATTTGTCAGTTCATTTCCCAAAAAAGTGCCTTTGTGAGAAGATGGCTATTTGAATATCTTAAACAGCAACCACTTTTAGAAAAGATTATGGTCTTTTCATTGTTGACCAAGAGGCACAATTATCATTATTGGAAATCAGCAGTTTTAAAAAGAAACAGCATTTTAAAATCACTTTTCTGTGCATCTGATTTAGGATTCCAGTCTCCTTGTTTGTATTGCTAAACTGTCTAAGAGCTAAAAAAAAAAAAAAAAAAAAGTTACCAGATTGCAGTTATAATGCTTTTCAGTTTGATGAGACTTTTAAAGCGTAATTTAAAATCGTTGTTCATTTTCAAATGAAAACCTTAAGGTTTGAGGTATCTCTGAATCCCAGAGTCTGTAACCTTTTTTTTAGCTTGGTGTAGTGACCTGGGAATTTGTGCCACTGGGCAAAGATCTTAGTCCTGGATACCTGCATTTATTGGGCTTCTTTCTCCTCATGGTTAAAGTCTCTCCTGGTGATAAATGTGGTGCTGAGAGAGCCGCACTTGTTCCTTCAGAGATCAAGGCACCATTTAGTAAGCTGTAAAAGTAATGCAAAATGACAATTACTAAGAAGGGCATTCTCTGGTACCTTGGAGGCCTAACAAAGTAGAAGTATTTGGCTTCTAATGTGCCAGTCTTATTAACATGGAGACATAATAGCACATCACCTACCCAGAAATCTCACTAGAAACCTCATATAAGCAGAAAGGAGCTAAGAACAGGAAGTAGTAAGCAAAGAAGGCTCCTGAGCAGGAAAACAAACAAGTAACAAACAACAAAACATTGCACAGAAGTCCATATACTAAATATTATGCAATTATCCTCTTAGTACAACATCTCAGCTCTCTACCCAGAACTTACTCTTATTTTCTAGACTAGTCTAACAAATTTAATTATCTAGTTTCTAAGAATAGTAGATTAGAAGCATCAAACTCGAAATGGAAGAGGAGTTGCTTTTGCTATACTAACAAGCACTGATAAGTAACAGCTGATGATAGTAAGTTGGTGAGGGACATCTGGTAAAAATTACAGACAAGAATTTAAAAAAACACTACCACACTTTGGGGTCATTGAATATACAGGAAAAATCTGCATGGTACAATAATTTATGTTCAAAAGCTGGTCCTATGTTACCAATAAGAGATTAAATTATACTTTTCACATTCTATTTTAAGGAACGGAACCTTGTAATGTGTTTTAGAAACAAGGCAGTATGGTGAGGATTTTACTTCAAAGTTTTAGCCTTTAGAGGGGGGAAAATCTCAGCTATTAGGAAAACTCAAGCATCCAGATTTATTCTTTGAGGGTTTCAGAAAACCAAGATTTTATTAAACCTAGGCCAAGTGAGAAAAGCCTGTTCTCGATGAATTCCTATGATAAAGACTTCTAATTAGAGAAAGGATTTGGGAGAAATATAAAAAATTATAAGAAAGTGACTCTTATTTACCTTTGAAACTAGAAATAAAAGTTTGAACTGGACTTTTTTTTTTTTTACTTCAAAATTAGGTTTTTCAGAAACAAATGTGTTTTTCTCTTTGCTGTGTTCCTGTGTTAACCTGGTTGTCTCATTGGAGATGGAGGCATTTCCTAGTGAAATTAATGTGACATTTAGAGGAAATTTCCCCTATCAAATGTTTCACTTTATTTGCCATTTAGAATACATAGAGAAGGGATTGGAAGAATGTCAAGCAAAATTTGATTAAATAAGGCTAACCAGGAGCTAATATTTTCATGTAAAAAAGAAAATATCCTTTATTTTTTAAAAAGTGTATTTCTGCTGTGGTTATTTACTCTCTATTGAGGAGACTTTGGCAGATAATCTGACAGAAGAGGTGGCATCTTCTAAACAGCTGGGCTTACCTTAGAAAACACAGCATATCAAGTCAAAGCTTATAGCCAGTCCTTTGCTCAAGACAGTTGTTCTCCATCCTGGATGTACATTAGAATTACCAGGGAAGATTTTAAGAAATGCCAGTGCCTGGGACCCACTGCATGCCAATTACCTCAGAATCTCTTGGAGTGAGTGAGGCTTTGGCATCAGTATGTTTTATTAAAAAGTTCCCCAGGTGATTCTAATGTATAGTCAGGGCTGAGACTCACTGACTTAGGACATGCAAACTATCAAGCCCTCAATGTTGTTGCAAGTAACTGTGAATCTTGTTCTTCAAGGAGTGAAGCTTGGTGGTTGCTATGGGTCCTAAGGGGAGGGGGAGGGAGGAATAGAATAGATGGAACATGGGGAATTTGGGAGGCATTGGAATTATTCGACATTATCTTGCAATGATGGATACAGGCCGTGTTAAATTTCATCAAAATTTATAAAAATGTATGTACCAAAATGTAAACCATAATGTAAATCATTGACCATGGTTAGTAACAATGCTTCAATATTTGTACATCAGTTGTCACAAATGCACTATCCACATGTAAAATGTTATTAATAAGGGAAAGGGGAAAAGGAGAAGGATGTTGGGTATTTGGGAATCCCTTATATTCTGTACATGACTTTTCTGTAATCTAAAGCTTCTTTGAAGGTAAAATGAAAAAAAATAAGACATTGGAGGAATAAATGAAAGAAAATGTCAGTATAAATACAAGACAACAGATCATACAGTGATGAAAGATATAATGCCAAATTAAAAAAGTTATTCTTTTATTTCAAATTCCTTTTAATTTTTTGTATTTTATTTGTCATTCTCAAAATGATCATTATTTCATTTTCTTATTAATTTTATTTGGTTATTTTGTTGGCTTCATTTTTCAAGAAGTTTTGGATCACAGAAGGGTTACAACTGTGGCAGGGGAGGATCATTGGTGCGGGTTGTCAGCGATGGGGGAATGCATGGGAGGAGGTTCACCTGGGGCATAGCTATAAGGCATGCAAATGAGTTCAAGTGTTCATGGGGCATTGTCATGGTGGGTGGAGATCCACACGGTAACCAAAAGAATATCCAATTCCCATCCTGGGGAGTTCTGCCACATTCTCTAATGGGACAGCAAGAATCCTCTGAGTATAGGGACAGTGACTAGTAAAGGAGGATGGACCATTGGTGGGCCCTGGATATTGATGACTGTACTTATGAACCTTTTCTTTTGAAATTGAAATTTAGCCTAGTATTATAGTTCCCTAAGAGTTACCTCCTGAGAGCCTCCTTGTTGCTGAAATGTGGCCTCTCTCTAAGCCAAACTCAGCATATAAACACACTACCTTCCCCCTGGCATGGGACATGACTCCCTGGGATGAGCTTCCCTGGTACTGAGGGATTATTACCAAGCACCAACTAGCAATGCATCTGAAAAAAGACCTTGACCAAAAGGGGGAAAGAGTAAAGATAAATGAGTTTATATGGCTATGAGACTTCAAAGTGAGTTAGGAGGTCATCCCAGAGGTTATAATTATGCATATCTCAGCAGGGTCCCTTTGACTGCCACAGTAAATATTGCCTCAAATAGTGGGGCTACTGAAGGCTCTGGAGACGTCCAGACACTATAGGCAGGGCTGACAGCTCAGGAGTTTGGCACCCTGCCAGTGGGCCCTACTTTGGAATTTATGCTCCAAAGTGTGACAGTGTTGGACTCAGTTGTGGTTTCCCTACACATGGCTCTTCTGCTCCTTCTATTTGAACCTATAGTTAGTACTAGAGTTGATAGGTTACATCCAAAAGACTTAAATCTTTGGGCTTTCCATGTACCAGTCAGGCCCTGAATCTCAACAGAGTTGCAACACCTACTCTCCAGTTCATTGGACTCACCCAGGACAACTAACAAGGAAATGATGATGGACAACACCCATCCCAAGGAACAGGCAGAGTCTGCAACTGCAAGCAAAATAGTCCCATCCGTCTGCCCAATGGGATCTAAGCCCCCTCTCAATTAGAGGCAGAGTGTTCATCACCATCCCAGAATCCTCAGGATTGGGGAGTGAACGATGGACTAGAGTAGACTTACTGTTATTCTACTATACACTTATTGTTATTCTAGCAATGGAAGAATGTTTATTATTGATGTGGAAGCAATGGCCACTGGAGGCTCTTGAGGGGAGGGAGAGGGAAAAATAAGTGTAATATGGGGGCATTTTTGGGACATTGGAATTGTCCTGAATGATGTTGCAATGACAGATACAGGCCATTTTATATCTTGTCATAATTTACAAAATTGTGCTGGAGAGAGTTTAAAGTATAATGTAAACTATAATCCATGCTTAGTGGCAGTGTTCCAAAATGTGTTCATCAATTGTAACAAATGGACCATACTAATGAAGGATGTTGTTAAGGTGGGAAAATGTGGGAGGGGTAGGTTGCGGGGCATAAGGGAATCCCCTGTATTTTTTATGTAACATTTATGTAATCTAAATATCTTTTTAAAAAAACTCAAAAAATATTTCTATATATATATGAAATATAGGAAAAGGATAAGCCTCAATGATACTTTCTTCGCTACAGCGGCAGATCACATTGGGTACATCTGCCCAGGGTTAACCCATCTGTATCCCCAAAGGAGGGAAAAAGAATTGTTAAGTTCTCTACAAGCAAGCCCTCTAGATCAGTTTCTTCCCTTGAATCAGTACTTGCGAGTGGGAATCCTCATAGTGAGATATATTATTCCATTAGGACCAGGAAGTAGTGGAGTCATCGGAAGCAAAATGTACATGTTTTTGCTTATTTGCGTGAATATGCAATTCTGGCACCATGCCGGCAGGTCAGGTTTCCACAGAGCTCCGTGTTTGACGTACAGTGCATGCAGGACCCTCATATGCAAAACTATTCAAAATATTCTTCTTGAAAACTGGCTTCTTTAACATAACAGTAGCTTGCAATGTTGCTCATGCTTTTCCTGCACAGCCAGTATCCTCTAGATTTCCCCGTTTTCATCTGCATGTTGATCTACTAAATTTAAAAAAAAAATTACTTAGTAAGTTTGGAGGCTGAGATAGATCACGGACTATTATTTTATTGCCTGAATGAGGTCAAACCCCGGATCCTACCCAGATTTTCAGATTCTATAAACATTAAGGGAAAAGACTGCTATCTGAGTCATGATGAATGCAGTTGAAATGCTCCTTTAGATTCACATTCTATTATTCCTATTTTACAGAAGAGGAAACTGAGGCACACAGAGATTAAGTAATTTGCCCAAGTTTGCCCAGTGAAACTAATAATTGAACTGTGCTCAGTTCTTAACCAATTCCCCATTTTGAAAGGATAGCATGTTTTTCAGCGGTGGTGGTGGTGGTTCCACTTGTTAAATTAGATATTGTGCTGAATATCTAAGTAAAGCATATTTAACCAACTATTATGTTGGTACAACAAATTAATTCAAGAAATGCTTGTTGATTGATTGCTTCTACCAGAAAATACTTAGATGTCATTCCCAACACAACTTCAAGTTTGCTTCTTCCTCTTGTGATTATGTTTGAAATAATTTCAGAATTCATTTTCTTATGAACAAATTAGAAATGAATTGTCCCTTCTGATTTTTACTCACCCAATTAATTTTTCCCAACAACAACAAAAATTACTTGTGGTTTACATTAAAGGGTATTTTATATTCTATATGAAAGCAGCATGAGTAGATATTACATAGCCCATCTTCAAATAAGGGGTATATGTGTTGTGGGCCTGACCATGCCTGGCTAAGTGCAGGACAAAGTTGTGATTTAGTTTCCTTTCCAATCCTTTCTTCATTTCTAACACCTATTCACTGCACCTGTTCCCATGCACTCTATGCACTTAGAGTCCCTACCCTGACTGCTGACTTTTCGGTGCCCATATGGTAATCAGATTTGATATTACTTGTCCCATTTGCTTCTTTACCAAACTGTGAGCTCCTTGAGAGCAATGGCTGCATCTTTGATTCTTAAGAACCTAGCGTAAATTAATGTCTGACAGGGAGTTCTCTGAAAGAATGGAAAAATGGTGAACCAGACAGGGAATCTGCTATTTTGTTAGCTAGACTGCTATGTGTTTACCTTTCCAAGCAACCTCAGTTGAGGTTATTTTAGAAGATGCCTAAGTAATGGTGGGAAGTTCTGGTAGAATGGAAGGAGAGTGAAGATGTGTTGGGTATTTTTCAGTTCTTCGAAAGCTTCAACAAGAGTGGTAATTTAGCATTTGGGGTAAGACCTGCTTTACTAAGATATTCATTTACTCATTGTTGACTTTTTCCTGGGTTCCACGTCTTCTAAGGCTGCCCCCTCCTCCTTTCCCCCAAACTTTGTGTGCTCATAAGCTGTTTTTCCATCCCTTTTGTATGGTAAGTATTCTGCATTTGCTTTTGCAAACCCTTGCTTACGCAGTCTACTGTAACCATATTATACAGTGGTGTTTAAATGATAGAAGCTGACATAGGGGTTTGCTTGCAAACTTCATGTTTCACATGAAAGGCTTTGACACCCTGTGGACTGCCTTTCACCCCATTTTAGGCATACTTGTGTGCCTTTATATCTGTGATAAAACAAAGTGCATAACAAGTGCTGAGCAAAATAACTTAAAACTTAAAACTAAGGGAAGTACAGAGTTTAAAATCCACATTGGGAGATTACCTTGTATGCATTTCCATATCTTTGGAATAAATATTTTACATGTTAATTATTGAACTACTAATAAATATACCTTTGAACTTCCAGTCAAATTGTGTCCACTGGGGAATGGAGAGCAACTAGTTTCTGTAAAGATTGTGGGTCATGTTGTATCTTCTCTGTAAGTGGTTGCATAGTCAGTAGACAGCCATATTCTAGGGAATGCTGTGTCAATTCCATGTTATCTGCAGGTGAAAGCTGTCTCCACAGAGTCCCCAGGGCCCCAAGGAGGCGGGAGTCATTCCTCAGGCTGTTTCCCTGCTATGGCCTTGGTTTCCAATTTATTCATTGGTTCTTGCCCAGTAGAAAAACTCCTCCTAAGGAGGACAGTTTGACTCTTCTCATGAATCATCAGTGTAACCTTTTTATTCATTTTTTCCCATTTCAGACTGAAAACTATTCTTTTGATTCCAACTACGTGAACAGCCGAGCCCATTTAATCAAAAGGTACGTTGTTTTGGTTGTCTATTTCTTCAAGTAAGCTTGAATTTTTTATCCACTTCTCTACTTCGCTGCACCACTCGATTTAATATTAAAAGGCAAACAAACATTTTTAATACCCATTCCTTTTTCGGATTTTAAAATGGATACCTATCTGCTTATTGTAGACAATATGGAAGATTCATAAAAGCAAAAATAATTAAATAAAAATCACTTTTAATTCTACCACTCAAAGAAAATCACTGTTGGCATTTTATCATATTTCTTTATATCATATCTCACATTTTAAAAAATAAAATTGTGATCATATTAAAATATAGTTTTTAATATAAATTTTTTTATTAGAGAAGTTTTATGTTTACACAAAACTTATGCAAAAATACAGAGTTCACATATACCCTCCATTATTGACACTTTGCATTAGTGTGGTACATTTGCTACAATTGACGAAACAATATTATTTTAATTGTACCATTAACTATAGTCCATAGTATACATTAGGGTTTACTGTTTCTGTTGCTATAGTCCTATGTTCTTAAAATTTTATTCTTATAGCATATATACATCCTAAAATTTCCCCCTTTTAACAATATTCAAATATATTATTCTGTGATGTCCACAATCTTGGGTGACTATCACCACCATTCATTACCAAAACATTTCCATCACACCAAACAGAAAGTCTGTACCAATTAAGCATTAACTCCTCAATCTTTAACCCCACCCCAGCTCCTGATAAACTCTATTCTAGTTTCTGACTCTATGAATTTGATTATTCTAATTTTTAAAAAATCAGTGAGATAATACAATATTTGTCCTTTTGTGTCTGACTTATTTCACTCAACATGATGACTTCAGGGTTCATCCATGTTGTTCCATGTATCAGAACTTCATTTATTTTACAGCCGAATAATATTGCCTTATATGTATTTACTACTTTTTTTTGTTAACCATGCATCTCTTGAAGGACACTTGGGTTGCTTCAATCTTTTGGCAATTGTGAATAATGCCAATATGAACATCAGTATGTAAATATCTTTTAGAGTCCTTACCTTCAATTCTTTGAGGCAATATACCTAGAAGTGGGATTGCCAGGTCATATACTTAACTTTCTGAGAAACTGCCAAACTGTTTTCCACAGTGACTGCAACATTTTATACCCCACTAACAATGAATGAGTGTTCTTATTTCTCCACAATCATTCCCAAAATTTATCATCCATTTTATAATAGCAGCCAAGTAGCTATTCTTCTGGGTATGAAATGGTATTTCACTGTGGTATTGATTTGCATTTCCCTAATGGCTAATGATGTTGAGCATCTTTTCATGTGCTTATTGACCATATGTATATCTTCTTTGGAGAAATGTCTGTTCAAGTCTTCTACACGTTTTTAAATTGGATTTCTTTGTCCTTTGGTTGTTGAGTTTTAAGATTTCTTTATATATTCTGAATCTTAAACCCTTATCAGATATGTGTGTCTCAAATATTTTCTGTTAATGTGGTGTATTCATTAATTGATTTTCTTATTTTAAACCACCCTTACACACCTTGGATAATCCAACTTGATGATGGTGTATAATACTTTTAAGTTGCTGTTGGATTTGGTTTGCTAGTATTTTTTTAAATTTAGGATTTTTGAATCTATATTCATAAGGGGTATTTGTATGCAATATTCTTTTCTTGTGATGTCTTTATCTGGTTTTCTATTAAGATGATGTCAACCTCAAAGAATAAGTTGAGTCAGTGTAGATTGTGTGTTTCTTGAAATTTGTCCATTTCATCTACGTTTTCAAATTTGTTCATATTATTGAGTTATTCATATTCTTCTCTTATGGTCCTTTTTTATTTCAGTGGGTTTACTAGTAATGTCCTCCCTTCATTTCTGATTTTAGTTATTTACATTCTCTCTTTTTTTTCATTGTCAGTGTAGTTAAATGTTTGTTGCTTTTATTGAATTTATTGAGACATACTTTGGGACCTAAAATATGGTCTGTCCTGGAGAATGATCCATGTGCATTAAAGAAGATTGTATTTCTGCTGCTGTTGGGTGAAGTGTTCTATATATGTCTGTTAGGTCTAGTTGGTATATAGTATTTTTTTAAGTCTATATAATTTCGAGCTTCTGTTTAGATATTCTATCTATTATTGAAAGTGGTATATTGAATTCACCTACTATCAATATAGAACCATATATTTCTCTCTTCAAATCTGTCAATATTTGCTTCAAATATGTTGAGACTCTGAATGAGGTGCCTATATATTTGTTTTGTTATGTCTTCTTGTTGGATTGACCCCTTTATCAGTATATAGTGACCTTCTTTGTCCCTCAGGCATTTTTGACTTAAAGTCTATTTTATCTGATTTTAGTATAGCTACCCAGCTCACTTTGGTTATTGTTTGTATGGCATGTTTTTTCTCTGCTTTCACATTCAACTTATTGCTTCTTCAACTAAGATGAATATTTTTTAAGTAGCATATAGTTAGGCCAAGCTTTTTAAAATCCATTCTGCCAATCTCTGCCTTTTCCCTGGAGAATTTAATCTAGTCACAATTAAAGTAACTCCTGATCATGCATGAATTTCTTCTATTTTGCTATTTGGTCACTCTAAGTCTTAGACCTGTTTTGACTCTCAATTCCTCTATTAATGCCTACTTATATATTTATTTGACTTTTTTGTATCGTACCATTTTGAGTCCCTTCACATTTCTTTCTGGATATATTTTTCTTATATTTCCTTTGTGGTTATTATCGGGCATAAACTTAACATCCTGCATCTGTAACAATCATGTTCGTTTTTTATCTCGATTAAAGAAGTTGTGGGTTTACAGAACAATCACGAATAAAATACAGATTCCTATATACCACACTATTATTAACACCTTGCGTCGGTGAGGAACATTTGTTAAAATTGATGATAGTACATAGTTGTACTATTAACTATAATCCATGGTTTAACATACAGATCACTGTTTGTGTAGTAAAAAAGTCCACAGACTTTTAAAAAATTTATTCTGTTATCATATACAATCTAACATTCCCCCTTTTAATCATATTCAGATATATATTTCAGTGCTGTTAATTATATTCAAATGTTGTGCTACCATCACCACCATCTGTTACCAAAACATTTCCATCAATCCAAATAGGAACCCTATACATTTTAAGCCTTAACTCACCATTCCCTATTACCATCCCCTCCCCTGGTAGCCTATGTTCTAGATTCTGACAATAGAAGTTTACTTATTCTAATTATCTGAAGTCAGTGAGATGATGCAATATTTGTTCTTTTGCGTCTGGCTTATTTCACTCAACATGATGTCTTCAAGGTTCATCCATGATGTCATGTATATATCAGGACTTCATTGCTTTTTACAGCTGAATAATATTCCACTGTATGTATATATCACATTTTGAGTGTCCATTCATCAGTTGATGAACACTTAGGTTGCTTCCCTCTCTTGGCAATTGTGAATAATGTCACTATGTGCATTGGTGCAAATATCTGTTTGAGTCCCTTCTTTCAATTCTTTTGGGTATATACCTTGTAGAAGGATTGCTGGATCATATGGTAATTCCATACTTAGCTTTCTGAGGGAACTGCATCATTTGTTGAAAAGACTATTCTTTCCCAATTGAGTGGACTTGGCAGCCTTGTTAAACCAATTGGTTGTAGATGTGAGGGACTATTTCTATACTCTCAATTTGATTCCATTGGTCTTTGTATCTATCCTTGTAGCAGTATCATGCTGTTTTGACCATGGTAGCTTTGTAATAAGTTTTAAAGTTAGGAAGTGTGAGTTCTCCAACTTCATTCTTCCTTTTCAAGATGTGTTTGGCTATTTGGGGACACTTCCCCTAACAAATACATTTACCAAAAGGTTTTTGAATTTAAGCAAAGTAGCCTGTTGAAATGAATCTTGATTGGGATTGCATTGAATTTGTAAACCATGTTGGGTAGAAGTGACATCTTAACAATATTTGTTCTTCCAATCCATGAACGTGGAATGTCTTTCCATTTATTTAGATCTTCTTTGATTTCTTTTAGCAAAGTTTTGTAGCTTTCCATGTATAAGTCCTTTACATCCTTGGTTACATTTATTCCTATATATTTGATTCTTTTAGTTGCTATTTCAAATGTAATTTTTTTTCTTGATTTCATCCTCAGACCACTCATTATTACTGTATAGAAACATTACTTATTTTTGTGTGTTGATCTTGTACCCCGGCAATTTGCTGATCTTATTTATTAGCTCTGGTAGCTTAGTTGTCAATATTTTGGGACTTTCTATAAATAGGATCATGTTATCTCAAATAGTGAGCTTTGCTTCTTCCTTTCCAATTTGGATGCCCTTTATTTCTTTTTCTTGCCAAATTGTTCTGGTTAGAACTTTTAGTACTATATTGAATAACAGTGGTGACAGTGCACATCCTTGTCTTATTCCAGATCATAGAAGGAAAGCTTTCAGTCTTTCACCATTGAGTGTGATGTTAGCTGTAAGTGTTTCAGCTATGCCCTTTATCATGTTGAGGAAGTTTTCTTCTATTCCTATTTTTTCTAAATGTTTTTTTTTTTTTTTAACCAAGAAAGGATGTTGGATTTTTGCTAATTTCCATTTATGAGTCAAGTGAGATGATCACATGCTTTTTTCTTTTTCATTTGTTAAGGTGGTGTATTACGTTAATTGATTTTCTTATGTTGAACCTCTCTTGCTTATCTGGGATAAAATCCACTTGATTTTGTTGTCCGATTTTTTAATGTGCTGTTGTATTTGATTTACCAGTATTTTGTTTGGGATGTTTACATAAATATTCATAAGATAATTTGATCTATAATTTTCTTTTCTTGGAGTATCTTTATCTGGCTTTGGTATTAGGGTGATGCTAGCCTCCTAGAATGAATTAGGAGGAAGAGGATGTGGCTCAAGTGATTGGGCTCCTGTCTACCATATAGGAGGTCCAGGGTTCAATTCCCAGGGCTTCCTGGTGAAAAGCAAGCTGGCTCTTGCGGCACACTGGCCCATGCGAAGTGCTGGCCCATGAGGAGAGCTGGCGCAGCAACATGATGCAACAAAAAGAGACACAGAAGAGAGACAATGAGAGATGCAGCAGATCAGGGAGCTGAGGCGGCGCAAGAGATTGAGCAGCCTCTATCCACTTCAGAAGGTCCCAGGATCGGTTCCTGGTGCCACCTAAAGAGAAGACAAGCAGACACAGAAGAACAGAGAGCAGATAGCAAGTGCAAAACAACGAGGGGGTGGGGGAGAAATAGATAAATAAATCTCAAAAAAAAAATAGAATGAATTAGGTAGTGTTCCCTCCTGTTCAAATTTTTGGAAGAGTTTGAGCAGGACTGCTATTAATTCTTCTTGGAATTTTTGGTAGAATTCACCTGTGAATCCATCTAGTCCTGGGCTTTTCTCTGTTGGGAGGTTTTGATGATTGATTCAATCTCTTTACTTGTAATTGGTCTGTTGCAATCTTCTATTTCTTCTAGAGTAAGTGTAATTTATTTGTGTGTTTCTAGGAATTTGTACATTTCATCTAAGTTGTCTATTTTGTTGGCATAGTTTTTCACAGTATTCTTTTATGATCCTTTTTATTTCTTTGAGGTTGGTATTAATGTCCCCCTTCTCATATCTGATTTTATTTATTTACATCTTCTCTTTTTTTCTTTGTCAATCTAGCTAAAGATTTGTCAATTTTATTGATCTGTTCAAGGAATCAATATTTGGTTTTGTTAATGTTCTCTATTGTTTTTTTTATTCTCTACTTCATTTATTTCTGTTCTAGTCTTTGTTATTTCTTTCCTTCTGCTTGCTTTGGGATTAGTTTGCTGTTCTTTTTCTAGCTCCTCCAGGTGTGCATTTAGGTCTTTGAATTTAGCTCTTTCTTCTTTTTTAATGTAAGCATTGAGGGCTATACATTTCCTTCTCAGAAATGCCTTCACTGCATCCCATACGCTTTCATATGCTGTCTTCTCATTTACATTCATTCCAAAATATTTTCTGATTTCCCTTGTAATATCTTCTTTGACCCATTGATTGTTTAAAAGTATGTAATTTAACTTCCATATACTTGTGGATTTTCCTGTTCTCTGCCTTTGTTGACATTCAGCTTCATTCTATTATGGTCAGAGAAAATGTTTTGTATAATTTGAATTTTTAAAAATTTACTGAAACTTGTTTTGTGACCTTACATGTGGTCTATCGTGGAGAAAAGTCCATGGGAACTTGAGAGGAATGTATATCCTTTTGTTTTGTTGTGCAACGTTCTTCATATGTCTGTTAGGTCTATTTCATTTATCATATTCAAGTTCTGTGTTTCCTTATCTTCTGTCTAGATGTTGTCTTTATTGATGCAACTAGTATATTGAAGTCTCCAACTATTATAGTAGCAATTTCTATTTCTCCCTTCTATTTTGCCAGTGTTTGCCTCATGTATTTTGGGGTACTATGAATAAGAGAATAAATATTTATAATTGATATTTCTTCTTGGTGGATTGCCCATTTTATTAATATATAATGTCCTTCTTTGTCTCTTATAACAGCTTTTTACTTAAAGTCTATTTTGCCCCATATTAGTACAGCTACCCCAACTCTTTTTCAGTTACTATTTGCATGGAACATCTTCTTACATTTTTTCACTTTGAACTTATTTCTGTCTTTGGTTCTAAGGTGAGTCTCTTGTAAACAACATATGGTCAGATCATGTTGTTTTACCATTCTTCACATCTGTGTCTTTTGATTGGGGAGTTTAATCCATTAAAATTCAGTGCAATTACTATAAAAGCAGTACTTACTTCAGCCATTTTGTCATTTGGTTTTTATGTGGCATATCTTTTTTGTGTGTCTCTTTTCATTTATTCCAATGTCCTTTTCTGAATTGTTGATCTTTTATGATGTATCTGACTGATCTATTTCTCATTTCTTTTTCTGTGTACTTTTAAAATCCTTTCTTTGTGGTTACCCTGGGGTTTATATTACACAACCTACGTCTATAACCTCCTGTATTAGTCAGCCAAGGGAGTGCTTATGCAAAGTACCAGAAATCTGTTGGCTTTTATAAAGGGTATTTATTTGAGGTAGACGCTTACAGTCACAAGGCCATAAAGCTTAATTTACCTCCCTTACCAAAGTCTGTTGCCACGTGTTAGAGCAAGATGGCTGTGAGTCTCTGTGAGGGTTCAACCTTCCTCTTCCTCCTAAGGCTCTGTGGTCCCAGCTCCTTCCGATCTCAGCTGTAGGCTAGCATAAGGTTAGTCTCTCTCCCTGGGGCTCGTTTCTTTCCAGGCTCTCTCAGCTGTTCAGGGCTCTGGTCTCTTCAGCTGCAAAGTATCAGGTGAATGGCTTGGCTCTCTCCCTGGGGCTCCAGTGTCCAAATCTAAGCTCTTTGTATTCTCCTTCTCCATGTATTTACTTCCCTGTCTTTGATTTAGGCAGGGACTCAAACGGAATTTCCCTAATGATGTTGTCAAATAAAAGCTTTAATTATGATTTAATAAAGTAAAAGTGAAATCTCTGATTCTAATACAATCTAATAGGCCCAGAGGAACAGACCAGTTTACAAACAAAATCCAATATCTATTTTTGGAATTCATAAACGATACCAAACTGGCACACCTCCTAATTTGAAAGGATATGAACTTAATTCTCTGCTCCCATATCTCTCTGATTCCCCTCTTTATGTTCTTTTTGTCCCACATTACCTCTTTATATTTTGCATGTCCATTATCAGGAAATATGTCTTTTTGTTGTTTAATCGTTTTCTAACTCTTATAGGAAGTAAAGAGTAGTGTTCTATATTGCGAATACAGTACTTTTGGATTTTGTATTTACTCTTTTAGTTATCCTTACTGAACTTCTGCATTTCTTCACACTAATTCAAGCCATCCTTTCCTGTCTTTTCCTTTCAACCTGCAGAATCCCCCTTAGTAATTCATGTAGGGCAGGTTTTTTGTTGACAGGCACTCTCAGTTTCTGTTTATGTGAGAAATTTTAAACTCCCTTATTTTTTTCTTTTTTCTTTATTTTTAAAGAAGCTTTACATTACATAAATGTTACATTGAAAATATAAGTGATTCCCATATACCCCTCTCCCCCCTCTCAAACTTGCCCCCATTAACATCTTTCATTAGTGTGGTACATTTGTTACAACTGATGAACACATATTGAAGCATTGCTGTGAAGCATGGTCTATAGTTTACGTTATGGTTTACACTTTGCACTGCACAATTTTACAGGCTTTGAAAAAATGTATAGTGGCTTGTATCCGTGATTGCAATATCATGTAGATCAATTCCAATGTCCCAAAATCGCCCCCTGTTACATCTATTCTTCCCCTTCCCTCCCCTCAGAACCTCTGTTGACCACTGTCTTTGTATCAGTGTTACAAGTTCTTCCATTACTAGAATAATAATGTCTACTTTAGTCCATATTTGTATTCATCTTATGTTTGTTTGTTCCTCAATCTTGAGGATTTTGGGGAGGTGATGCCCACTCTACTTTAGATTGAGAAGTATCCCTCATTTTTGAGGGGGAGTTTTGCTGGATAAAGTATTTTTGCCTGCCAGTTTTTCTCTTTTAGTACCTTAAATATGTTATACCACTGTCTTCTCACCGCCATGGTTTCTGATGAGAAATTGGCATTTAGTCTTTTTGAGGATCCCTTGCATGATGAATTACTTTTTTCTTGCTGCTTTCAGAATCCTCTCTTTATCTTTGGCATTTGACATTCTAATTCATGTGTGTATTAGGGCAGATCTGGTAGGGTTATTTGTTTAGATTGCATTGTGCTTCTTGAACATGTATATTTATGTTTTTCATAAGAGTTGAAACATTTTTGGCCATTATTACCTCAAATATTCCTTCTGTCCTTTTTCCAAATCTCTTTTCCTCCTGGGACACCCTTGATGCATGTTTGTGCATTTTGTGTTGTCACTCAAATCCCTGAGACATTGCTTAATTTCTTCTATTCTTTTTTTCTATCTATTCTTCTGACTGTACAATTTTGATTGTCCTGTCTTCTAGTGCAGTGGTTCTTTCTTCTGCCTGTTCAAATCTTCTGTTGCATGCCTCTAGTGTATTTTTAATCTCCATTATTGTTCCTTTCAATACTATAATTTCTGTGTTCCTTTTAAACTTTCAAATTCTTTTTGTACTCACACATTGTCTTCTTAATATCTTTTAGCTCTCTCTATATATTTTTGTTTATCTTCTTGAATTTATTTATGAGATTTGTTTGAACTTTGATTCATTTTGCAAATTCTGTGTCTCCTCTGAAGTTTTAATTTGTTCCCTTGATTGAGTCATATCTTCCTGTTTATTAGTATGGCATGTAAATTTTTTGCTGATGTCTGGGCACTGATTATCTTGATGAATTAATACTGAAAGTCCATTTCTTTCTCTAGTGTAAGGTTCTATTGTTGATTGGCTTTTTGTTAAGGTTATTCTTTGATGCTTGTTCCAACTTATTCTGGACCTTTAAAGTAGCCCGTATTTAACTGTTCAGAGTTTCTTTGCTTTACTCCATCTGATTTTTGCCTTGGATATGTGGTAAAATTTTTCTGATTGCATTTTTTGTGTATTTGTTTAACCTATAGGAGAAAGCTTCCTTTCCTCTGTTCCTTCTCCAGGAATCTTGGTCTGCTCTGTTTATTTTGTGCAGAATTTTCTCTCTAGCTCCTATGATATATTTGAATTCTTTACTTTTTTGGTTTTGGGCCCATCCTTTCTTACAGAAGTTCAGTCCCATCTGCTTTTTGCAAGGCTTTTCTGCCTCTGCTTTCTTCCCTGTTAGGGTATCCTGCCACTGTGACCCAATGGGGTCAATCCAGAAAGGTGGGTCAATCCATAAAAGACCATTTTGCACTTAAGTGATCCAGCCAACAGAAACTGGATTTAATGTATTCATCTCTTGCCACCCTTTCTGCCATGTTCATTCTCTCTCCCTCTCTCTCTCTCCCCCTCCTCGCCCCCAGGCACCTTTATGTATGTGGTACTCCTCAGGAGCTTGTGTTCCACTCTGGGTCTTTGTAGACTTGGGTCCCTATTCCTGGATATGTGTGGGGTTCTAACTTGCTGCTGTGAGTGGATCTATAGTCTGCATCCATGGCAGGAGGGACATGGGAGTCATGCCTCTGCACAACTTCCAACTTTTCTGGGATCAAGTGTGGATGAGGAGTCCATAGTGAAGGGTCTGGGATGAATATCTCCTATTTGATCTTGGAGATTACTTTTCTTTTTCTTTGATTCAGTGTTTTTGGAGTCCTTTGCCACTCTCTATCATCCTCTAGAGTTCCAAACAAGTGGAATCTGCCCTTTTATTAGCTGTTTCTGAGGAGAGACTTTTCCAGTAGATGTCTTATGTTGCCATGTCGATGAACATCACCCTGCTTGTTCGCTTTTTGTAATCTATTTTTTTCTGATCCTTAGCATAAATCATTTCAATTTTCTTGTCTTTGAGTTTACTGATTCTTCTGCCAGTCTCAATCTGCTGTTGAAACCCTCTAGGGAATTTTTCATATCAGTTATTGCATCTTCAATTCCACTATTTCTGCTTGGTTCCTTTTTAAAATTTCTGTCTCCTTATTGAGATTCCATATTGTCAGTTAATTGTATGTCTGCTATCCTTTAGTTCTTTCTGCATGGTTTCCTTTATCTCCTTAAGCATATTTTGGATCACTTTTTAAAAGTCTTTGTGTGGTATGTCAAAAGTATGATCTTTTTTGTTGATGGTTTCTGGATTTTTATCCTATTCCTTTGGAAGGGCCTATATTTCCCGTTTCTTTGTTTATCTTTTGGAAGAAGGTACCCTGGAGCTTCTTATGTTGTCAAGTTGGTCCACCAGAAGGCAAAATATGGTTTTATATGATGATTTAGAAATCTCACATAAGAAAACAGATCTTTTTTAACATCATGAATGTTATCAAAATTCTTTTTGCTCTTTACTTTAATACAGGGAGCCCTTTAAATTTTTCCCATGTAGAACTTCTGGTGAGTTTCAAAATTGCTATTATTTTGATAAATTTGAAATCATTTTAAGGATATTTTAATGACAGATAAATTAATTCCTTATCTTTTAAAAATGCTGGGTGGATTTGTGAGGGACAGAAAATATTTTTGTATGATTCAGTACTTCTTAATTAAGGGGTAATTTAAATGAAACCTTAGAAGTTAAGATTTGAGTGATTGTTTTGTCTTAACTCAGCTATTCATAGGACCACAATACATGTGAGTACAGATCTGAAGACTGCAAAGGAAAGCTCCAAGCCACACAGTGGACACCAAAACAGGCCCTTGGGGAAATAACAAGGGGTTAAGAAAGTCCTCTAAAGAATTAGAAAAGTTTTTGTGCAGAAAAACCAGTACTGACAATTCAGATGATGTCTTTGTTACTGTTTCATGTAAATAGCCTATTGAATGGTCCAGTGGTTATTCTGCAGCTAAAATTGAACTCTGAGTGTGTTTGTTAAAATAATAGAAGTGAAGTAGAGATGCTGAAAGCTGTCTATGTTAGAACTGCAATAGAGGAGGCCTGAAAATTCTATTATTTTGCTGGCTGTAGTTCCATAAATTTATATTACCAGAAGAGTAGGATTTGAGGAATAAACTAGCTTGTTGTACAAGCAACTTTAATTCATACCTAATTTAATCCACACTGCCGAAATAACTCCAGAAAAATGCTAGGTTTATCTGCATTGGTCTGAGATTGCTTGTGACCTTAAGAGATCATCATTCATAATCTGAAAATGGATAGCCCATTATTACCAGTCAAAGCAGAGTTGGGAATGTTTTTGATGTATTAAGAGGGTCCCATTTTGAATATTTTCTTGACCTACAGATTGAAAACAAAAGGTAAATAAAAAATTATTCAACTAATTTGCTTTAGGAGGCAAAACCCCTCTTTACATGCACTGATCAGAGTAACTTTTCATTAGAAATCTGTTTTGTTTTGTTCCTTACTTCAGTATTGTTAGTTTCAAATCTCCTTTTTAAAAAATCTGCTACAAACAGTGACTTGCCTTATCCTCACAGGTCTTTTGTACCAGCTCCGGGAACCTAGGTTTTCTATGATCAGATTAAACTGATAGCATGAGTATGATTTTCATAACCTGGCAGAAAGCTGAGACTCCTAGGGACCCTCACCATCTTAGTTCAGCTCTGAATATCCAGTTCATGAAGCAGATGATGAGATGAAAACTTATGTTCAACCATTTAGCTTTTGGGATATATGCACTTCCACAGCAGCTTTAGGACTCACTGGAAACCTCTAATTTTAATTCACTGCTATATATATTTGTTTACACACACATATTAAACACAAAAGCCATAACTTAGACTTAATGGGCTCTTGGTGGAAAAGTCTCCTGGTGTTGCCTTGAAATCAAAGATAGTGGTTTTTACCAAGGGCCATCTTGATTAACAGGAAACGTGAAATCTCAGGAACGCAGGCATTTTTGCCAGGCTATGTGTATGGAACCATGGTGGCTTTTGAAAACTATGAAGGCCTTGGAATTTATGGGACTCATTTGAGCTTAGACAAAGCACAATACCTAGAAAGATGTAGGGATTCTTGTGTGCTGTACTTTTTCATTTTACATTTTAATGTAAAATGTGTGGGGAATATTTGGAAAAAAAAAAAAGTTTTAACACCAGATGATAAAACCGTGCAAAGAATGTTTAAATAGCTCACAGCAATGTTCATGCTGTATGTGGTTTCTTGAAGATTCAATTATATGCATAGAAAAAACTCCTGGCCAGGAAATTCTGAATCTGATTATTACTTTTAATTTTACAAGCAAATTCCTGTTTCTTTGAATGCCAGTCAAAGTTTAGGGTAACTTTGAGAACTTGTTTTCCTATCCATTTTCTCTTCCTCAATTACTTTATACTCATCCAAGAATGTTTCTTGGATCTTTCTTTTTGACATTCTCCAGAAGTTGCTTGATGTCTTGTTTACACAGATTGTTTACACACAGTCATCTTTTTCTCTTACACCTCTGTCTACCTTGAGTAGTTGAACAGCAACTACCACTGTCCACCACCGGTTCTTCCCTGCATCAGCCAGAGTTCCTACATGAAATTGTTGGCACATTTAAAACTAGAAGGTTTTGAGGAAAGTTCATGTACAAAGGGGCTATTTACAAAGGCTTGGGCAAGGTAAGGGAACCACAAAGGATACTGCAATATTCTGACACTTAAGAGCACTGTGGGGCTAAAAATACTTGTAGAAAGAATTATGGAGGAGAGTTTGTAGGGAATGTTGACTTGAGAGGACCAGGGGCAGGTCAGGTTGGTTGGGGGATCTAGTCATTATAAGGTGAGCCTGCAGGGAGGGCCCTGGGAGAATCGATGCCCTGACATCCCTTACCTTCATTCCTCTGATCTCTTGCTGGTGCCCTCCATTGGCTAACGCCAGCAGAACACCAGAGGTCTAGGGGATTCTAATAGGCACAAATAAAGATTGAGAAGGGTGGCCAATGGATATGGAAGGGAAAAGGAAGGTATATTGCACATTTCCCGTAATCTTCTGTAACTAGTGTTACATTTGCATGGTTTTTATTTTTTCAGAATGTCACCTGCAATTTACGGGTGTACCCAAAGTTTATGTGAGAGTTCCAGATTAGCAAACCAGGACAGTCTGGAATTTTTCCTGGATGGGCTTCCTTCCTGCTATGTTTGTTTTCTTGCTATCTTCTCAGAGCAAGGAAAGCCAGCAGGAAGACTTTGCCCTTGCTGCAACACTCTCTTTCCTTATGCCTGGTTTCTGTGCTGCTGTCGGTTATTCACTCCCTGCAGTGCTTTTGAGCAATTACAAGCAGGGCATGAAGCTGTAGCTCAAAGAAAATAAAACAGGAATTGAGCAAGGCACTGAAGCAGTGTGGAAAGGAAAATGGGCTTTTGGCTCATAAACTACGCATAGTGTTTCCTTTTCCACTCAAATTGTCTGGGGTTTTGTGTACCTGATATGGTACTTTGTATATAGCAAGTCCTTGGTACATGTTTATTGAATGAATGAATGAATGAAAGAAGTTGTAAAGAACCTCAGCAGTTTTTCTATTAAAAAGCAGTACTAAAGTTCCTTTTAAGCCAGCGGTTTTTTTAACTTTATTGAACTAGAATCACCTTAGAGGTTTGTTAAGTGCAGAGTTTCTAGCTCTATCCCCAGAGAATCTCCAGTTTTAACAGATTTTCAAGGTGATTGTGATACAGGTGGTCCAGGAACCACTCTGGGATCCTCCTTATGTTCCTTAAATATAGTTACAATAGTCTTTCAACTCTCCCTTCTTTCTCATTCTAATTTTCATATGTCATTCCCTGGGTATGTCCTACCAAAAAGATATGACTCATTTCCTTTCAGATTCTTCTGTTTTTTAGAGAACAGTTCCAATATTTTAAAGGGTAAATGCGGGTCAGAATTTGAGTAATGTTCATTCATCAACATTTTCTGAGTAACTATTGTATGCAGAGCCATGTTTAGGTATTTTCAAACAAACTTCTCCCTCTGTTGGTCACAAGAGCAGTAATAGAAATATTTGCATTTACAATAGCATTGCAGACAGGTAACCTTAATTTATTGTCCCACAGAAGTTGATTTACAAGTCTTTCTTCTCCCAGGAGGTATACAAGTAATAAAGCAAGTGGAATCAGCATTTTTATGCTTGGCATAAATTGTTACTTGTTTTGGGTGACTAGTCATTTACCAGGCTGTTCTAGAATTTGTAGCATCTTGCTCACTGGGTCTTAAACTGCCTTACACAAATCCATTCATTAAACCCCTAAATGCCCTTACAAGATCAGAGTAAGTGGTACTTAGTTTGGCAGATGGGCAAACTGATCTTTAAACAAGTTAACTATCCAAGGTTGGGGGCAGGCAGGGAATGTCATATTCCTTACTTTTTCTTCAGCAAATACACAGCTTTTCCTGCTCATACTATCAGTCTCTTAGATTCTAGTAGCCAATCCTACACTGTTTTATCATTTCTATCCTTTCTAACTGGAAGGGAAGAGCTCTAAGGTGGTTTATAATATTCAAATGCATATAAAAAGGATGATAAAATAAAAAAGTCAAATCCAAAATTATTTAGAAGTGAGACAGAGGTGCTTGGCATCCAGGGGGTTAACTCACTGCAATTAATCATTATATATACCTTGAAGCTTTTGAGAAGCCAAGGCAAAATGGTGGGTGTATCAGACAATATAGTTCTCATTATTCATTATAGGAAGGATACACATTTGATGGAAGGAGAGCATTTTTTCTTGTTCCTGAATTTTAGGAGAAATTAACATAATGGACAATGTCTGACTATAGTTTGCAGGAGATACAGACACATTTTAAAAATATTCATTTCCTATATCTGTCCCATAAAAAGCCATGGCTATAATATGTAATTGTAACTCAATGAAGGAATTACTTTATGGAGTAATGATATAATATTAAACAATAACCATTTATTGATAATCTATGTGTACCTGATACTTCCTGTACAGTGTCTCATTGAATCCTCAAAGTGACCTTTTGAAGGAATTTTTAATGAATGCATTTTGTATACAAGGAAAGTGAGGCCCAGGGTCACATAGATGAAGTGGCAGATTAAGGATTAGCAATTGGTCCAATGACTCCAAGTTCAGGGTTCTTTCCACCATAGTCTGGAAATATGATGTTACAGGAATAGAGTTTAAAGACCCTAGAGCAGTGGTTTTGGGTGGGGCGGAGGGGAATGTGGCACTGTCTGGAGACATTTTTGGGGAGGCACTACTGGCCTCTAGTAGTGGGTAAAAAGCAAGGACTGCCATCCACAAAAAAGAATCATCCAGACCAAAGTGTGAATAGTGCTGAGATAAAGGCATCTTACTCTATGGTATAACTAATTGCGTTGCTTTTAGACTGTATACCTCACCATCGTATGTCTCAAGCATGTTTTGGCAACTGCTGAAATGAAGTCAATTCAGGGTTGAATTCTCTGGCTTAAAGTGCCAATTTTGTGTTGTGCATTAAAGTAAGTTCCATATGCTTCAGACATCAGATATTCAGGTTGATAAAATAATATTTATTACAAAAATGTAGGAACCTGTAATATATCATCATCCAAGCAAGTAATTTCCTTTCTCCTGTGGGTAGGGCTGAATTGTTTCTCAAAATAAAACTTTGAATCTATTCAGGCTGTGGGATTAGTATTTATAGGAAGTCCTAGAATCTGTGTTGTAAAGCTAGAAATTTTGAAACACTTTAAAGTATGTATTTC
This sequence comes from Tolypeutes matacus, assembly GCA_026826555.1. Lineage (NCBI taxonomy): Eukaryota > Metazoa > Chordata > Mammalia > Cingulata > Chlamyphoridae > Tolypeutes > Tolypeutes matacus. The sequence goes on along the minus strand of JAKSZT010054494.1, from coordinate 717,714 downwards.
CAATTGACCTTCTTGACCATGAAATAACTGATAGGATGATTGGTTTTTTAATAAGGTGGCATCCTGGTGAGTTCATAGGGCTGAGTTACCTGCATGGTATAATTTGGAGATGCTGAGTGAGCTGGACCATTGAGGAATTTTAGTTTTAATTCAATTGGTGCTCAGTTATCCTTCCTGAAAATAATTAGCAAACAGGTGTATGCTTCACCCTTTCCTACTCTTCATATTCTTATAATTATGGCTTTCCAGGTACTGCCCTCTTGATCTTTTCCTTTTCATATATAGGGCAGTAAACATTCCACATCTAGGTTGTCATATATAAAAATCTGCTGATTGCTCTTGACCAAGTGTGGAGAGTGACAGTATATCCATTGTGTCCATGTCATAGCTCTCCATCATATGTCCTGAATGTTCTTATCAAAGCCTCAGAGAACCAGGCCTGTGTATGTTCAAAGTTGAGCAGATCAAGTGAGTTTGCAGCATCATCTCCACAGGGCACCCTTTGCAGAGGTATAGTAGATCTGTTGGGGCTTCTCCTAATTCACAAGCGTGCCACTCTACCTTGTTGAGACAAGAACACATTTATTTGAGTATGCCTTTGCCGTTTCCCCACTGACTAGGGAATGGATTCACTAGGAGTTTCAGATGCATAATTTATGGTCCATGGTGTAGCACAGCTACAGCTTCTTTCAGAACATACAAAGTATTAGAATAGCAGGTGGATCTTCTACAGATGTACCCTATGTATTATTCTTTATTCTCTGAGAAATGTTGTGGGTATTTGGATATTATGTTTCATGCATTTTTTATTGGATTGATTTAACAAATGCAGGGAACATTTACCCACAAACTCTTGAGTGGAAAGTTTCCATTTTCTTAGTGTAATTACACTATAGCGTTCACTCTGGGGCTCTCACTTTTGTTTTACTCTCCATGCAGAGAGTTGGTTTCCTATTCTCAGCTTCTATTTCTTTTCTTTTTTTTTTTTTTTAAAGATTTTATTTATTTATTCATTTATCCCCCCCTTGCTGCTTGTGCTCGCTGGGTCAGCTAACTACGCCGTGCGGGCGGGCTTGCCTTCACCAGGAGGCCCCGGGAACCGAACCCGGGGCCTCCCATATGGTAAGCGGGAGCCCTACTGATTGAGCCACAGCTTCTATTTCTTTTCCTTTGAATCTGTTCCTCTGCCTTTCTCACTTAAAACCTCCCTGGATTCTCTGATCGTGATATCTTTGTATTTTAATTGTACTATCTCAATTTCTGCTACCTTTGTTTTTTCACAGATGATTAGTGGCACTTAACTATTAGTAGCATTGTTAAGGGAGCTAGACTGTCTGGGTTTGGCACTAGATCTGCAACATTTTTACCAGATATGACCATGGGCAAGCTATTTAATGTCCATATACCCTGGTTTTTTCTTCTGTAAATGGCAACATTAATAGCACCTTTCTCTTATAGTGTTGTGATGATCTGAAAAATGAATTCATGTCAAGAACTTAGAACAGTGCCTCATGCATAGTAATCCCTCAGTAAGCATTAGCTATTTTTATTTCCCTTTGATTGTTTAAGAAGAGGAAAAAAAACATTCTGAAATTATGACATTCTTTAGAGATTTTGTTTCAGATTTGTAGCTTCTTCCACCTTGACTATAGTACCGCATTGAGGATAAGTGAATAAAAGTAATACCTGCATCAGCATTCCAATAGTGGGAATATCTCTGCAATGTTCAGTTCCATTATCTATAAAAAAGAAATTTCTCTTTCTTCTACATTTATCCTGTTGGGCAATATGGCAACTGTTGGCCCCTCTACAGACCTGACATCATCCTGGTTCTGAAAGATTTTTCAAATCACATCTATCACAGTATTAAATGATAATTCTTTCTTCAACCCAGCAGCTCTACCTTCAAGGACTTAGAGGGCAACAGCCTGAAGGACAGTGGACATGAAGAGAGTGACCAGACTGACAGTGAGCATGATGTCCAGCGGAACTTGTATTGTGATACTGCTGTCAATGATGTGCTGAACACCAGTGTGACCTCCATGGGATCTCAAATGCCTGACCATGGTAAGAGTTGTTTAGGTGCAAGTTGCAGCAATAGACTCCAAGGGACCCAGAGTGCTTATATGCACTCTTATATTATCAACGTGTCCTCTGTGCTAACACCACAGGAGCATCTACAGGTTGTGGAAATTCCTGACACCCAGCCATATTCTTCTTCACCGTCCCTGAGTAGATCCATTATGATTGTATAATGTTCAGACATTTTAAAAGATGGCTGTATATACATATTGCATAATTATTTTCAATAATAACTGCACTGAACACATAGGAAATGAGCAGATGCCTTCTCACCAGGAATAAGTGCCTCTTTTTGCTTTAGTACATGAATTCAACTGAACATTTTGAGTGCATAGAACACAGCACTAATGAGACCAAAGGGGTGAGTTTTATTTTCATATCCAGCTGGTTAGCTGTGCCCAGGGAAGAGACTCTGTTCTTTGACCACAGATTGAATATCCTTTACCGGAGATAGAAAATACCAAAACTTCTCATTTTGTCTATGAGGCTGCTATGCCAAATCCTTCTCACTACTACACAAATCCATGCCATTTGTCATAGGAAGGACCAGGGTAAGAGCACGTGGTTGTCTTAGTGGGTTTCCCATGAATGGGAAAAACACTTCAGAGCACATGTCAGAAGCAGCATTTTCATGTATGAAGAAGAGTCTATTTTTCTGAACTCAGTCACATATGCTTCAGTAGGAGGAGTTATTTAAAACGGGCTAGACATAAACCAGCATATAAAAACATTAACAGAGTTCAGCTAAGGCAGAATGTTCAGATAGACTTGGGCACAGATGTCATTTTCAGTGTTTTACTAATGCAAAAATGCTATGCAGACAGTCTGTCCTTTTCAATTATGAAGTATGAATTCAGCTTGATGTTTAGGTTCAGTGAAGCTTCAGAATACTTGGCTATGTCTTGAGAGAAGCTAGACTCAAGCTCAGCTGGAAGCCCCACTGCTAAAAGACTTAAAGATGAGAAAATAAAATATAGTGATTATGTGCTGGTCTTCAGCTGTTTCATTTCACTGTAAACATCATTAACTGCTTTTGTTTTGGTTTGTAAATAAATCCATTGGAAAAAAATGCACGATCTACAAAACAAAATGTTTTCCATGGAAAAAAAATAGTCATTTAGATTCTATTAAATTTTGTAATCCATTCCTTCCCCAGCAAACCCAAATGTGAAAATCTATAATATATAGAGGTCACTACCAATTGTGCATGCTGCCTTCCCTAATTGGTGAGTGGTGACATCTGCAGAGATAAAATATTTTCTGGGCAACCTTACTATGACTAAAGATGAAAGAATTAAATATTTATATAACTGCAACTGAGGCCATTTAATTCACAGGGTATTAGCAGTATGTCACAGGATACAGACTGATATCTATCATCTACTAGTTGTATGTATCAAAGAAATGCTTTTTCATTTATATAAGAAAGGGTTTTAGTTAGGTACTCTTTAAAATGAAATGACGCCAGGAAAGGAAATATTCATAATTGATTACCACTTTATGCCTGGCTGGAACAACATCTGTTTTAATTTTTGTCACAGTTCTCTAGGAGAACAATTTCAGTGGACTGTAGCTAGTTTTTCTGAAGAAATGTTTCTTACAAATGGGAAGTATTATATATAATGTATAGGTTGGATAATAATGAGAATATTCCATAGCAAATGTGTGGCAATATACCATGACTCTCCTACATATAAGATGCTGATGTATGTCTCAAATATATGTCAAATATTTGACTTTTGCTGTTTCATCTTGTCAACATTCACATTTTCTTTCTCAATATTCCATTCGCATGTATATAGCTTCATTTTTTTTCACTAGGTTCGTTCTTTTCAACTTCAGTGAATCATTAAAGCTTAGATATAAAGGGAATTCAGCTCTTGTTTATATCTCAGGTTCTACCTGTTATATCTCACTATGTCTGAAGCTTTTCATAATAATATTCTGTTAATTGTACTCCAAATCAACTCTGGGCTTTCCATACAGATTGTGTCACCAGTTCATTTGAATTGATTACTGCTACCTCAAACAACAGTACCAATACAATAATTTACATTTTATATCTCAAACTTGCATTCACACAATAAATGTAGCCCATTTTATCCTAAAGCATAGTGGTTGAAAGGCAGGCACTGGATGAATTCATTATGTATTCCTGGTCTGCTACCATTCTAATTAGAATTGTTCTGGGGCAGTATGGTGTTGTTGCTTCAGAAGACAACCATTTTAGAATGTTGGGGAGGGAAAATGGAATCTGCTCTGAATCAGACATGAACTGAAAGTTTCAAAGGTTTCGGAAGGAAAAAAAGTAGTCCCAGGCCTCTCATTGATACTGTGATAGGCATCTCAAATCTAAGCACCCTTAAATCCTGGGAGTCCCAGAGCTGAACTCTTCAGCTTTGGGTAGGTGCCTCTAGAAAACAGTGAGGGTTATAATGAACTTCTCAGATCAGCTCTGATTTTGATAATATTTCTTCTGGCCCTGCCATAGCCATTCCAAGGTTGATCCAAATATACCCATTGAGTGTACTTCCCACGTTTGTTTTAGAGAATCTGGCCCACTTTGAATTTCATGCCTGTAGCTCTTTCTGTTATGTTTCTAATTTGGATATTAGTATCTTTCTTTGTACATATGTGGACACCTGATTGATGGGGATTTTCAAGATTTTCAAAATAAAGATAATTTTATTGTATCTGTTACTTTTTACCTTGAGTAGGAATGGGTTGTTCAATGAGCTGATATTGTGTTGCCAATGTTTGAGGAGAAGGGAAAATTCCTTGTTTTCTTAGAAGCACCTGGGCTCTGTGCTTCTTCGCACTGCCAAAAGTTCTTTTGAGATTTATTCTTATAATTTCATTATAGCAAAGAAATGCCCAATGTAAATATCAAGGGTGCTCTATGACACTCAGAGTAAAAATTCAATCCCTTAATGTTCAGTAACTCTTTTCCCTAACCTCTCTGAGAGGTTATTCCTAGGGATGAGGATGCAGAATCATTGTAATTAATCAAGGAAGTCAAATATCTGGAAGACTTTTCACCTTATAGGGCAAAAGTCAGGTGTTTAGCCACTGGGGAGTTTGGATTGTGTTGTGATTGCCCCCAACCAAACACATTCATGAGCTGATTAAAAATGGAGATAGGAGGGACTGTCAGGAGTCTCTGCTTTCTGGATTATCATCAATCCTGGTATCACTCACACATGCTTAAGACCAGGTCAGTGGGTTGGTGAACTGGCTAAGCTGAATTTCCTGGTTGCCAGGTGACTGAATTATAAATCTATTTGTCATCTGCAGTACCCATGAACTAACATGTTTCAGTTTATGCCCAGTACTGCAGCCCTTATTGTCATGGCTGTCCAAGAAAGGTGATAGAGAATTCTTTATTCTGTGCCTTCCACTGTCATCTTGCACTTTTTGGAATGTTATCTCTCTATAGCTATCAGAGTGCATTGAGAACAATGTGTTACTTGGCAGGTTTTATCACCTGATTTAGTCCTTGAGGTGATTTGGTGCTAAGATGGACAGTCACACTCAAATCTTTTTACCAATGCTTTCCCTTCCTGAGCTTGAGTTATTTGGCAAAATTACCACCTTCTGGTGTGGACAAAAATTTTGCCTTATGCAATTTCTACATACAGTGTCTAAGATAAGTAATTGACAAGTAGGATGGCCAAAGGGGCCACATGGTGATAAGTTTGCTGCATGATTGGTGGTATCACTGGGCTTGAATCTCTTCCTATCAGAGTTGTCCCTGGTATGGGGCATGCTGGAGTTATTTGGCTTCTGGTTCCTCCTTGCTTTTTTGTGTGACCATTTGTGATGATTTGGATATCATTTATGCTTATTTTAATATGTAATCCTGATATAAAATTGGGGTTTATGGGAATCATATGTTAGAATTGTACATACTAGTCCCAAGCTTAAGTAATTTGTTTTATTTATTTATTTATTTTTTTGTTCGTCCAAAACGTTTTATTTTATTTTATTTTAAAATGTATCTCTGACAAAATATGGATGTGGTGAATCCTCAGGGGAAAATATATAATATTTTAATTTCAGGTTACATTGTACCAATATGTTTCAAAATATCTACTTTCAGATTAAGCATACATATCAATCTTTTATTTGTAATGATTCAGTAAATACTATTACATACAGGTGAGCTGCAAAATGATAGGAAATGGAGGAAAGAATGTAATTATGTAAATTTTTAAATTGAAAACCTAATAGGAAAGCATTTCATGTTCATAAAAAGCAATATATATTAAATTTGTTTTAAATAACGCACAGTCCCTCTACCTTATGATTTTAATTATTGATTATAAATTCATCAGCTGAAAAGACAACTAATTGCTCTAATATGCACCCCATTTGGAGTTCACTACAACACTGAATTGTTTTCACTCCCTTGCTAATTGATACCAAATGTAAGCAATATACAGAAATTTGCAGTAACATCTACCTGTTTTTCACTTCCAAATGCATCCAAATGCGATGTAATGATGATCGTTTTATTTCTGAAAGTGTAGGTTCTCCTGAATTTTACTGAACTTTGTTTATTTACTAGTTTCTTCACCTTAATATCATTTAACATGTTTGCTGTACAAAACATGGTTTTGAAGAACTTGATCTGTGCTTAATGCAACTGCTGTTACAAATTAGCCATGAAAGTGTTCTGGAGGCTGTATAATATGCATATTTTAGTTTCAACCAAAGATATATTAAGACGTTAATACTTTCTGCACTCTACCAACAATGTGTAATTTCACTTCCTCCAGCCTTTTAATGAAATTATGATTCAGTGACTGAATATTCCTTTCTTTATCCTCTTACCTATCCCCCGACTCACCTTTCACCTCACTAAATTTCCAAATGCTCACTTTAATTAGTCTCTTGGCAAAATGGAGAGTTTTCAATGGAGAATGTTTTGTGGCATTGCAAAGCAGTGTGTTGCTAGGCTCCATAAATGGTAGCGTGGACCAGATGTTCATAGAGTAATTGAAAATTCCATTTTATCAGAATAGCATTTGCTGTCAAAAAGTTTTATCTTTACTTCAACAAAGAAGTTGATTAGTTCCCCCTGGACCCGAATTAGCATCTTTGAGGCTTGGTGTACTGTTTTGCAATTCATGTGGTTATTTCTCCCCTGGTTTTGCTCATACAGAATATTTTTAAAATATCTTCATCCTCCTGCAAATACACTAGGTGAAAATGTTTAATTATTTGAACACAGGAATGTATGTGTGTATGGTTTATCTATATATATGACTTTTAAGTTCTTCGGTTTTAGTTCCTTTCACCTTGCCTCAGGTATACAATAATCTACTACCAGTCAGGAAAGATCCATTCATTCATTAATATTTTTGAGTGCCCATTATGTGTCTGGTTCTGGGAACTGAATGCGTTCAACTACTGCTATTAACTGTGAAAATTATCATGTATTTATCTTTGATTATCTGAGGTTTACTGAGGTGTCCAAGGTCAGCTCACCGAAGAAATAAATAATTTTTTCTGATCAAAAAAATCATATAAAAATGGATCTTGAGATTATTAAAAACCTTATTAATATTGTGTAAATAAAGCAAAAGAAACAATGTGAAAAGACTGTTAGAATCAAGATTTATTTTCAATGAGGATGTTTTGAAAACTTTTTCTTTGATATTCTAATTGTAATAATGTCACATTGGTAACCATTTGCTTTTTAAACCCACTGCTTGGAGGTTGGACTTTTTTCTCACTTTAGGTTAATGCCACTGTAGGTTTAATCTTTGACATGCCCAATTACCTTGCTGGTTTAGAGGCTCTCTGTGGTACTCAATGCTCAGTCCCCATTTTCCTCTCATGCCCAGGAACTTTACTTTTTTTCTTTTTTAATCTCAGTAGTGACTGGACAGGTAAAAAGAGAGACGACAGGTAGATGTTTTTGTTTATTTCAGCTACATTGCTGTACCAGATATTCAGATTACTTCTAAAATATGATCTACATTTTATTGGCAAGACAGTCTCTGGAATAAAAAGGTGTCCTTATGGAAATATCCATGCTGTTAGCAGTTGTTTGCTAAGGTTTTTTTTTTTTAACATGGGCCCTTTGGTCAGAGAATTCTTTTAGGACAGGTCACCAACAATTCTCCGTGTAAGACATTATGAATAATACCAGCTATTCATCTGCATTGAAATAAAAAAGCTATTCTTTTTTTAGAAAAATATTTTCCTGGTCCACTTGGAATTTTAATTGTCTCATATTCAATGTTTTTTTAAAATTTATTTTTATTAATAATTACCAGTGGGGAGGGACTTATTATTATTCATCAAGTGAATAAATGCCAGTGGCTTTCTTGAATAGTGGACATTAAGAATTTCTATGTATCTAAGCACTTGGAAAGTATTGGAGAATGGAGGTTATATTTATTTATTTATTTTATTATTATTATTATTTTAATTTAATTTAATTTAATTTTTTAATTTATTTTTATTGTGGGTAAAAATCAAAATTCACACAATACATACAAACATTTGCAAAATGATATATAAATATATATGCATATATGTGTATTTGCTTACAAAAATGTTATATATATATATATATATATATATATACATATATTTTAAGAGGTGCTTAGATTACCCAAAATATTATATTTAAAGAGAGCACACTGAACACTTAAGAATTTCATTCTCTAGGAACTTATGGGTCAATAGCACAAATGGTTCAGTATGGAATAGGCTACAAAGGATTAGTAAATAAATTAATTAAGCTTATTTGAGCTGGAAAGCAAAATGCATTTAAAAGAACAGTTTGGTGTAATGGAATCCCTTTTGAAGAATAGTGGAAGTCAAGCCCCAACATGGTATGTTAGATAAAATTATGCACGATTTAAAAATTTTGAAGTCCATTTTATCTAATTTTCCTCTCTTGCTCATGCTTTTTCTGTCATATCTAAGAAATCACTGTGAAATCCAAGATTATGCATTTATGAAGGTTTCCTCCTACATATTATGGTTTTAGCTATAGTGTTTTGGTCCTTGATCCATTTAGAGTTAATTTTTTAATATGGTGTGAAGTAGACTTTTAAAGCTCAAGATGGATAGAAAAAACAGACTTTTTTGTAACTGTGCATGATGGAACCCCATAAATCAATCATTCAACCATGTAGAGAGAACACAAAACAGTTCCTCATAGTTTAATTTAAAGAGACTATCAATGGTTGCCTCCAGAGTTGTTTTGAAGCAAATCTTTTGGGGCTGGACGTTAGTGTGCAGGTTACAAAATCAGAAAGATATTGTGCGATTTTAAGTTTTATGGTGAACACTTCACTTAAAAGTGTGCAGGTCACAAATGTATTGTGTGGTTGGGGATATGTGCTACATTGTGTGTAGCAAAGGTGAGTTTGAAAGGTACTGTATCCTCAAGGGGCCAGAGGAGTTTATCAGAAAATGAACTCTCTGTGGCTGAATTCACTCAAAGTTTTGGCTCATTGAGGTGGTCTCATGAGAGACACTTTGCCTTTTGAGGGTCCCTAGTAATCAGAAATGATAATTTCACTCTATTATCCTTCACAATAGTTTAGACAACAAACATGCAGCTGTTAAATCTGAAATAATAGACAACACTCTCTTGTCATTAGTTTAGATCTTTTTACCTTAGCAATATCCACTTTAATGGTAAATGAGACTCTTCAGGTTCCAGTTTTAATCTAACAGGAAGAATTTCAATGTAGCTGGAGTTAGAACCCCAAAACAAGTTTATCTCCCTCAACCCCAGTCATCCAAGCCTTAGGGTCTTTCTCATTGATGGTGTAGTATCTAGACTGCAGGTCATGTGGGAGTGCAACTGTGATCTGCTTTGAATAAAAGCATAATCCACTATTATGTTGCTTTCTTTTAAAATAGAACTCTGTAAACAAACAGAGTTTGTTTAATCTCTTGGAGGAACTTTGCAGCCTTAGTTGACTGCAACAAGGCAACTTCCTAAGTGTGCGTGTGCAAATTCAAATCCAAAGTCAGAGGTATATTTTCCACTTTCTTTGTGGCTACTCTCTCTATCTTTAAGCTCATATATTCTCTCCGTTTCTACCATTAGCTTGGATAATAAGAGATGTTAGACAACTTTCTTTCTTCTCTTCTCTTCCAATATGTATGGTGTTTCCAACAGGTATGAACAATAGAATCTATCCCTTCTAATACACGAAATTAAGGGAAAAGAGGAATTATGTACCTTCCAAGGTATTTAGACTGGTCAAACTGTTCAAGCATCACCACCTGCTGTTTTAAATCATTAATAAGTCTGTCAGTTGTTCTAACCTTGGAGGTGAACCAAAAGAATGGTTTTGGTTTTAATTTAATTTAAAAATCAGTTTATTGAAAAAAAAAAAGCCCTCAGCTTGTAAGAGTCAGGTTATCCACTGTTGATATCAGATGCAGAAGCTGAACGATAATTTATATGCAAATGTGAAATATTTGAAAACTTGAGGAACTATTACAATTATCTCCTTTTATTTCAAGGAGTCGTTTTATTCCAGATACATGGTACATATAAATATCTGGTCCATTATTTTTCTGGAAGGAAAACTGATGCACCAAAGGTTTAAAGACTTTTCTTTTCTTTTCTTTTTTTTTTATTTTATTTTTTTATTATGGGTAAAAATCAAAATTCTCACAATACATACAAACATTTG
>JAKSZT010054494.1:615147-696957 GCA_026826555.1 Tolypeutes matacus | reverse complement strand
TCCATGTTTTCCAGTTTTTCAGAGTCATTTGTATTTTTCTGTTGCCCTCTGGTCATCATATTATCTTGATGGGTTTGTTCAGTTGATTAGCTTTTCTCTATGCTCTAGAATTTTATTTAGCTGTTGGTTCTGCGTGTGAGTTAAGTTTTCTCTTTGGCAGTTTTTCTTCTTATTTTATTTCCTTACTTCTTTCTATGTTCGCTTGAAGGCAAAAGGTTAGGGCCAGAGGAATCAAAAGATGTAAGGAAGGCAGAAGGATAATAGAAATATTGATAAAAGTTAGAAGAGGGGCAAAATGAGACTTAATGAGATGAATATTTAACTTGTGTAGGCAGTGTAGAGTACTAGGAAAAAATATGGAGTTCCTATAATGGACTGGGATAACAAATGGAGGAATATATATATATAGTGATTTAGAAGGCTAGAATTATGAGGAGGTAGAAAAATAGTAGAGAAAGGTCTGAAAGGAAAAAGTTAATACTAATAAAAAAAAAAGAAAAGAAAAAAGAAGAAGAAAACAAAACAGATGGGATAAAAATTGACACCCTTCAGTTGTGGGCCTATGAGAAAATGTTGTCTCTAAGAGCCACAACAGAAAACAGAAGGCAGAAACATGCAGGAAGGATAAGCGATAGTTTGTAATACAGAATCAATATATACAGCGAGTGGGAAATTACTGAATAAGAAGCCCAGCAAATAAGCTACCAGCTGGCAGCACCTATTTAAAAAATAAAATAAAAGGAAAAAGGAAGGGGGGAGGAAAATGGGAATAATAGCAATAGACCAGAAAGTAACAGAGAGAAACCAAAGATCCACCCAGGCAAGCAGTCAAACAGAGCTAAGGGGGGTCAATGATTCCCCTAGGGTCCACGTGGATCCTTCCTGCCTACTTGTGTTTATCAATGAATTTCCCCACAGGGTTCTATATGCAGGTCCTGAAGCAGCTTTTAGCTATTAAACTAAATTAAAAAGAATTTATTTTTCATTTGTTGAGGTGACCTCACTTTTTTTTTTTTTTTTTTAAGCCAAATGCAGGACCCAAAATAATTCCTCTTCTAGACCAACCCCCTTAAGGAAGGGACCCTAGCTGGGCCCGTGGAAATTAATCAAGCACGTCCCATTTTCCAGACTCCCCAGGTTAGCTGAAACTCTGATGTTAGTCAGTGAGGAGTGCTAAAGATGGCGGATTCCGCCCCTTCTGGCGCCGAGCTCCAGCGTCACCGGGCTGCTCAGTAAATCAGTTTGAGTGCAGATTCACGTCTGCTCTCAGCCTAATGCTACTTCAGGTCGGCTTATCTGCTCCCCAAAGCTATGGGGCGGTGCAGGCAGCCAGATTGATGTCTAAAAATCTAAAATACCCTTCCCTGTCTTCCAACCGAACCCTCCCTTTTTTGGGAAGTGTCCCTTCCTCCTGGCTCCGCAGCGGCCCGGGTCTTATCCCTGGGTGGCTAGGGAAATCAGCTGCGTTCCCAGACCAAAATCCCCTCTCCGGTTCACCGGGTGCTGACTAGCTCGTTTGCTCTGTTCACACAAGGTCCAAGGGGCGCCAGGCAGCCAGCTCCCCAGAAAATAAAACTTTTTTCGCCCCGCCCGCGGCTCCAAATGGCCGTTTTATTATTTTTTTCCGTAACCGCGGGGCTCAGCCGCCTGTGCCAACCTCCACCGGCAGCCTCAAAACTCACGAATCTCCACCGTTCGGTCCACGCCGCCGATCCGCGCAGATAGATGTCCCAAGCTTCTCACTCCACGCGTGCACAGCACAGACCCCCGGGCAGGACCCCGTCCCCAATCCGCCTTGCTCTGGGAGCTTGCAGTGTGTGCCCTCCTACACTAACGCCATCTTGCCCTCCTCCTAAAGACTTTTTATTAATGTAAGAACACAAACCAATAGCAAATTTCAGAGTGAAGCCCCAAAGTGAAAATTCTTTTGCTTGAGTCAGTGCTCATCAAACTGTATATTTTAGAATTGAGTGGTTATCTGTGAGTACACTATTAAGTTTGAGTTTTCTTACACTGAATTATTTTGCTTGGTGGCCAAATGAGAATTCAGAAATAACAGAATCTATACACAAAGTAGATTTTAAAGACCTAGAGCCAGAGCTTTGTTTGTGTCAACTATAAAAAGATTTCATTATGCCTCTCAAAGCTTCACCAAACACTTTCAGACTTATAATTGATATCAACTGAAGTTGAAGGCAAAGAAAACCAGCATTCTTTGACTGAAGAAAACATTAGTTTACTTTTGGGTCATACTTAGCTATAGGCTATGTTTATTGAATCACGCTAGCTCTCTAGTAACACAGCACATGAGCACTTCCTGACTTCAGCTGATAATCCATGCAGCTAATGACTCTGCAAACAGACTGAGTGGCTGGAACTGGCACCAGGAAACCACCATTCCAAACTAACCATCTCTTACTAACCTTTTGGTGTTTCCTTTGTGATACTAATTAGACATCCATAACACTGTCTACTCTAGATCTTTGGTTTCAAATACAATTTTCAAAGAAACATGATCCACTTTCAGGCTTCCTTAACATGGTGTTTCCCCTCATGGAGGAAAATGACTGATTTGCCTTTTAAGTAAAGTTTGGCTAATTAATCTGTAATGTTCCAGTAATTTATATGCCAGAAAAAGTTGCTTCTGTAGTTGGTATAATTTATAATGCTTTCCAGGTTCCAGTAGTATTGAAGTGGGTGACAGATATTTCCACAAATGTTATGAGTTGAAAGTCTGAAGGTACCCATTCCCAGGCTGTAGTCTGTTTGCCAGACTGCCTGTCTGCTTTCTACTTTGAACAGAATTCCTCCTGATTGTCTGAAGTGGTTAGAAGTGTGTTTTGCTTCCTTTCTGTGGCATGAGTCAAAGAATGAGTATTGTACTCTTGGAAAGGGAAAACATTTAAGAGCTGTTTAAATCAAAATGATAAGTTATCGTAGGCACCCACCCAACATTCAAAAGATTACATTTGGATGATGAAGATGGTAGAGCAGCATTCCTTGCAGCTATAGTCTCCCATCCCACCCTGGGTGTATTTCTACACCCAAAAATGTGTCATTGAGGAAAGATAATTGTGAGATAAGTGTGGAAAATATGTGGACACGTGTTCATCCTTTTGTTCATCAGTCTATAGCACCTTTTAGTGCCTCTTTTCTCCATCATTAGTTCTAAATAAAAATTACCTAAAATAAATGACTTGCATGATCATCAGGGCCAGAATCTCTGGAAGAGAAATCGACTGTTAGTTAGTTTACAAAGCTAGACATTGTTTTGTTTAATTTCGAAATGTGGTGCTTCTCCCAGATGCCTAATATTAATCATCTAGGATCATTTAGAGATTAAAATACTTATAATGGAAATGCAGACACAAAAATAATAATAATAAAAAACAAATAAAATTAACAACAACAAAAAAAGAAATGCAGGGACAAAACACAGTATTACACTTGGCATCCTTTGGTATCTTAAGTTTTCACTATCTATATAGATTGTTTAATGTCCAAAAAAAAGTTCCTAAAATCACTGTAATGTGAAGTTCACGTTGTGATATATCATTTATCTCTCACAGCAACCCTGAAAAGGTGACACATAGAATTCTAAAAAGTCAACAGAGGCATGACAGCCATTTAAACTGAGAATCCTAAAGTCAGATTCTTAGCTGATTGAGAAGGGTAGAGAAAGTTAGAATGAGGTGATAAGGGAGAAATTAAGTAGGATACAAATATCTTTGGTTGAAACTAAGGTTCGCAGGGACACTGGGGGCATAATCCAGACTTCCTTTAATATATGTACTAAGTCTGAGAATTCCAGTTCTCATTGAAGTCTTCCAGACAGATAGTGACCCATCAATATAGGGTCCATCCGGTATAAGCCATTCTTAATGAGTTAGTACAACTACTTCCACCCTATTCCATTTATCCTCAAGATTGACATCTCTAGTCTGCTTGTAAACCCAAAAGCAAACAAAGTATGGTAGTGGCTAGGAGTACTTTGGAATAAGACAAGTCTAAATTCCACAATTGTATTTGCCTATTAATAGTCATTGGCTTTAGTCAACTTATTTATTCTTTTTGAACCCTCAACTTCCTCATCTGCAAAATGGGTGTATAATGGAAATTATCTATTAGGGTGGTTATGAGATGATCAAGGTAAAGCACTTAGCATACTTCTTGGCACATAGTAAGTGCTAAAAAAATAGAAAGAGCCGGTATTATGGATGTTGAGTCAGTGAAACACCCACTTTGTTTGATTTCAGGGATCCCACCACCGAAAGCCTCTCATCTGCTTGCTATTTTTTGTGATCCCTTTAACGGAGTCTCAGGCATTTCATTCTACAATTATAGTTCAAACTTCAAGCAGCTGATGGTGAGAAGGAATTCATTTATTTAAGGTTGCACAGTTTTTTTCCTTTTAAACATTTTATTTTTAAATACTTCCAAACCTGCAGGACATTTACAAAAACAATACAAGCCCCATAGAGAGAACTCCAATATATCCCTACTTCCTGCCCTCCAGATACCCAGATCCCACCATTTTTTTTTTTTGAGGTACTGGGGCCGGGGATTGAACCCGGGACATTGTATGTAGGAAGCCAGCACGCAACCGCTGAGCCACATTGGTTTCCCTGAGTTTTTCTGTTTGCTTGTTGTTTGTTTTCGTTTTTAAGAGACACTTGGGACCGAACCTGGGACCTCCCATGAGTAATCATGGGAATTTATGTGCCTTTGGATTTCTGCCTGTTTTTGTAGTGGAAAAAATATTGTGTTAATGATAGGAAAAAATCTCAACAGAAGCCCCTTATATAAATCCCCTTTATATAAATGCCAGGAGAGAGGCATTTGAATATACAGTTGATAACAAAAAAATCTTTTTAACCCCTGCCCTGCTCAGAGTTGATTCTCTTATATTAATGTAAGTCAGGTGTCTCACCTTCACTGGTTATAGGTTGTAGTATTTAGCTGGCAGGCTGAAATTTTGTAGCATAAAATGCTTTGGTTGGTAAGGGGCTTAGGACATGTTTGTGTTTGCCAATATCCAAATGGAGAGAGACAGACACATAGAACTGTGTGGTATTAGGTATATGCAAAAAGACCCTTTAACAGAGAAATAAGTACCATGTTTTTGAAAAGGGCAAATCCATTTGAAAATGAACTTACTTTCATAGTTTGACCATAACATTCCATGAGGAATGTAACTGAACATGCATATTTTCTGCCTTCTTAAAAATCCAAATCCATGTGTGTGATGGTTAGGCTAATGTGTCAACTTGGCCAGATAATGGTGTCCCGTTGTTTGGTCAAGTAAGCACTGGGTTAATTGTAATACAAGGACATTTCATGGACTTTAACCATCAGTGAGTTCATTGCATAGACGGCTGATTACATCTACAAACAACTGAGGAGATTGCCATCAGCAATGACTGATGTCTTATCATCTTATCCAATCAGTTGAAGGCCTTAAAAGGGGAAGTGATTTCAGCATTCAGGGAGAGAATTCCCAGCTCTACTTCGGACAGCCAGTGTCTCCTGGGAACTCCTCAAGGACTTTCATCAGAGCCCCTGGTTTGCAGCCTACCCTGCTGAATTTGGACTTGTGCATCTCCACGGTTGTGTGAGAGAATTTTATAAAATCTCATACTATTTACAGATATCTCCTGTTGGTTGTTTCCCTAGAGAGCCCTGAATAATATAGCTTGGTACCGGCAGTGGTTCTTGAAAAACAGAATCTTAAAAATGGGATTTCTGAAGTGGTTCTGGCATTTTTGCAGTTGGCTTTCTACTCTGATTGAATTCAACGGCACTAATGACTCCCTTTCCAATAGTCAAGAGGCTACTGACAGTCCATGGTGTGAGATACACAAAATACCACCACTGATTGACTGCTTACATGCTTATAAGAGACAAGGATCTGAGTGAGAGTGTTTTAAACACCTTAACAGAGTTTTATGGAGTCAAAAGGTGCAATGATGTTGGCTGGCTTTTCCTAAATACTCTGAATACAGTTATAAAAGAAAGAGATGAGCTAAATGCTTCAAATTTGCAACTTAAATGCCACATAAATGGTGTGAAAGTTTCTATGTGTACTCTGATAGAAAATCTTGTTTCATGCAGCCACAGACTTGAGATCTCTGAAAACCAGACTTAGAGTCTCATTGTACAAGTAGCAGAATTATAATGGAAACTAAAATCTCAACCTTGCAGGGTGTCTCCTGGTAAAGTGAAGGCATTGATTTGAAAGGAGTGGAACCCTGAGATTTGGAATGGAGACATATGGGCTGATGATGATATTGGTGGGGACAGTGAAACCTCAAATTCTGCTGAGACTTTGCCAGATAAACCTGTAATGATCTGCCCTGTGGAGACAACACAATGTCAAGCTTGTATCACCCAGCCTCCAGCCTGCCCCAGGGTGTCCCGACCTCTTCCTATCCCTGAGGTGGGTACCAGCCAAACTACAGCCTGCACTGCCCAACCTACACCCTGCCCTAAGAATTCTGCCATCCAATCCCTGTCTGAAGAGATTAATCCTGTCTTACCAGACAAAAATGCAGAGGAATGCCCCTGAGGTCAGTAGCTTACAAGACATTTCTAATTCTTCTCCTTATCCACCCCCACCACCTCTCTTCTCTTCTCACCTCTTTTATTCTATTATTAGAATAAAATCCCAACAAGTCGCCAAAGGCAAAATGCAAAGTGTGACCCATGAGGAAGTACACTACACGCTAAAAGAACTGCATGAGTTTTCCAATTTATATAGACAGAAATCAAGGGAATATGTGTGGGAATGGATATTAAAGGTATGAGATAATGGTGGAAGGAATATAAAATTGGATCAGGCTGAATTTATTGATTTGGGCTCACTAAGCAGAAATTCTGAATTCAATGCTGTAGCTCAAGGGGTTAGAAAGGGCTCTAATTGTTTGTTTGGTTGGCTGACTAAAACATGGACAAAAAGATGACCTAGAATGTCTGAGGTCAATATGTCCGATTTACCCTGGTATTCTGTAGAAGAGGGAATTCAAAGGCTTAGAGAGTTTGGAAAGCTAGAATGGGTTTATTATTTAAGACCTGTGCACCCACTCCAGGAGTGTCCAGAAGACACACCTTTAATCAGGACTGTAAGGAATAAATTTGTAAGACTAACTCCATCTTCCCTGAAGAGCTCTGTGGTCTGTCTTCTCTGTATTCCAGATATTACTGTGGGAACTACTGTCATGGAACATAAACATTATGGGGATAATTGGATCCCAGGCTGGTAGAAGCCAAGTATCAACAGTTAATCACTAAAGACAAGGTAGACGTGGCTACCACAATGAAAGGCAGACTCAAAGCAGCAATCAAAAGAGTCTGAGTTGCGCATAGAGCTATGGCATTGGCTAATAGATCATGAGGTACCTAGAAGTGAAATAGATGGGCAGTCTACTAAATTCTTACTTGATCTGTATAAGCAGAAGAGTTCTAGGTCGAGTGAAGAAAACCCTAACTTCAACTAGAGACACAGATAATCACAGCCCCTTAATCAATTCCCAGACTTGAGACAGTTTACAGACCCAGAGCCCCTTCAATGAGGAGAAGGCCACATCCGTTGGGGAAGGATCCTGTTACACTGCCAAAAATTTATACTGTTAATCTTCCTCCCAGCTTTTCCCAAAGAGACCTACAGCCTTTTACCAGAGTGTGCATTGGGGAAAAGGAAATGATCAGACATTTCAGGGATTATTAGACACTGGCTCAGAAGTGACATTAATTCCAGGAGACCCAAAACTTCATTGTGGTCCATCAGAGTAGGGGCTTATGGAGGTCAGGTGATTGATGGACTTTTAGTTCAGGTCCATCCCACTGTGGGACCAGTGTATCCCCCGACACATTTGGTGGTTATTTCCCCAGTTTCAGAATTCATAATTAGAATAGACATTCTCAGTAGCTGGAAGAATTCCCAAATTGGATCCGTGACCTGTGGAGTGAGGGCTATTATGGTAGGAAAGGCCAAGTGGAAGTCATGAGAACTGCCCCTACCTAGCAAAATAGTAAATCAAAACCAATACCGGATTCCTGGAGGGATTGCAGAGATCAGTGCCACCATCAAGGATTTGAAGGATGCAGGGGTGGTGATTCCCACTACATCCCCATTCAGCTCTCCTATTTGGCCTGTGCAGAGAAAAGACAGATCTTGGAGGATGACAGTAGATTATTGTATACTTAAACAGGTGGTGACTCCAATCGCAGCTGCTGTCCCAGATGTGATATCATTGCTTGAGCAAATCAACACATCCTCTGGTACCTGGTATGCAGCTATTGCTCTGGCAAATACTTTTTTCTTCAAATTTCCATTAGTAAGGACCACCAGAAACAGTTTGCTTTCAGTTGGTAAGGCCAGCAATATACCTTCACTGTCTTGCCTCAGAGGTATATCAGCTCTCTCGCCCCTTGTCATAATATTGTCCACAGGAACCTTCATCATCTCTTCCTCCCACCAGACATTACACTGTTCTATTATAGTGATGATATCATGTTGATTGGATCTAGTGTGCAAGAAGTAGCAATGACTCTAGACTTATTTCTAAAGCATTTGCGTGAGAGAGGGTGTTAAATCTAACAAAATACAGGGGCACCCTCCACCTCACTGAATTTTCTAGGTGTCCACTGGTGTGGGCATTTTGAGATATCCCTTCTAAAGTGAACGATATGCTGTTGCCTCTGGTCCCTCCTATGACCAAAATTGGCGCACAATGCTTAGTTGGTCTCTTCGGATTTTGGAGACAACACATTCCTCATTTGGGTGTCCTAATCTGGCCCATTCACCAAGTGACCAGAAAAGCTGCTAGTTTTGATTGGGGACTGGAACAAGAGGAGGCTCTGCAACAGGTCCAGGCTGCTGTGTAAGCTGCACTCCCACTTGGACCATATGATCCAGCAGATCCAATGGTGCTAGAAGTGTTAGTGGCAAATAGAGATGCCATCTGGAGTCTTTGGTAAGCCCCTATAGGAGAATCACAGCACAGACTCTTAGGATTTTGGAGCAAAGTCCTGCCATCATCTTCAGATATCTAGTCTCCTTTTGAGAAACTGCCTTTTGCCTGCTACTGGACTTTAGTAGAGACTGATAACTTAACCATGGGCCACCAAGCTACCATGCGACCTGAGTTGCCTGTCATGAGCTGGATATTTTCTTACCCAACAAATCATAAAGTTGGGCATGCACAGCAGCACTCCATCATAAAGTGGAAGTAGTATATACGAGATAAGGCTCGAGTGGGTCCTGAAGGCACTAGTAAGTTACATGAGGAAGTGGCCCAAATGCCCATGGTCACTACCCTTGCCATGTTACCTTCTCTTTCCCAGCCCACAGCTATGGCCTCTTGGGGAGTTCCTTACAATCAGTTGACTGAGGGAGAGAAAACTCAGGCCTTGTTTATAGACTGTTCTGCCTGATATGCAGGTATCACCTGAAAGTGGAAAGCTGCATCACTGCAGTCCTTTTCTGGGACATCCCTGAAGGACTGTGGTGAGGGTAAATCTTACAGTGAGCAGAACCTTGAGCAGTGCATCTGGTTGTTCATTGCTTGGAAGAAGAAATGGCTGGAGCTGTGTTTGTACACTGATTCATAAGCTGTTGCCATTGGTTTGGCTGGAAGGTCAGGAACTTGGAAAAAAAACATGATTGGAAAACTGGCAACAAAGACATCTGGGGAAAAAGTGTGTGGATAGACTTTTTTGAGTGGGCAAAAACATAAAAATATTTGTTTCCTATGTGAATGCTTACCAGAAGGTGACTTCAGTAGAGGAAGATTTTAATAATCAGGTGGATAAGATGACTCGTTCTGTGGCTAATGCTCAGCCTCTTTCCCCAGCCACTCCTGTCATTGCCCCATGGGCTCACGAACAAAGTGGACATGGTGGTAGGGATGGAGGTTATGCATGAAGTCATCAATATGGACATCTCCTCACCAAAGCCGATTTGGCTACAGCCACTGCTGAGTGTCCAATCTGCCAGCAGCAGAGACCCACACTCAGCCCCCGATATGGCACCATTTTCTGAGGTGATCAGCCTGCTACCTGGTGGCAGGTTGATTATATTGGACCACATCTATCATGGAAGAGCAGCAATTTGTTCTAACTTGAATAGACACATACTGTGGATATAGATTTGCTTTTCCTGCTTCTTCCAAAACTGCCATCCATGGACTTATGGAATGTCTTATCCATTGCCATGGCATTCCGCACAGCATTGCTTCTGATCAAGGAACACACTTCACAGAAATGATGTACGGGAATGGGCACATACTTACTGGTATGGCCATTTTCCACATCATCCTGAAGCAGCTGGATTGATAGAATGGTGGAATGGCCTTTTGAAGACTCAATTTCAGCGCCAACTAGGGGGCAATACCTTGCAGGGCTGAGGCAATGTTCTCCAGGAGGCTGTGTATGCTTTAAATCAATGTATGCTCTATGGTACTCTTTCTTCCATAGCTAGGATTCACGGGTCTAGGAATCAAGGGGTGGAAATGGGAGTGGCATCACTCACTATTACTCCTAGTGATCCATTAGAAAAATTTTTGCTTCCTGTCCCTGCAACCTTAAGCTCTGCTGGTCTACAGGTCTTAATTCCAAAAGATGGAGTGCTGCCATCAGGGAACACAGCAATGATTCCATTGAGCTGGAAGTTGAGACTGCCACCTGGCCACTTTGGGCTCCTCGTGCTGCTGAATCAACAGGTAAAGAAAGGAATTACTATAGTGGCTGGGGTACAGGAGATCCCCTCGGGCATATTTTAGTACTACTATGCCCTGTGATTAAAGTCAATGGAAAATTGCAACAACCCAATAATATAATCAACTAAGGAGATTGCCATCAGCAATGAGTGATGTCTTATCCAGTCAGTTGAAGACCTTAAAAGGGGAAGTGATTTCAGCATTCAGGGAGAGAATTCCCAGCTCTGCTTCAGACAGCCAGTGGCTCCTGGGAACTCCCCAAGGACTTTCATCAGAGCCCCTGGTTTGCCACTTGCCCTGCGGAATGTGGACTTGTACATCCCCATCGTCACATGAGAGAATTTTATAAAATCTCATACTATATACAGATATCTCCTTTTGGTGGCATTTCCCTAGAGAACTCTGACTAATACAACTTGCTATATGCAAAATGCTAATAAGATAATTATAGCCCCTACAATTGTTTATTGACATGTGGCCCAGTGGGAACTTAGAATTGTAGTTTTCACTCTATTGTTTAGTCATAGAGCCTTGTGTGGATCACAAGCTTACATATCTAAATTCATGTCTCTATAGATCGAATGGGGAGCAATGTTCCAGTAATGTTGCAGGGATCAATAAACAAAGTATTCTCTATATGTGTATAATACCCAAATAAAGTAACCTTTTCTCAGTACAATACAATTGTGAACCAAATAGCTGGGGTTTTCTCTTGTGTCCTTTTCCTCATTGGCCTGTTGAGCTGAACACTTTATCCTCAGCATAATCTAGTTTAGCAGAAAGAACACTGACCTGAGAATCAAGGGCTTCGGGTTCCCATCAGATTGCACCAATTAATAGCTGTATGACTGTGACAATTCACTTGCACTGTCCAGTCTTTGGGTTTCTCATCTGTAAAATGGTGGATGCTTGTAGTACCTACCTTATAGGAGTTTGTAAAAATTAAATGAGATAATGTATGTAAAACACTCAGCACAATGCTATTCTAGAGAAGATGCTCAAAGAGTAGAGATTAAAATGCGAATGAAATCTTTCTTCTTGGTTTACTCTTCCCCTTTTTCACTTATCCATGTCTCTTTTTCACTTTAAAATCTTGGGCAAAATGTATGTCCTATAAGAAGCCTTTTACGATTATCAGTTTGCCCTGATCTCTCCTTTAGTTGGCAACTCTTCAACACCTGTGTACACAGTTTATATCATGTTTATTTGTTTTTTGCTTATTTTTTTAAACAAATGCAAAATGAGGATATAGATAATCAAGCCCCTTCAAATTCTAAGCTTCTTTTTTCTGTAGTTTGGGTTCTGGGTACAAACTTTTCTGATTCCTGAGCACACAGCCATTTGTCAATGGGTCTGTGATGAGTGCCATATTCAAGTTAACTGGTGGTCTGGTGTGCTTGCTTTCAGGGGCAATTGCTCTTTCATATTAATTTCTTCCTTTTCACATTCCTTTCTTGGAGGCCTCTCAGTGGCAATGTCATGAAGTAGAGGGTGAAAATCAAACCAAAGTAATAGGCCAGTTTTCTATTTCAGAAAAAAAAATTGTGATTAAAAATGAAGAACCACTGAAGTTCTACCAAGGGACTAGCTTTGCCCCTTAGTATTTGGGTCAAATAAGTCCAAGGCTACAATGGACCTAAACACAGTGGCTATTCCTATTTGATATCTGTCTCTATTTTCCTTAAACAGAGTTTAACAAGACTTCTTCATTGGCTAATATGTCACACTCCTCACAGTCAATCAGCTTTTCTTTAGGACTCAAAGGCAAATCTTGCGTCCTTTTTCTACGAGGTCAGTTGGAAACTGCTAACTCTACTACCTTAAGCTTCTTATTTAGTTCTGTCTCTATCCCTCCCCTTTTAAAACTCAGCTTAATTCTATTATCTTTCCTTCTAGGTCCAACTTCTTTTTCATATTTATATTTTGAAGAGAATAGAGATACTTTCAATGACATTGAATCAGAATTTTTACTTGTAGTGATTCTAAGCCTTCTGATTTTTGAATATTTTTAGGGCTTCTTTATTACCTTCTTTACTACTTTTCCCCTTCTTCCCCACAGCTCATAGTACACTACTATGAATGTAGAAGACCCTCAACAAATAAGGGTTGATCATTTCATTGCTGTGAACTCTACCAAATGACAGCTGCCACCCACCAATGTTTGATACCCAGAGAAGTTCTTATCCACTCTGTTTCACAGATGCTAGAGGTGAAATTGTTTCTTCTAAGACAGGGAAGAGATCAGAAAAGAGTGTGTTTCCTGAATTTAATATGTGACTCCAGGGCATTGTTCTGTTTTTCTAGGTTACTAGACAGGCAGGAAGTTTTCATTTCTGTTACGAAAAGGCTTCTTTCTCCAGTTTGGAAAAGACGTTTAGGGAAACTGCAGCAGAATATAGCAGGAAACCATAAGGATCAGGGAGACAGAAGCATTACTATGAGATGGAAGGAAATAACTTGTGTGCCTAACTAGCCCATGGGTCATATTTGGTAGTACCTAGGTGTTTATACAACGTTGGCTTCTGGCCTTTCACTTTGTTTCTTACTTTTTACTCTTTGAGTTGACCTTCTGAATTATCTGTGACACTGACAATTCCATTGACCACAACACTTCAATGGCATCACAGCTTGAGTGTTGTTGAAGTTTCCTTCCCTCTAACTTTGTTGGTTTCTTGCTCATGTTGGTTCTTACAACTTTTCCTTTCAAAAATTGCCTCAGGAAATTCAAGTCTTTAGCTTCTGTCCCCCTCTTCATTTCCTCTGAGATGAGGCTATTTTGGATCAGATGTTTTCATTAAGACATTTATTTTTTTATTTTTTTTATTTTTATTTTTTCTCCTTTTATCACTGCATTATCAGATGTCCAGTGTGTACCATGACACATTACCCCTTTCATTCCCCAGTGGCTCCCAAATTTTCATTTAATTTTCAAAGAAGTTTTAAGTCACAGCAAAGTCACACATTGACTACTAGAGATTCCCATATACCCAACCTCCCTCCCCCTTCCACACCCCATATTAAAACCTTTTTGTGTGTGTGTGTGTGTGGATGGTCGCATTGTTATAACTTTTATACAGATAGTGAAACATAGCTACTAAACATTGTCAATTAAAATAAATGCCAAAAGTTTTATCAGATGACTACTTTTTTTTCCTTTTGGCTATTGGACTGCAAGTTTGCTGATTCTCAGTCATTCTAGATTGGCTTGTTCTTTGTGGTACTGTACAGACACTAGAGTAATGGTCATTTGTCAAAAATTATTTGAAAAAAATATTTTCCACATTGGTAAAACTCCCGGTGATCACCTTTGACTTCACCATAGTTATTAAGGTGTTTCTTATTGATTTTATCTTTTAATTGAAGTTTTCTGGTATAGTGGCAAACCCTTTTCACTCATTTGGGTTCAAGACTTGGATCTGCTACAACTAACTCCATGTGTGATCTCAAGCAACCTAATTTCTCTCTTTGAGCCCGTTTCCTCATCTGTAAATGAAGAGTTTGGACTTGGATGATTTATAGGGGCTCATTATTGCTAATACTATGACTCTTCATCAATCATCATATCATGTCACATGTGTGTATTTTGGTGGAAATGGTCATTCTTTCCTTTTACACGCAATTCATGTTCTCATATTCCCTTACTGAATCATCTATTTCTAAATAGTTGGCAATTTTCAACTTAATTAAATCTTTCCCCAAAGTGAAGAATATAGCCGCTCCCCCTGTGATGCTTTGGCAACTGCCTCTTCCTTTCCAAAAATGGAATGATTAGCTCTCTCATTCTATTTCTTATTTGGGCATTATTTCAGGACTACTAGCCCATTCCTGTGTGACAGCATTACCATATCTCATGACTGGCCAGAGTTGTTCAAATTTGCCTTTGGCACCTTTTAATGTTTTGGGGGATTGGTTCATATAAAGTGGGTGACTTTTCAATCTTTTGAAACTCCTTTGCCTCATTATCTCCAGTGTTTCCATAGTTAAGCCTGTTGAGATATTGCCCTATCCATGAGAACATACCCCTGTGTTCCTGATGTGATTGTGAGGGAGAAGTGGAGGATAAGAAGATCCTGAAAGTATTTTGTCCCTGAGTTAAAGGGTCCTCATTTGTCACAGGTTCTCCACATCAACTTCTAAGAAACACTGTTGCTTTTAGTTGTTTCTGGTTTACTTTTATGTACCTGCATTTAAGAAACTGATTGCTTCTTTTCCTTAGGTGCTTTGACTTTATCTGCCCTTCTGGCCTCTGGTTTCAGGATACCCCACTCCCATTGTTAATTGTTGGGATGTCCTTTTATCATTCCTTTCCCCTACATATAAGATACCAAGTCAGCTTCGCCACTCCACTCCAATTCCCCTATCACATTATGCTCCCTGTTAATCAACCAAAAGCATTCTGTATTATCGGTCTAGTACTGCTATTCCAAATGTGAATGGTGCAGATTGTTTTTGCTTCCCTGCCCCAAGTGCCTCATTCAACTTAATTCCTCATACTTAGGATATTAACACTTTTTGTCAATATTTCCTTTCTGAGGGTCTATTTTTAAAATTTGAATGCATTCAGCATGTGTGGGCTTTTTATTTTCTTAAATGATGAGATCTACTTCAATAAAGAGTCAGAATTAGCTCTGCATCTAGGAGGAAAAGAAAGCACAAAGGTAAAGAACATTTCTCACACTCTCAGAAGAAGTATGCAAGGGCCAGCCTTTGGCAAAATTGTGAATACAGTGCCACTATATCTATCCGTCTTCACCTTTCCCTCTATTTGGTAGTGCAGACATCCAATACTCTCCTCAGGTTTTCTTAGTTCTCATCATCATTAGCCCTTCTACTCAGGGCCCTACATTCTTAACCTTTCTTTGCCTGTTTCTTACTTCCCTCATAAAAACTTACCTATTCCATATTTCATTTTCCCAAGGTCCTAATTATTTCAAGGGACCTGTTAAACTGTTTTCCTTTCCCAAATACCATTTTCATCTTAAGTTGATAGGTCAAAGGAATAATTAATGGTGGCATTTGTGTCACCATGGCAGGCTAATGGGAGTGACGGCTTTAAAGAGGAATCTTCCCCAGCGTCCCTTCCTTCATATTCTACCAGTATTTTACTACATGGTCTATGGATAAGGCCAGCTTGTACTCCAGCTATCTTGAAGAGTTAGAGCTGTTTGAGGATTACAATAGCTAATATGTACTGCATATTTTCATTGTGCCAGACACTATTTACCTTGGTTTATGTGCACTTCCTCTTTTAATCATCCCAATATCCATAAGGTCAGTGCTGTCATTTCATCTTACAGATAGAAAAAAAATAAAACAAAACAAGGTACAGATAGTAACTTTCCATACAATAGAGTTATTAAGTGGTAGAGCTGACATTTGATCCTAGACGGTTTTGCTCCAGAGCCCAAACTCTTAGGTTCTGTGTTACACTACCTCTTGCAGAGGGATGGTGCCTTCTTTAAATGTACACTTCAGTGAAAGCAGCTGCCTTCAGATGTGCAACAGAGTAGTAAGCATCCCTTAGCAGGGAGCAGGTTAAGGCTTGAATTCCTCCAGTAGATCTGACTGATGCATCATTTTTTTCTGGAGAGAAGCTTGCTTTTGGACACAGTGCTGCAGCAGAAAATTTGCCTTTGTTTTTCTGCACCCAAATAATTAGCAATGTTAAAGACTTTGTTCATCAGTCCCTATGTCTTTAGGTCATCAGCAGGGATGGTTGCCAGATGCCTAGGACCAAGATCATACCTTATATTTTCCTATGTTTGAGCTGATGGAGCTGCAGGGAAGGCTTTCCTTGGTTTTGGTGATAGGGAACCTGGTAGATTTGGGACTGGGGTACCATGAGGGTTAGAGCAGGCCTACCCGCACTCTAAAGGGCCAAAACGGTTGGCTGAAAACCCTACCTCTTTGAGGTGGTGCCAGATTCCACTATAATAGTTTGCTAATATAGTGATGCAATGAATTGTTCTCTGAGGTAGATGATTGTGTTTCCTGTTATCACTGTTTTTTCCTTCTGAGCTTTTATTGGCTGCTGCCTACTTACTAGCAGAAAGCTTCACAGTGGTGGACTGTTGCAGTCATGGTAATAAACATTCTGGTCAGGAAAGGGGTGCATGCTCTCTCTTTATCAGTAACTGTTACCCCAATGCATTCATTTATTCTTCTGTAGAAAAACAGGATTAAATCCAGGATGAAGCAAGAACTAGTCTTACTGGCTATAATTTGCATGATTTTCAAGGTCTGCACAGTTCCAGCTGTGTAAACATGATTGAAAAACATAAGTATTGTCTAATGGGGGACTGTTGGAATTTGGGAGAGGCATGCCATGACTGAGCTGGAGCCAGACATTCTTCCACCCACTCCAGTCCACACCCTGCTGGGTTGGCTTGCTCAGCTCCTAGAGTTAGAAGTTAAGAGGGTTTGGCTGGAGTTAATTATACTGTTTCATAGCTTCTTATCATTAGGGTATAAGAACTAGGCAGGGGTTTAGGAAAATCAAAAGCCATATTCTCAAAGATGCTATAGTTATGGCACAAGGAAACAAAGAAACAGAAGACTTTGGGGAAAAAATAGGAAGCCCAACATATTAAATATGGCAAGAAAAAGTAAATTAAAAGTATCTGTTAAAATTGTAGCTACATTTATATTCTGTTTGATTCTCTCTGTGGTCACTGGAAACAAGGGCAAAGAGATATTGTGATGATTGGAAAAGACTTTATTTGTGTTGATATCTGGACTCAGCTTTGTTTTTGAGATTTGTTTAAATAATGACTAACTCAATAATGCTAAAGATTTCTAATATATAGGCACAATTATTGTGGAAAGAAATGTCATTTCTCCATAACAAATAAAAATACTATGGATCATTAAATCTCTTTATCTCAAGATTATGTACAAAGTTCGCTTTGCTCCCTTCATCAGAATTTGGGATCTAGCAATTGTTCTGTCCCTTAAAGAGTATGGATCTCCTGATGAGAGAGCAGGTTGTAATGCCTCAGATTCTCCAGGTTACTCTTGAAAGAAGATCATTGATGGTTAACTCAAAAGCAGTTGGCTTTTCACTGGATGTGAATGTCAGGACATGGTCCTGATCACGAAAGTAAATAACATTACCTTTCAAATGGACTGGGATGATATTACATTTAGGAACAACTCAGTCAGTGACATTCATCCTTGATACCACTGACCACTGAAAATCATTTTCCTAAATGCTTACTTCAAGGCAGTGTCTCTGAGAAGGAATATTCTTTTATAGAATGGGATGCTCTGGTTTGAGAAGAAAAACTAGGTTTGTAGACCATTAGGTTTGAATCATATGGAAAGTGTACAAGAATAGAGAGGAGAGAATAAAATTCAATAAATTACCATTGATGGAATATTGGAATGTCAAGGAGATAAAAGGTTCACTAGAGAGATCCAAGTTATTTTGTGTACACTCTCACTTCTTTGTTCAATAGCTATGGGAATTTGAAGAGGCAGAAACATGCTTTCAGTGCCAACCAAGCATATGAAAACCCTTCCCTTTTTATGATGATCATATTCAACCGGGGAGGTGAAAAGTCCTGTCTCTCAATACTGCCCATGTGTTGCCCCTGGAACTTGAGACTGGATGCCTCTCAGTGCTCTGCTGAATGCTGAATTCCTCTCAGGGGAGCATGTGTAGAACATCCATAGCATTTAACTTGTGTTTGCTTATGTGAATCATTAGGTACAAGCATTATGGATGCCATAATAGCACTGGAATTCCTACAACTAAAAAAGAAACATATTTGGTTTGTACTTCAGCTATAATCGCATACACTTAAGCTATTGATAGTTGACTGAGATCTGTAGACTGTTGGGCTTGTGCCAAGGGACTTCTAAGCATATTTGATGGGTGGAATAGACAGCAAGATTGTAGATTTTGGCAAGCTGTAGTTCCCAATAGTCCGGCTGACTGTATCTGACACTAGAGATTCAAATTCACCAATATGAAGCTTACTTCTCTGTGCTTTGGCTGATGGCCCAATGATATTAACATGAAGGACAAGAGATGACCAGTGTCACATTAGGCTATGTGTTTCCAATGAGCAAGTAGTCAAGAGGTGTACTGAATACTCTATTGGTTTTTTTGTGCAGACACAAAATTTATGGGAATGTTTTAAAATTTGAGAAAATTGTATGTTTTAAACTTTTATTTTATAGTAAATTTTAGCCATTCACTGTCCTCATAGGAAATATGGGCTTTCTTATAAGGTATGCAGACTATGTTTGTTGTACAGTTAATATTCCTTTCCTCAAGTTTTCCCTGTAAGAGGTGCTGGTAGCATACTTTGCTAAAGAAATTCCAGATACAGCTGTTTCTAATAATAGACAGGGCCACCACAGAAGCGTCATGCTTAATCTGAAGGGTCTTTGGTGGGAAGGAGGAAATTCCCCAGAGAACAGGCTTTTTCCATATCAGTGGATTTTTAGGAAGAAAGTTTTGATGTGAGGAGTAAAGGCCACAGATCTAAAGGAAGAGGATGAGGTCTGAACAGAATAGTAAGACAAGCGGACACTTTTGGTCATGGCAGAGAAGAGTTTGAACAGTATGGAATGGAGAAAAGGGAGTGTTGATGAGAAAAGAGCAATGGGAATTAATTCATGAAAACCCTTATTATTTATATGTAGGGATAAAAGATTCATTGGGCTCCAGGGAAACCTTCCTTTAAGCAATGCCTGTGAATAAGGTGAATTTTTGTAAAGGAAATTCCTATCTTAAATGCACCAGGGGAGCTGACAACCTACAGTTCATGGATTAGTCTATCAAGTGCGTAATCAATCTCTTGTTCCCCTGCTACAGACAATCTGTGGGAGGTGGTCAAGGGAAAATAATAGAACAGATGGAAGATTTCCTCTCAGGGGAGCTCAAGAGCTTCCTTAAACAAAGGAGGGATGTGAACATACCCATTAATGCTCCAAACATACTTTCTGAGAACTACCTTGGAAATTCTCTGGCTTCCTCACAGTTCCCCAATGATTTTTAAAACAATTTGCAAGAATGATTAGTTTTACTTTTTAAAATTAAAGATGGTTTGTGCTAAAAAAAAAATCACCTGGACAGCCTGTGTCTAGTTGGGTGGTGCAGAAGAAAGGCAAGGTCTTGTATCCATCTTTCTTCCCTTTGTAAACACAGATGACCAGAAGGGAACGCTGTTATTAATGGTAATGCAGACCAGAAAAATGGCTATTATTTTCATTCTGTTGAACAGTACAAAAATGCTTCTCAAGCACTATATTCAGTTGTTTCTTTTTATTAGCCATCTCACAAGGAATTAGACTCATTTCAAACAGTTTGTTTTCCCACTCTTGTCTCTGTAAAATCATTACTCATGAGTGGTTTCTTTGTGGAAATACTACTGACCTCCCATATTGGAATAGACAACAGGGTATTAAAAATATAAACTTTTCAGTTTGCATAAATTCTGGAAGAAGGACGATAAAGATTTGCCAGGAAAATAAAATCATACATCAATATCCTTGTTTGTTAGTGTCCTATAAGCATCTTACCCAGCAAGCTATGCCAACATTACAATATTGTGTAGACTCTGTATGTGTGTGTGTTTGAGAGAGAATAATGACAGTAAAGAGCTCTTTGAGTGCCAGAAGCAGATTTTAAAATAAAATTCTGTATCTGCCCTCCCTCTTTTCCTTTCTAACCCTTTTCTACACCCCACCCCAGACTCCAGGCCTGTTAACATAGATAAAGGAGTGGTGCCATGTCTTAATATATGAGCAGATGATGATCCTTAGCTCTTCAGCTAGGCACTATTTTCATTTTGCCAAAGCTGTTCATTTTATCTGCAGTTTTAATAACAAGCCAGATTATTTGCTGTTCACTAACTGATAGAAGCAAATAAAAAAAGATTGCAAAGTGAAATTAAGGGGATAAGAAAGCTCTAGGGACAAAGAACTCTTTTTCTTTAATTAATAATTGCAATTTACTCTTAGCGTATTTTAATGCTAGAATCCTAACATCCTCTATAAAACAAGTCTACACCCTTCCTCTTTATAATTTCCAAATTGGAATGTCAGAGAATGAAAATCATGTAAGCTTGAATGAAGCTTCAGTTTTTCTACTCTCAGTGCTGTCTTGTTCTCTGTACACAGAATTAGACTCCTCAGGGCTTCTCCCACCACAGGATGGCATTACTTCACTAGCTCCATGTTTCACAGACCCAGTCATGAAAGATTGGCATTTTAACCAACAAAAGGCAAATGCAATCAAATTGGAGTCTAGGGAATGTAATGCTTTGGAAAAATAGATTATTCCAAGGATGTAAAGATACATGATCTCTAGTAAATGAACAGAGCATTTAAATTTACCAGCCTGTTTTTCAGTGTTTTTATTTGTTCTGTTGTTTCAATTTGTGAATGGAAATTAGTATTCAGGATGATGAGGACTGGTGCTGATGGTGGTGGTGGTGTGTGTGATTTGTACTTTGTAGCCACAATCCCAGTTTACTATGCACCAGCTTTTACAAAGATTTCTCTAGAGTTGTGTCAGAGTGTCTGAACTCAGGACATCTCAACTAGAGAGCCTTCCACTAGTCCTATATTTGAGAATGCTAACCAACTCAGAAAAAGCACAGATGTGGCCCAAATAGATCCAAGAGTTCCTGGATGCTTCATACCGAAAAGCTTTTCTCTCTTTCAATGAACAATTGGGAAAGCTGGAGGCTAGAAAGTCACACTGGAACTGCCATGATCCTAATAAGAGCAGGGGAAAAAGCATAGGGTGCCTTCAAATCATCAAGCTTCCTCAGAATATACATTAATTGGCCTTTCTTCTGAATTTTTCTAATTGCTTTTGAGGCAACACCCTGAAAAAAATTTGATTAAGTGGACAAATAGGAAAACAATAATTCTAAGCAATTTTAAGGAAAAGAGTAAAAGGGTAAAACTGAGCATTGTCCATCAAAGATTGATTATGACAAGTAAACATAAAAGCTGGCATTTGATCCCTTCACTTTTGGTATTCATTATTCATAGTTATTATTCATAAATTCCAGCACAAATGTTAGGCCTGCACCCCAGTGACACATTTGCATTTTATTTTAAGTTGATTTTTACCTGGTTTTGCTAACAAGGATTTAATAATGGTTTGGGCTATCTCTCATTCTCCCTCTGTTGCTATTGCTTTTCTTTTTCAAAGGCTGGCTTCTATCCTTTTCACATTCTTTATCTCCATCTCACTCCTCCCTCCCCAAGATTTTTCTCTTTTATCTTAATGTTTTAGGAAAAAAACTTTCAAACATGGAAAAGTGATAGTAGAATAGATTCCCTTAAGGCAATCAATTTACTTTTAATTTGTCTGGAACTAAGTTTTTCTTTGTTGCAATGAGGAAGGACTGAAACTGCTGTAAAATTTATTAGCTTCCAGGAAGATATTTGAAATGATTTTTTTTAACTGATTATGCTGTTTGCTGTACCCAGAAGCAGTGCCATCGCAATTACAGTATTCCAGAAGGTTGCTGAAGTTAAACTGAAACATCAAGACAATGCTAGACTTTTCTATGAGACTTTTGTTGGTAACAAATAGTCCAACCTTAGATAGCTGATTGACATTAGTCCCTCTGATACTCCTATTTGTTTCCAGTGGCCATTTCTAGTAATTCTTATTCAGTTGATGATCTGACACACACTATCCTTTTGAATCATTGCATAGGCAGCGATTGGTTTACTGAGTGTTTATTGTTTCAAATATGAAAGAGGTGATTGGAGAATTACTAATGTTATTTCTTAGCTTCTCCACCCAGTCATATGAGCATTTTGGCAGCCAAGAACCTTTAAAAAATTTAGAAGTTACAGTTGCAGCATTTTCATTGACTCATGTCTACCACTGCCTGTTCTACAAAACTGAATGTTCTGGGAATTTTCTGAAGGAAGTGTCAGATTCTGTAAAGGGGAACACTAGCTGCTGGGAACCATTTTTTCCCTCTAATATTACATTTTCAAAATATAATTTTATTTTTTATTTATTTAAAAGATACTTAGATTACATAAATGTTACACAAAAATTGAAGGGATTCCCATATGCCCCACCTCCCACTCCTCCCACAACTTCCCACATAAACATCCTTCATTAGTGTGGCACATCACCTGCAACAGATATACACATCCTGTGGCTTTGCCACTAAGCATGGACCATAGTTCACATTGTAGACCACACTCTCTCCCACACAGTTCTGCATGTTACATGATGATATAAAATGGCCTATATCTGTCATTGCATTGTCAATTAGGATAATTCCCAAGTCCCGAAAAAGCCCCTGTATAACAACTGCCTTTCCCTCTCCCTGCCCCTAAAGCATCCGGTGGCCACTGCCTCCACATTAATGTTGTAATTACTTCCATTGCATGAATCATAATATGTCTATAACAGAATACCAGTAAGTCCACTCTAGTCCATAACTCTTCCCCCAATCCTGAGGGGACTGAGATGGTGATGTCCACTCCACCTCCAAGTGAGAGGGGGCTGATATCTCATGGATAAGATGGGTGGGATTATCCTGCCTGCAGCTGCAGTCTCTCTCCATTCCCTGGGATGGCTGTTGTCCATCATCATCTCCCCACCAGGTGTCCAGAGTGAGTCCTTTGAGCTGTAGAGTAGAAGTTGCAGATCCACAGAGATTCTGGGCCCAGCTGGCACATGGACAGCCAAAAAACTATGGTCTCTGGAAGTACACCTACAAACTCTGGCAACACATATAGGTTTGAATAGAAGGGGACAGATGGACCATGTGCAGGGAAGACATATTTGGGTCTCACTCTGTCACTCTCAGGAGCAAGAATTCCAAAGTAGGGCCCACTGATAAGGCGCAAAACTGGGGCTCTCCGCCCTGATATACGATCTGGGTTTCTCCAGAACCCTGAGGAGCCCCTCTGTTTGGGGTGTATCCACTTTGGAAGCCTATGAGGTCCTATTGAGATGTGCATAACTGTTACCTCTGGGATGACCTCCCGACTCACTTTGAAGTCTCTTAGCCATATAAACTCATTTATCTTTACCTTTTCTCCCTTTTATTCAAGGTCTTTTTCCAGTTGTATTGCCCATTGGCACTTTTAAGTAATCCCTCCTTGCCAGGAAGCTCATCCCTGGAAGTCATGTCCCATGCTGGGAGGAATGTAATGCATTCATATGCTGAGTTTGGCTTAGAGAGAGGCCACTTTTGAGCAACGAGGAGGTTCTCAGGAGGCAGCCCTTAGGCATCCCATAACAATAGGCTAAGTTTCAGTTACAAGAGCAAAGACTCATAAGGCTAGTCATCAATAACAAGAGCTCATCAGTGGATCATCCTCCTTTGCCAGACACTGCCCCTGCACTTGGGGGACTGTTGCTACTCCCTTGGAGAATATGGCAGAGTTCTCCAGGATGGGAATTCACTATTCTGTCATTTCTCCACCCACTGTGGCCATGCCCCATGAGCATATGAAAAATGTTATATACCTTTTATGTGTGTTCAGTGAACTTCCTCCCATGCACCCCCCCATCCCTAACACTCCCCACCAATGATCCTCTCCCGCCCCAGTTGTAACCCTTCTGTAATCCAAAGCTTCTTTAAAGATAAAGCCAATACAATATCCAAATACAATTAATAGGGAAATGAAATAATAATCATGTTTAAATGTAAGAGATAAAATACATGAAAACTTAAAAAAAATACTTAAAAAATAAATTAAATTAAAGGATTGGGTTATTCAAAAAATGAGAAAAAATTAAAAAAATTTTTTTTTTACGTTTTGCCTTTTATCACTGCACTATCTGGTGTCCATGGCACCTACCCCCTCGCACTCCCCAGTGTCTCATTATTTTTCATACAATTTTCAAAGAAGTTTTAGGTCACAGCAAAGTCACACACAAAATACAAGACACTCTCATATACCCAACCTCCTCCCCCTTTCCTCACCCCATATTAAAACCTTTTTGTATGTGCATGGTAGCATTGTTATAACTGATATACAGATAGTGAAACATAGCTCCTAAACATTGTCAATAGTTTACAGTATGGTTTACATTTTGGATTGTACACTTTTATAAATTTTGATGATATTTACCATTTCCTGTGTCCATCACTGTAAGGTAATGAAAAACATTTCCACTGACCACTAAATACCCCCTGTTTGATCTATTCTGTTGCTCCCTCCCCATCTCCCCAGGTCCCATGATGACCCCCTTGCTTGACTAATTGGATGACAAGATTCATAGTCACATGCAACAAGAGGTCATGACACACTGGTTTGTCTTCCGCTATTAGGAACCTCCCTTGCTCTTCAGAGATGCCCGCCTGTCTATTTCTGCTCTCTCCTCAGTATCCTGGGTATTCTCACCCACCCTTCCCAATCTACCCACCTGTCAACCCTGCACCACCCAACCCAATATATCACTACCATCCTATCCTATCCCTTCAATACACAACTATACTCTATCATTTTACCATAAGTTAAGTCCATATGGGTGATGGCTCACAGATTTCTCTTTTCTTTCTCTTTCTTGTACACCTATCTTTCAGACAATAGTTCTCAGAGACTATTTCTGAGAAATAATAGTTCTCAGAAATAGAACTGAGTCTCTGAGAACTAATAGTCTTTGAGAACTAATAGTTCTCAGAGACTATTTCTTATATACAGAAAACTACACAACACTATTAAAGGAAATCAAAGAAAACTTAAAAAAATGGAAGAATATTCCCTGTTCATGCATAGGAAGACTAAACATAATCGAGATGTCTATCCTACCCAAACTAATCTACAGATTTAATGCAATCACAATAAAAATCAACACTGTATTTTTTAAGGAATTGGAAAAACTAACTAAAAAATTTATTTGGAAGGGTAAGAAGCCCCGAATTGCCAAAGACATATTGAAAAAGAAAAATGAAGTTGGAGGTATCACACAACCTGACTTTAAAATATACTACAAAGCTACAGTGGTCAAAACCGCATGGTATTAACACAAGGATAGACACATTGATCAATGGAACCGAATTGAGAGTCCTGATATAGATCCTAGCATATACAGTCATCTGATATTCGACAAGGCCACCAAGCCCACTCAGTTAGGAGAGAATGGCCTCTTCAACAAGTGGTGCATGGAGAACTGGACATCCATATCCAAAAGAATGAGAGAGGAACACCATCTCACACCTTATATGAAAATCAACTCAAGATGGATCAAAGATCTAATTATAAGAGCCAAGACCATAAAGACCTTGGAAGATAATGTAGGGAACCACCTACAGGACCTTGTAATAGGAAATGGTTTCATAAACTTCATACCCAAAGCACGAGCACACAAGAAAAAATAGATGAATGGGATCTCCTTAAATTAAAAACGTTTGCACCTCAAAGGATGTTATCAAGAAAATAAAAAGGCAGCCTACCCAATAGGAGAAAATATTTGGCAACCATATATCTGATAGGAGCCTAATGTCCTGCGTATATAAAGAAATCCTACAACTTGAAAATAAAAAGACTAACAACCCATTTAAAAAATGGGCAAGTGACCTGAAAAGACACTTCTGCAAGGAAGAAATACAAATGGCTAAAAAGCACATGAAAAAATGCTCGACATCTCTAGCTATTAGAGAAATGCAAATCAAAACTACATTGAGATACCATCTTACACCCATCAGAATGGCAGCTATTAAAAAAACAGCAGAGTATAAGTGTTGGAGAGGATGTGGAGGAATGGGAACCCTCATCCACTGCTGGTGGGATTGTGGAATGGTCCAGCCACTGTGGAGGACAGTTTGGCGGCTCCTCAAAACACTAACTATAGATCTTCCATATGATCCAGCGATTTCACCGCTGGATATATACTTAGAAGAACTGAAAGCAAGGACACAAACAGATATATGCACACCAATGTTCATAGCGGCATTGTTCACTATTGCCAAAAGTTTGAATTAACCCAGGTGCCCATCAACAGATGAATGGATAAGCAAAATATGGTACATACATACAATGGAATATTACTCAGCTGTAAGAAGGAATAAAGTACTAACACACGGGATAACATAAATATGTTGAGTGAAGCCAGCCAGGCATTGAAGGATGAACAGTACATGACCTCACTGATATGAATTAAGGAAATTGAGCAGTCTCTAACATTACATTTTAACAATAAGAAGGAAGATTCTTCTCCTGGCAAAAGTGCCTTGTCTCCTCTTACTTTCTGTGCCAGCCTTATTTGTGCCATCATCCCTATTTGTCTGTCAGATGCTGGGAAACTCACAACTATCATAAAAGTGACTTTTCCCATAAGCTGATGATGTGCTAGCATTTCCCTCATTTTCCAGGAAAGAGTAAAACCAAGTTGGAGATAACTTTAGGTTCAGAGCTACTCCTAAGCATCATCTGAAGACACTGTCTTCCCAGAAACCTAACTATCTGTGCAATGTGTGAAGCAGTCTGACTGCTCTTAATCTACCCAAAACTCAAACAACCCGGTTGAACTCTTCAGAAATTGACTAGGTGTTGTAGGTGTACATTTAATTCTGTGGGCATCTTAGAATGGTGCTTTATAAAATGGTCCCATTTTGTCCAGTGTTGCAGTATCTGAATATTCCTTTTTGGAGAGGGATAGTTCATTGGCCTTCTGTGACACCTCATATTTTACTTGTAGAGATGCTTTTTTCAAATGGTTTCTGAACACTTAGATGATCCAGCTCTTTGTCAGATAATTTTCTCTGCCATAGAAGTCAAAATACAAAGATTTCAGGCTAGTCAATCTCTTCTTATCTTAGTCACTGTCAGCAGATCTTATTTCTTAGTCTCAATTTCCCAGACAGCCTTCTCCTTCATTTCCTTGCTCCCCATGCACCAGCACAAATGATTTATACTTATACATATTTTGAAATATCTTCTTTATGGATTGAATTGAATCAAGCCCAGTACAAAAATGAAAACTCCAGGAACTATTGTGATTGCCCAAATTACAATTTAGATTGTATGACTGTACATGCCATACTATCATCTATCACAAATATTAAATTCTCAAATACTTATGCTTCAGTATGTTTTTTAGTATATGTGCTGCCAAAGCGAGCATACTTCAATATGTTTTAACTTTGTCTCTTCAACCAGCTTAGCAGTAAAGATTCCATTGAAGATAATTCAATTTCTTTGAATTCTGAAAGGGACATCCTTTTCCTCTATTTTCATGTTGCACTGGGAGTAAAAGAATTACAGGTGCATAGACTGTGAATAAGGGGAGAAGCCTATGAACTATTTGGCATTGTAGAGGCCAAATATTGGGTGGCACTTGCTAACTAATGCTGATGTGTCAAGTGGTCTATCTAAGACAAGGTTGAGGTTCATGTCTTTTCAGCCATTCTCCCTATCCCAAGCTAAAACTGAACTCCTTAGAAATCATGCTGTTTGACTGGTCAGCCATTCTGAAAATGCCAAGCTATGCTAAACAGGGCTAGCTCTTAGATTTACCTTCTCTCTTTTGGCACCACTCCTTTGTTAGTCTCAGGAACTTTGTTTCCAAACCCCATCCCTACTCCTGACCCTTCCTGAGGCATTTCCAGCTCCAGACATTTCTAATCTTTCTTACCCCATCAAAATCCTCT
This sequence comes from Tolypeutes matacus, assembly GCA_026826555.1. Classification (NCBI taxonomy): domain Eukaryota; kingdom Metazoa; phylum Chordata; class Mammalia; order Cingulata; family Chlamyphoridae; genus Tolypeutes; species Tolypeutes matacus. The sequence goes on along the minus strand of JAKSZT010054494.1, from coordinate 668,642 downwards.
TTCTTGGGTCTCCTTCACCCAAGACTGTTATATGACCAAAGAAAATCTGATGAGCTCAATTTGTTAACTGCTCCTTTTGTTTTAACAGGGACCTTTAATGTAGAACCGAGATGAATGAAAAATGTGGGGATTTCTCCCCCCATTACAGGGGCTGATTTTTGGATAACATTTCTTTGACATCCATCAAATAATAACACATAGGTGTTTTGAATGCCAGTCACAATTCTGCCTTCCTGCCCCTTCTGCCTGCTGTCTGTCAGACTTTGTGCTGTAAGAAGGTCTGCTAAGAAGCAGGAGGCTAGGGCATAGGAGAACAAAGAGAAAGTCTTAGGGAGCAGCTGAAATGGAGGAAAATGCTGAAAGAAAGAGAAGAAGGAAGCAAGAAAGAGACAAGTAGCTGTGTGTAGTGAAGTTTGTTTTTTGCTTATAACACTAGAGTTGGCTATAGGATAGCTTGGTGCCTAGACTGGGCTGAAGTGTCCCTCTAAAATTCATGTCCACCCAGAGCCTCAGAATATGACCTTATTTATAAATAGGGTCTTTGCAGATATAAGTAGTTGTTAAGAATTAGGGTGAACCTTAATTCAATGACTGGTGTCCTTATAAGAAGATAAAATAGAGACACACAAGGAGCACACCATGTGACAACAGGCAGAGATTTGGAGTTATGCAGCTGCAAGCCAAGGAACGTCAGGGATTGCTGGAAACCACCAGAAGCTAAGAGAGAGGTATGAAACTGGTACTCCTTCAGGACTTCCAGAAGGAACGAACCTTGTCAACACCTTGATTTCAGACTTCCAGCCTCTAGAACTGTTCTGTTGTTTTAAGCCACCCGGTTTGTGGTACTTTCTTATGGTAGCCCTAGGGAACTAATGCAAGGTTCACACGTCTCTAAAAATATCTTGGCCTTCACTGCTATTCCCTTGGATATTTTATAGGTTGAGCTCCATCTTTTCTTGCCAAAACTTAGATCCTTTAGAAAGTAGTATAAAATCCTCCCACATTAGAGCTAGAGAGGGTTCTGTGAAGTTGTTTTTTTGCAAAGTCCTAAACCCTCATTGAATTTTTGCTAGGGGCTCAGCAGCTATTTTCCATGTGGTATCTAAACATCCAAAGGAAGTTAGATATCTTAAGTTCAGACCTTAAGATACCAAGCAGATCAAAACCAAGATGGAATTCCTGCTCTTCATCTTCCTCCCTCCCTCCTTCCCTCCCTCCCTCTCCCTCTCTCCCTCCCTCCCGCCTTCCCTCCCTCCCTCCCTCCCTTCCTTTGCCATTGAGTCTGTTGCTCCTTTACTTGTCTTCTTAAGTTACAGAAACAGAATGAACGTTCTTTTGACTCTTTGCATGCTTTAAGATGTTTTTAAGAACTCTTTCCCAGATAATTATTTCCTTTGGTACTTCCTTTGGTACTTTGGCTGGATCATTAGTTTTGCTATGTCTAGTTTAATTAATTTTTCCAGAAAGAATCAGCTTCTGCAGTGGGTCTAAAAGGCTCACCATAGGTCCCATTTTTAGCTTATATTTTGTAGGAATTAATTTTACATTATGTCAAGAAACAATGAAACAACATATTCCTCTCAAAGACTTATAGGCCCCATTAACTATTTTTAGAATAGAAAACTCCCAGGTACATGGAAATATATGTTTAACTTCCATTAAATCATAATAGATATCTTTAAGACCTGCAGATAGTGTGCAGGAAACCACTAAGAGTTTAAAATGACACTTGATTTTAATGTTTCTCAAGTTTTACATTTACTTTATTGCTTCGACAAAGCTACATAGTTTTTTTTGTAGGTTTCTATAGTATTTCTACTGGGAAGAATAGTTATTTCCAATTTTAAGAGATGTATTAGTGGGACAGTGTCTGGTACATTGATCAACATTCTTTGTTCTATTGCTGCAACTGTTTCGTTTCTTTTTCTTTCAATGAAATATAACTGTTTTTGACTAGCTTTTATGTGCTAGATCTTTTGCTAGGTTCTGGGGTATGGGAGGCCACAAGACAAATGTAATCTTTGCTCATCTAGAGTTTATAAGCTGGCAGATGAAATCTATATCAAACAAGTAGTTACAAGTATAAAGAGTGCTATAAAAGGGATGTACCAGGAAACTAATCTTAGTCTAAGGGATCAAGTAAGTGCCCCCTGAGAAAGTGAAATTTAAGTTGAGACTTCAGTGATAATGTATTAGTTATGAATTATATTCAACTGCTGGTAATAAAAATCCCACCCTTCCATAAAGAAAATAAATCAGTGGCTTAAACAAGGAGAGTTTTATTTTTCCTCTTATATAAAAGAAGCTCAGACCTGGTGAGGTGACTCCACATTATCTTCAATATCCCAAGATCCTTTTATATTTATATTCTGTCATCCATACACACATGACTTCCATCCTCAAGGTTGTCTCATGGTAGTAAGTTGGATGCTTCATCTCCAGCCATTATGTCTCCATTCCAGACAGGATAAAACAGAATGGAAGAAGTGCAAAAGTGTCTGTCTCCCAGCTAAGTCAAATACTCCTTTTAAGGAGTTTTCTTGATACCCTGCCTCCCTAACATTTACCCAATCTTAATTTCATGGCCACCTCTGTTTAAAAGAGAGGCTAAAAAATGTAGATTTTCTGTATGGGATGGGCACATTGCCATCCCTTACAGATGTGGTGTCTATTCCTAAGCAACAAAAATTGATATGGACATTTGGTAGGCAATTATTTATCTCTGCCTCAGATAATAAGGAGTTAGGTAAGTCAAGGTGTAGGGGACACTTCTCAATATTTATGTTTTCTTGATTAGGTGCATGTGGCCAATTTTAGAAGCACTTAACCCATTCATAATCATTTCCACAATCCTTCCCATTAGATTTCACAAAAATTGGCCTTCCTTTGGTCATAGTTTTTCTTGTTCATGGCCAAGGTGATGGAGATTAAGCGAAGTGGATGTATATGAGAATAATTCAGGAAGGTTTTCTGATTTACACATCACTTACTGATAAGTTGTGTTACTGTTGCTACTTAGAAGTAACCAACTACTTGAGCTCTCAGGAGCTGGAGCTGACTTTAACTTTCCCTTTTTGCCTCATTGATTGCTGATCATTTCTGAAGAGAAGACACATTACTCTTGTAACTGTTACTTTGAACTATTTTAGTGTTGGATTTTTGCTTCTGATCATTAGGATCTTTGAGTTAATACATCCCGACACCAAATCATAGTGAAGAACTGCCAACTTATCGAGCACATCCATTGTGGCTGGACATCTACACAAACCCAACAGAGCCTCTCAGTTCTTCTATTCCATTAGGACTTTGAAAGTTTTAGCAAAGACTGAGATCGGGTTTTATCATTTTCTTTTTTTCTTTTGGTTAGGGCTATGAGCAGGCTGTTTCTGGTAGGGAACATGTTGCCCACATCTTAAGAGATAGCAATTTCATGTCCTGAGAAGGATGGTAGAAATTATTGCACAAGGTTTTGCTATTATCTGCACAAAATAATATATTCTGGTCCTTTTGTATTTGAATTACTTCCTTATCCATCATGACTTAGTCATTGCTGTTTCTTATGTCTCCCATATACTTACAAGATCCATGCTTTTAAGCGTTGTTTTTTAATGCCAGAGTTTTGGGAGTTCTCTAACCAAGGTCCCTAATGACAAATTGTGATCACAATATGCTTATTACTATTTACTATCTACATTGAAGAAGCTTTATCTTTTCTCTGTATTTCTTTATCTAAAATAATCTGATCTGTTTTGAACTAGGGAGTTCTATGATGTTGAGATCTGTATCTGTCTTCCAAATTTGTACATGCTTTTATTTACTTTTTTGTATATATAAAAAGTAAATCCTAGGGATAACTTCAGAAGCAGGGAAGGGCAATTTGCAAATTCATCAGTCAATCCTAATCATGTGTATTTTTGGATTAAAGACTCCTGCCTTCATTCATCTGTACCTGATGATGACTTTGAATTTCCACAAATGTGTGTGGATTTTTTAGTTTTAGATTTTGCTTTGCTAAGGATCAGGTCAATACATTCAGATAAAGATGTAGCAAAGTATAGAGCCACAATTAGGCTCATAGGAGAAATCTTAGCAGGGAACTAGTGAATTATTAGCCTACTTCTGTTTAAGCTGGAACCAGCATCTTGACAATTTATTTGTGATGATATAAATGGTTCCTCCCTGGTCTCATACCTCCATCCCCACACACAAAACTGCATGATGGCAGGCATATAATCTCTCCCAGTTCTATGCAATTTCGGAAGTAGTCTCTTTATTTCTCTACATCTGGTCTATTTTCATTGCTATGCTTAAGGGTTTTTGTATTGTGACTGTCTCACTTTTAATACCCTTAATTTCTTTACCAAGCTGAAGTTTTGATTATCGAAAGGTAATTCATATGAGTACATTTATGAGTATAGGTTACCTTGTGCTGGGCAGAGATGTTCTTCCTGCCTGTCTATATTAACCATATTTTCTTTTATATGTAAAATGGCTATAAACACTAAAGCTAAGTTATATTTCTTTAAAGTTTATTTCAACATAACTATGCTTACAGAAATACACTCATATCAGTTAACAGAATGCAATTTAACATTTAACTAATGCTACACAATTTGAACCAAGAACGTGGTACATGGTTTAAGATTTTTAAAAAAAGGATTGGCAATCAGGTTTATTTTTCATTTATTACAAATATATAAAAGATTCTCCCTCAAATGCTGCTGCAGCAGACAGCAAGAACCATGAGAAATTTACCTTAGGTTTGCTTCAGAAAAATCACACATATTGCACTGCAAAAGTTTAAAAATTGGTGCAACAAAATATTGTTTTAATGTTTCAATGCCAGCTTACAAAGTTCAATAAATAATGGATGTGGTATGGGGAAAGGGGAGAGGGTAGCCTATATACACATGGTAAAAGTGTAAAAGCTATCTTAATATTGCATGTAGATTGCAAATCTACACAAACCAAGATTCTGATAATTCCTTGCATCTGAATGGACACTATCAGCTCAATTCATCTGCTGAGGTCAACAAGGAAACTCCGAACACTGGCTGCAAATTTTACTGGTTTATACAAAAAAGAACAAAATTAAGTTTCATCCCTAAGTTAGATTTTATTTTAATTGCATTCACACAAACGCCATGGAATGAAAACCCAACTATGTTATTATAGTCATTTGATATCCAAAATGATAAACTGCAACTCAATGCCTTTGGTAAGGATTTAAGAAGTAGAGGTATCACATCTGAACCAAGGGTGAAACATTGTGATTAAGTGAGTGTCTTAGATTCAAGTCTTCACTTGTGTGAGAAAATTGCATATTATTCTAGTTCATATAGGGCTGGAGTAGGCTTAGTGAGATTGGAGGGTAGGCTTACATTGATTGCATTCCTGGGGGTGCTGAGTTAGTTAACTGTTTCCTCTTCCCAGAGAGTGAATTATTCATTTAGGCAGTAGATAAACTGAAGACAAGTATCATCTTTGCTGAGTAGCTTTTGAGAAAACTGAGTTTCTCACTCTGGTTTTCTTAGATTCATAAGCTCTTGGAGCTGTCTGTCTCTGGAGTCTCTGGCTTCCCTCCGTGGATGCTATGGATCCAGGTCTCCTCATGCTGTTTATTTGAGGCAACCTAGTATAGGGAAAGAGCACTGTACTTGGATTCAGGTTCACACAGGCATGGCATTCTCCTATTGAATGGTGCCGGATGACACTGCATCTCACAACTTAAAGACATCCACTTCTTACTGAAAACTAGATTGTAATTCATCACAGTTCTGCTTTAGAAATGTAAGCAAGTTGCCTGTAATCTGTAATCTCAGTATAAGAGGAAGGGGCAGAGAAAGGGCTTTGACAACCCCTTAAATTTGCAGAGGTGACCATGTAGCTCTGATGTGGAACTGTGCTTGAGTTTGCAGAAGCATTGTCCCATCCTTATGGAAGGCACTTATCCTGTTGGTGATGATGCTCATTTGCTATTTGGCTCTAACTCTGCAGAATTCAAAGTGTTTCATTTCCCAAAACCCAAAAGGGACTTAAAATACCCACCTTAAAGGTAAATTGTCGAATGGTGTCCAGGGACACTGAAGGTGTTTTACCTGTGGTTGACTTTGAAATAGCTTAAATAGGGCCAGGCGCCAAGCACAAAGTTATGTTGAAACCTGTGCTCAGCATAGATTAGGCCCTTGACCTTTAGCTGCTTCCAAGGACTTTTCTCCAAATGATGAAAAGTTCAATTCAGTTCAGTTCAATTCAGTTCAACCATTACTTCTTGAGCCCCCCAGTGCTTGTGTCCCTCCACCAAAGAACCTTTGATGAGTGAGGGAAAGAAATGCCTTGTTTTGCTATGCCATTTAATGTTTAAAAACAATCAAAAAACAAAAAACACCAAAAAAAAACCAACACAGAAATACAAATATTCAAGGAATTCTGTGTTATTTTTAGACTGATACCAGGCAATGCTCTGAATTGCATACTTCTTTTCCCATGCAAACAAGTGCCACAACATACATTTCTGGGATTTTATTTTGACATGTGTATGTGGTTTTTGTTTGTTTGGTTTTTTACTTTTCAATATGTTCTTGTCACCACCACCCTCCTCTAATCCCATCCCAAGGTTTTCTACAAATATTAAGCAGCTCATATTTTGATGCACTGTGCAATGTGATGGAACTTTTCATTAGGTGATCCTTACAGAAAAATGTATCAGAAAGACACATAGATTTGGGGAAACCTAGGGTAATAAACCAGACATGGAAATTAACACTTTTCAATGGGACAGGAAGACTTTAACCCCTGGGTCCATGCTCTGGTGAAGCCCATATAGAAAGCTTTTCTAAGAAACAAATTGAATCCTTAACCCTGACCTTAATGAGCCTGACATGGAAAGAGGAAACATGTCTTCCCAATAATTATGAATTCTAACTGCTGAGATCTTCCATGGTAAGGTTAAAGTAATGCATTAAAGTAATAAAGTAAAGATCCATTATTTTCAGAAATATTATTCTTATAAAACTGCAGATAAGGAAGATAAGGAGGGGTACATAATTGGGTATACTTAAATGATGCCCAACACATGAGCTATGTGTGCATAAGGCCAATTAAAATTTGAGGGTCAGATGGAAGGAAGGGATCGCATTTATTCCTTCTGATGGGAAATCAAGTCATGGAAATGGCATAGTGAGGAGAGTGGCTGGTGGGACTGGTAGTCAAAAAGAAGTGATGTGATTGGGTTTTCAAAGAGAGCATGATACCAATCCAAAATTAAATTAAGTGTGGTTGGCAGTGTTGTTATTAAAAAATATGGCCACGTTTCCTTAGATATACTGAATGTTGGATTCCCTGCCCTGCCTCCACTCCCTCTTCTGTTGGATCCAATTTCAAACACAGCTGTTTTTTTTTAACAGGAGTTGTTGATAACAGAAATGCTGACTCTCAGCACCTTGAGACTCAGGATAAACTTTTTTTAAATATATTTTTTCATCATAACTTGTTTCCCTTTAGGTTTTTAGTTTTGTCAGCAATGGTAATAGCAACAAAAATTTTAAAAAAGAAGAGTACATAGAGAGAGATCCACAGCCTCTTAAAAATCCAATTCTTCACACTTGTCTCAATGGTAATAAAGGACTAGTTAAAAGTGCCATTTCCCAGAAGGGCCCATGGATACCTAAGAAACCAGAGCACTGGGGAGTAACAATGATTCTTGGGAAAAGCTGATGAAATTCATGTTTTCTTTTTTCTAAACAGATCAGAATGAAGGATTTCATTGCAGGGAAGAATGCCGGATTCTTGGCCACTCTGACAGGTGCTGGATGCCCCGGAACCCCATGCCCACCTGCTCTAAGTCCCCTGAGCATGTGAGGAACATCATTGCACTGTCCATTGAAGCTACTGCTGCTGATGTTGAGGCTTATGATGACTGCGGCCCCACCAAGCGGACTTTTGCAACCTTTGGGAAAGATGTCAGTGACCACCCGGCTGAGGAGAGGCCCACCCTGAAAGGCAAGAGGACTGTCGATGTGACCATCTGCAGCCTCAAGGTCAATGGCGCTATCCGGGAGGCAGGCAATGGCTGTGAGTCTATTAGCCCTGTCACCTCCCCCCTCCACCTGAAGAGCCCTCTGCCCACCAAGCCTTCCATGTTTTACACCATTGCCGTGGCTCCCTCGGCCCGCGATTTGGAGCAGTACGTCAATAATGTCAACAACGGTCCTTCCCGACCCTCTGAAGCTGAGCCCCGTGGGGCTGACAGCGAGAAAGTCATGCATGAGGTCAACCCCATTCTGAAGGACGGTCGTGACAAAGAGTCCCCTAGTGTGAAGCGTCTGAAGGATATCGTTCTGTAAACCATTCTCGGGAAAGAAGAGAAAGAAACCATGCTGGCTAGCGCAGAAGCAGGAGCTGATTGTTTTAATTGATCACCAATGGTTGGTTCTTGAGTTGTATTTCAGAGCTTTCCCTAAATGTGTTGTTTATAAATGACTATCATTCTGTAACAATCCTTCTCGTTTCAACAGGCAGCAGGGGTGTTCAGTTAGAGCAAATGAGCTTTGGCTTGAGTTGTTAATGGGGCCTTGATGTTGGGGAAACAGAGACAAACTCAGTTGTGAAAAGTATTATGTATTAAGTGTTTGAATTTATATATTTTTCTATGTCAAAATTATAATATAAATTATCATTGTTTGTGGAGGATTACATTTAAAAAAGAAAAAAGAAGGAAAAAAAAAAAGCTCTGGACACCTTTAATAAGCTCGCCACTGTTTTTGTAGTGTAGACAAGTTAATGGTCATTTATTGTGTATAATTCATTGATTCGGTGATGTGAAATCGAGCCCCCAAAAGGTTGTTTCTGAAGCTCGAGTACTTTCCAATGCCGCTATTTTGCTGTGGACACCCCTGCGTTAAGAACCTTTTTGCTAGCTGTGCTATTGTTGTATTTGATATTGCAAATTGCTATGTGTGTGCTGATGGCAAAAGGCTTTTAAAGGTTGGTGTTTTTTTTTTTCTTAAAAAAATAATAAAACTACTGACAAAAACAAAGTGCAAACAATTGAGATGGCAAATGAATGAGCAACACCACACATATAGATTGAGTACTTGGAGGATTCTCATGTTCCCTAACCCATGTAATGATTGCTCACTACCTTGCAAAGTATTTTTCTCTGTCTTTCAGTCTTCTGCTCAGATCCATGAGAGATCATTGCAGAAAGTCATTTTTGGATATTCTGCTATCTAATTTGCAGTTGTCAGAAATACTGTGCTGAAAGTTTTATGAGATCCATTTTTCTAATTTACAGGCCTTGGGCTGGAAAGTTATTCCTGAAGTTTGATCAGTTTCCAGGCTTAGAAATTCCCTGTCTCCAATCATCTAAAACTCAAAATGACTGAATCTATTTTGAGATCTAAATTAGCATCTCTTTAGACACACACCTCTTGGTTCCATGTTTCCCAGTCCTGATTAGAATTAGACTGCAAAATACACCATGGGCTGGAATTGAGAACTCCATGTTTCTCTGTATCTTAAGCTTATAAATAGGGATAGAGTAAGCACTACAAAGTGTACATTTAGGAAAAGACAGGTAACGGGTAACAGCATCAATAATCCAATTATTGTGCCTTCTAGATGGAGACACTTGGATACTTGAACTTGTCTTTTTATGACTAATATTTTTTGATTAAATATATGAACAGGAAACTATTAAAATAAAATTCCTTTAGATTTAACTAACTCTTTTATAAGTGTAGGCTAGGATATATACCATTTTTATTAACAAAATGCACACTCTTTTTTGTTTTTACATTCTTCCAACTCCCCCATTTTTTAAGTTTGTCTATTAATGTTCACTAGCCAACATAGTATTCTTGAAGCTTAAGAGTTCATTATTTAAAAATAAACAAATATGTCATCTTTGCTCTACCTTTGTCTTAACAGAGATGTTTCTAGAGAAACACCTGTTGTGGTTCTGTTCTCATTTGTTTCATTTTTTGAAATTCAAGAGTACCCAGAAGGAAGGCTTAGAGGTTAGAACTCTTGGAATGTAAAAGAGGATTTATTTTCTTAAGTTTAAGGAGATAAGCCGGCTCTTTAAACATTTTAGTTATTTTTGCCTGAGTTTCAGTCTTTGTGCATTATTAAGAATATTTTCTTTTTTGGGCGGGGAAAGGTTGTGAGGGAGGAGGGTGGATGGGGTTAGGTAGGGGAGAACATTTCTGAGGAGGAACCTATAATGACGCTACAAAATTGTCCTTATTTCTTACTCAATGCTGAATACTACCTCATGGAAAATATTGATGTGGCTGCAAAATTCCCTCTGTAACTGATACAATTAGAGATCAATTATCATAACATCTTCGTTTTGGCTCATTTCATTTTCTTAATTAACTTTCTGATTCGTTTCATTTTGATAGTAGATTTTGAATTGGGTATTTCTCTTCACAAGTGACTATTTGATTAATACATTAAAAATAAAAACTATTTTTGCCCTTTAATTTATGAGGGTTGACTGTAGAATTTACACTCTTCTTCACCCTCATTCATACTGATATTATGTTGTTAGCTGACACCTCAAGTAACTCTAAAGTTAGATTTGACAGTTTTTGTACAGGTGTATTTCTAACTGTGCTCTGTGGGAACAAAGATTGTGAAAAGAGGGAACATTAAATGCCCTGTGGCTGTTGAACCAGAGAAGCCACTAGCTGCCATGCCTCTCACCAACCAAGTTTAAAATGGTTAGAGTAACAGTGGCATTGAATTTGCTTTTCATTCTTTTTCCCAGAATTCAGTTTCAAGCTATAGACCCATCCTTTTTCCAAATACCGTCTTGCCCCTTAACTATGGATCAGTGCGCTGTCAGAAATTTTTGGCTTCCTATCTCTTTAGTGAGGATGTTCAGAGAAATCCCCTCAATAAGAAAATATTTTTCCTCCCACAATTGTCTGATGCCTACTTCCTCCCAGAAGCACAAGTGCATCCTGGGAGGGCTTTGTAAGTTTGTTTTATAGGCAGGCTGTGCATTCAAACAGGAATTTTTGTGAGGCTCCTAAATTTCCCTTTGGCTCATGTTGTGCTTTTTTCTCTTCTTTTTCCAACATGTATAGTGAAAAGCTACAAAGGCCAGAGGGACAGATATTCTTCTTCTTCCCTCTTAACAGGTTACACACTTAAACTTGAGGGAACAATTTCAGTTCCCAAATCCTAGGGAGCTCTGTTCCATTTATTCTGATGTCCCTTTTGGGGAGGAGCCAGCACTGAAGTGTATACATGCTTTACTAGCACCTGCTTTGGACAGTTCCATGGACAGGTAAACTTCATGCAGAATGTAGGGCTTAGTTTGCATTGACTGATTGCTTTTCCCCAAATATAGGAATATATTATATACAAGGAATAGGGAGTAGGGAGCCATGCTACATGGAATTTCTTTTTTTCTTTTCCTTTTACTGACTAATCTATGAAACTGTTGAAAATGAAACCATTTAATTCAATCCTTTTAAATACAGTAGTCTAAATTATGCCCAACCTCATGGCCAAGGGAGCCTGTAGTTCCTGCAGAGCAGTGGTTCTCAATGTGTGGTCCCCAGACCAACAGTAACAACATCACTTGGGATATTGTCAGAAATGTTAATTTCTCAGTCCTCACCCAAACCAACTAAATCATAAACCCTGGGGTTTGGGCCTAGGTATCCATATGAATCAGATGCCCACTCAAGGTTGAAGGATTGTTAAAGCACAGATTGATGGGTCCCAGTCTCAGAGTTTCTGATTCAGTAGGTCTGGGATGAGACCAGAAACTTTGCATATCTAAAAAGTTCCCAAGTGGTGTTGATGCATCAGGCCCAGGGACCACACGTTGAGAATCAGTGTTCCAGAATAAACCTGCGTAATAGAGCTCATTGGCACTTAAGGTACTCATTTAAATGAATTCTTGGACATGGTGACCTACCAATCACTCATAAAAATGTTGAAGCAAATACAACTTAGAACTCTAAAACTTGGAACCACCCAGAATATCATCCCAGTAGTGTTACTTCAGCTTACGATTGATTGTATGAAGGGAATTCAGAGGAAGTTTTCATATAGCTCTATTTTTAAAACGCAAAATGGAAGTGTTCTACTTGAACGAGCATAAACAAAGGGCAGTTTGGGGAGAGATGGGAGTATAGGGGATAGCTTAATTGGGTATCCAGGGTGGGAAAAGGATTATCATTGTACATAATAGCAGTTCTAACTGGAATTCCAATTCACTATATGGGGATCATTTTGATGTTGAATGTTCCCCAAAGCATTCTTACAATTCTAGTCCACTTGGCTCTTTACCCAGGGTAATAAGACCCTTACTGACTTTGAAAACGGGCACAAATGAGCTTAAGAAGTCTATTGTATACAGTCCTAGTGTTTGCCTTCTTGATAAAATTACATTTAAGAACGTCATTTCATAAATCAAATTGTATCTGCTGACACTGAAGTGTATTGAGATGTTGTTCTTTAGTTTAAGTATGTAACATTCAAAGGGGATGTGTGTGGGTGGGGCTGGGACTGGGTGGCTTTATATTGATAATGAACTATTCCAGAGCAAAACACATTGTCCTAATGAAGTTGTTGCAGCTCTCTTTGTTTTCTTGTGAGGCTGGAATTGGCCTGTGGGTCATTTGTGCAAAAGTGAATTAATTTAAAAGAGTAATCATATTGCTTTTGTAAAACAAAAAGAAACTCAACCACCTTGTCTGAAATATATATTGTAAGGCACTCTTGGTAAAGAACAACCCACAAAAACCTGATCTTGATAGGAAAGCATTGTAGGTCATTAGGGAAAACCGGTGATGCTGATTGTTGCTCTAGGTGTGTTGGCAATTAAAGACAACCTTGTTACTAACTGAAAGTTGCTGTCAACCTTAGCAAACAAACCAACTAACACTATTATAGCACTGGTTAAGTAGATTTTTACTGGCACTGGCTGGCATTCAGCAGAGGAAGGCTAGGATACAGACTTTAATGACCAAGAGCCAGACTAGCTCAAGCTAGAAATTCAGCAACAAATACCTCCTTGTACTATTTGAATGCTAAGGTATTAGTTGCAAAAGGCTTACGCCTCTGCTCATCTAGTGAGGGATATGAGCCTGATGACACTATTACTGTTTACCGTCAAACCAGGGTGGAAATTTAGAGGGATGCAAGTATAGTATGTCTCATTAAGCAGTCTCTGTTGCTGATTATATGAAGATGAAATTGTTGTATATGCTGATCTGTATGTTATGTACATTTTCACAGTGATTGAATCATTGTAAAAAGAAAAAAGGCAAAAAAGAATCATCACTCTATTTTATGAAGATGATAAAGCAGCTTTATTAAATTATTACAGTTATGTTTTAAATGGTGTTATCTGCCACATTGTTTCCTTTATCTGGTGGTTCTCTGTTTCCCGCCTTAAATGTGTTTTCTCTGCTTCAAAATTTTAATGCATTTTAATATTAAAGGCTATTATGGAAAAAATTATTGAGTGTTGGTGAAATGTGTCTAAGGAAGTGTTGGTGGTTGGAGTGTGGGTTGGGGGTGGACCTTGGTGGGATCACTGATGCTCAGGCCCAAAGGGTTGCTCTTGCCTTTTCCATGTCATATAATCCCTAACTCTCCACCTAAGAGGGTCCTCTTCCTTCAGCCAGGCTCCAGTCATTTCCTGAATGCCTCTTCTTCCACCTCTTTACCTGAGGAGGGAGACCCATTCATATTCAGAATGGTAAAGACTTTCCTGGGTGGTACTTTAAACAAGAACACTGAAACCATCCTTTAAAAAAAATCATTTGAGGGCAACTTCACAGTGGGGCTTCTCTGAAGAATTAATTTAAAGAAAGTAGAGAAATAGTAGTGGCTGACAGCAGGGGAAAAGAGAGTTTAAAACAAAGATGACCTGGACGCCCCTTTGATGCCTTCAGGTTTGAAAGTGAAGCAACAGCCGAGGCTCTGACTTTGCACATAACAAGGCTACAGTGAAACCTCTGACAAGCTTTCTTTATTCAAGCCATTATTCTCTGGGACTTAGCACATGGACTGTAAGTATCCATTCTCACTGCAACCTGGCAGAAAAAAAATCAGAGTAGAGGAAAAAAAAGGAATATGGCAGAACATTTCCAAATAGTGCCTTTAGCAGTGGTTAAAGGTTAAATTGCATTAGCATGACTTATTCTCTTAGGACAATTAAAAATTGATTTCAAGAAAATCCACTATCTCCCTGGATCTCCATATTCCTGTTATCTCTACCCACCTGTATTAAATTGAAGATTGCATCTTATTCCCTGGAATTAGCCCTAAAGCCACTGCTATAGCCAGTGATTTGGCACTGCAATTTAGTAGGTGTTGCATCACAATGCAAGCACAGACATGCTGTGACACACAAAGTTACATACGCTGATGTATGTACAGATGTTCCCACACAATCACAGATGTTAATTAACGTATATTGGGAGGAGGCTAGTCTGTCACTGGTTGAGAGGCCATTAAGTCAGAGTAGGCCATATGAGTGCTTCTGGGTTAGCCCAAACCAAAAGCATAAAGAAGTTTCTTTTGTCCCTCTTCCATCTGCTGTTTCTTTTTTCTTTGGCCCCTAAAGGGAATGACAACTACTCCTTAAAATAAAATCCTCCAAAGAATGAGCAAGAGAAAATAACTTCTCACGTGATGAATGGCATTCACATATGCCACATAGGCATATCCAAGGTCATGGACAATTATTGTAACTCTGCCTAAGCTTGTGAGAGTGACAAGATTATAGGGGTAACCTCACATCCATCCAAATTTAAAACAAAACTAAGCAAATTATTAAACTTAACTGATTCTTCACTTTTGGTAAAAATGCAGTGTGTGGATTCAAGAAACCATGGTAGGAATTGATGCCTAAGAGGGAAATCTCTAGTAGGAGGTAACAGCTGCTCCAGGGACAAAGATGGACTGAACATTTTCATTATTTTGGTCTTTGGATATAGACATGCCTTAGAGAGGTGCATCTTCAATGCACTGCCATGACTTGTAAGGGAATGGGGTCCTTACCCCCAAAATAAAATTCCCCATGATGGGAGCAGAGAAGTATTCCCTTAGAATTTTGGGTCTTAACCATCTCCCATTTTGACAAATGACCTACTTGCACATGTCTGACACTTTCATCCATGTACCACTTTTACTGGGGAGATTGAGGATGGGTAGGAAGTGAGACAAGATTCTATCAGTTACCTGTAATTCCTGGCTCACTGGCTGTAAACCCACCCTTCCCTCTCAATGATCACTGTACTACAGTAGGTCCACAGAGTCCTGGTAGGAATCTTTTGTTTCTGTCTAGAGACGACAAACAAGGAAACTGTGTTTGTGGTCCCAACACTTCTCCATGCTCGTTCTTCCTGTTTTTTTTTAGTGTGTTGACTTCTCTGAGGTGCCTAAAGCCCTCATTTGTCCTTAGCTGTCCAGGTTCCCCAGTATGATCCCCTTTCTCCAACCAGGAGTCTCCTCTCTCTCTTTTTTTTTTAGATTTTAATAAATCTATTGGTTTAATCAAAATACCATTCATTAGCACAAGTACTTGAAATTAAAAAAAAAATGAAGGGGCATTTAGGAGACTTCAAAGAACAAAGTTTTACCCAGACATGTAAGTTTTTGTTGGGTGGAAATACAAAGCATTTTTTCCCATGTGAAACTTCTTTGTATTTTGATATCTATTTTCCTTCTGTGATTTTTTTTTTACATATATATATATTAAAAGGTGCTTAGATTACCTAAATATTACACAGAAATTACAGGGATTCCCATGTTCCCCACCTCCCACACCTCCCACAAAATCCCACACAAACATCCTTCATCAGTGTGGCTCATCACCCTCAATGGATATACACATCCTGGGGCCTTGCCACCAAGCATAGACCACAGTTCACATCGTAGACCACACTCTCTCCCACACGGTTCTGAAAGGTATGTGCTGATTTCAAATGGCCTTCATCCGTCGCCACAACGGCACTCAGGACAACCCCCAAGTCCTGAAAAAGTCCCTATATTTCAACTGCACTTCCTCTCCCTGCCCCGAAAGTGTCCGGTGGCCACCAGCTCCACCTCACTGTTATAATTTCTTCCATTGCTAGGATCACCATATGTGTACAACAGAATACCATTAAGTCCACTCTAGTCCATTGTTCTTTCCCCAATCCTGAGGGGACTGGGATGGTGATGTCCACTCCACCTCCAAGTGAGAGTGGGCTTATATCCCACGGATATGGTGGGTGGGATTATCCTGCCTGCAGTTGCAGGCCCTCTCCATTCCCTGGGAAGGCCGTTACCCATCGTCATCTCCTTGCCAGGTGACTTGGATGAGTCCATTGAGCTGTAGGGTAGGAGTTGCAGCTTCACCGAGATTCCAGGCACAGCTGGCCCATAGGTAGGTCAGAGGCTCCAGTCTCTGGAAGTACACCTAAAACCTCCAGCATCACATATAGGTTTGAATAGAAAGGACTGATGAACCATGTGCAAGGAGGACTTATTTGAGTCCAACTCTGTCACTCTCAGGAGCACAGTTTCCAAAGTAGAGCCCACTGATAAGGCGTCAGTCTTTGGGGCTATCCCTCCTTATATAGGACCTGGGTATCTCCAGAGCCCTCAGGAGCCCCTCTGTGTGGGGTGATATCCACTTTGGAGTTCTATGAGATCCTACTGAGGTGTGCGTAAGGGTTACCTCTGGGATGATCTCCCGACTCTCTGAAGTCTCTTAGCCACATGAACTCATTTGTCTTTACCCTTTCCCCCTTTTATTCAAAGTCTTTTTCCAGTCGTATTGCCAGTTGGCACTTGGTATTACTCCCTCATTGCCAGGGAGGCTCATCCCCGGGAGTCATGTCCCACATTGGGGGGAAGGTAATGCATTCATATGCTGAGTTTGGCTTAGAGAGAGGCCACATTTGAGCAACAAGGAGGCTCTCAAGGTGGCAACCATTAGGCACACCATAACAGTAGGCTAAGTTTCAATTACAAGAGCAAAGACTCATAAGGCTAGTCATCAATAACAAGAACTCATCAGTGGGCCATCCTCTTTTGCCAGACACTGTCCCTGCACTCAGGGGACTGTTGCTGCTCCCTTGGAGAATGTGGCAGAACTCTCCAGGCTGGGAATTCAGATTCCCTCATTTATTGAGTGATAGCCCACCCACCGTGACTGTACCCCATCCTTTGATCATTTGAACAATTTTATATATCTTTCATCTATATTCAGATGAACTTACTCCCATGAATCCCCCATCCCAGACACCCCCCACCAATGGTCCTCTGCAGCCCCCATTGTAACCCTTCTGTGTTCTAAACCTTCGTTGAACATGAAGCCTATATAATAACTGAATACAATCAATAGGAAAAAGAAACAACAATGATAAGCTCAAATGCAAGAGATAAACACAAGGAAACTCAGAAGAAGAAGAAAAAAACAACAACAACAAAACCCCACTAAAAACAAAATATACTTAGCGGATTGGGACATTAAAAAAAAAATGGATTAAAAAACAAAAGAGATTCCTTTTAAAAAAAATTATTCTTTTTTCCTTTTATCAAAGTATTATTGGATGTCTAGTGTACCATGGCAACTTCCCCCTCTCATTCCCCAGTGTCTCCCAAATTTTCATTTAATTTTCAAAGAAGTTTTAGGTCACAGTAAAGTCACACAGGGAATGCTAGAGACTCCCACATACCCAACCACCCTGCCCCTTCCCCACCCAATATTAACCCCCCCCCCTTTTTAATGGATGTTAGCATTGTTATAACTGTTATACAGATATTAAAATATAGCAACTACACATTGTCAATGGTTTACAGTATAGTTTACAATTTAGACGGTACAGTTTAATAAGTTTTGATGATATTTACCATGTCCTGTGTCCATTATTGTAAGGTAATGAAAAACCTTTCCCATGTCCACTAAATACCCCATTTGATTTTAACTGTTCCTTCCTCCCCACCCCCCTGGGGCATATGACACTCCCCTGTCTTGACTCATGGAATGACAAGATTCATAGTTACATGCCCTGGGTATTCCAACCTGCCCTTCCTAATCTAGCCACCTGTCAACCCTGCACCACCAATCCCAGTAATATCACTACCCATCTGTCCTATCCTTCAATATGCAACTATACTCTATCCCTTTACCATAGATTATGTCCATATGGGTGATGGCTCAAAGCCTACTCTTCTCTTTCTCTTCCTTGTTAACCTATCTTTCAGACAATGGTTCTCAGAGACTGCTCACTTTCCTCAGTTCAAATCAGTGAGGTCATATACTGTTCATCCTTCAATACCTGCCTTGCTTCACTCAACATAAGGTCTTCAAGACTCATCCACGTTATTCGGTGTGTTAGCACTTTATTCCTTCTTCAGCTGAGTAATATTCCATTGTATGTATGTACCACATTTTGCTCATCCATTCATCTGTTGATGGGCACCGGGGCTGATTCCAACTTTTGGCACTGGTGAACAATGCCGCTATGAACATTGGTGTACATATATCTGTTTGTGTCTTTGCTTTCAGTTCTTCTGGGTATATACCCAGCCGTGGAATTCCTGGATCATATGGAAGATCTATTGTTAGTTTTCTGAGGAACCGTCAAACTGTCCTCCAGAGTGGCTGGACCATTCCACAGTCCCACCAGCAGTGGATGAGGGTTCCTATTCCTCCACATCCTCTCCAACATTGAGAGTCTGCTGTTTTTTTAATAGCTGCCATTCTGATGGGTGTAAGATGGTATCTCATTGTAGTTTTGATTTGCCTTTCCCTGATAGCAAGCAATGTTGAGCATTTTTTCATGTGCTTTTTAGCCATTTGTATTTCTTCCTTGGAGAAGTGTCTTTTCAGGTCACTTGCCCATTTTTTAAATGGGTTGTTTGTCTTTTTATTTTCAAGGTGTAGGATTTCTTTATATATGCAGGATATTAGGCTCCTATCAGATATATGGTTGCTAAATATTTTCTCCCATCGGGTAGGCTGCCTTTTTATTTTCTTAATAACATCCTTTGAGGTGCAGAAGTTTTTTATTTTGATGAGATCCCATTTATCTATTTTTTTCTCTTGCTGCTCATGCTTTGGCTGTGAAGTCCATGAAACCATTTCCTATTACAAGGTCCTGTAGATGCTTCCCTACATTATTTTCCAAGGTCTTTATGGTTTTGGCTCTTATATTTAGATCTCTGATCCATCTTGAGTTGATTTTTGTATAAGGTGTGAGATGGTATTCTTCTCTCATTCTTTTGGATATGGATACCCAGTTCTCCAAAAACCACTTGTTAAAGAGGCCATTCTCTCCCAACTGAGTGGGCTTCGTGGCCTTGTCAAGTAGCAGATGACTGTATATGCGAGGATCTATATCAGAACTCTCAATTCAGTTCCATTGGTCAGTAGGTATATCCATGTGCCAATATCACGCAGTTTTTATCACTGTTTTAAAGTCAGGTAATGTGATACCTCCAACTTCATTTTTCTTTTTCAATATGTCTTTGGCAATTCAGGGGCTCTTACCTCTCCAAATATATTTTGTGGTTAGTTTTTCCAGTTGCTTAAAAAATACAGTGCTGATTTTTATTGGGATTGCATTAAATCTGTAGATTAGTTTGGGTAGGATAGACATCTTGATGATGTTTAGTCTTCCTATCCATGAATAGGGAATATTTTTCCATTTATTTAAGTTTTCTTTGGTTTCCTTTAACAGTGTTGTGTAGTTTTCTGTATATAAGTCCTTTACATCTTTAGTTAAATTTATTCCTAGGTATTTGATTCTTTTAGTTACTATTGTAAATGGTATTTTTTTCTTGATTTCCTCCTCAGATTGCTCGTTATTGGTGTACAGAAATGCTACTGATTTTTGAGCATTGTTCTTATGGCCTGCAACATTACTGAACTCCTTTATAAGTCCTAGAAGCCTTGTTGTAGATTTCTCAGGGCTTTCTATGTAGAGGATCATGTCATCTGCAAATAATTAAATTTTCACTTCTTTTCCAATCTGGATGCCTTTTATGTCCTTTTCTTGCCTCAGTGCTCATGCAAGTACTTCTAAGACAATGTTAAATAGGAGTGGTGATAGTGGAAATCCTTGTCTTGTTCCTAATCTCAGAGGGAAGGCTTTTAGGATTTCACCATTGAAAATGATGTTAGGTTTGGGTTTTTCATTTATACCCTTTATCATATTCAGGAAGTTTCCGTCTATTCCTATCTTTTGTAGTGTTTTTATCAGGAAAGAGTGCTGTATTTTGTCGAATGTTTTTCCTGCATCTATGGAGGTGATCATGTGATTTTTTTCTTTCAATCTGTTTATGTGGTGTATTACGTTGATTGATTTTCTTATATTGAACCATCCTTGCATACTCGGGATGAAACCCACTTGGTCATGGTGTATAATCCTTTTGATATGTTGTTGAATGCGATTAGCAAGTATTTTGTTGAGGATTTTAGCATCTAGGTTCATTAGAAAAATTGGTCTATAGTTTTCCTTTCTTGTGGTATCTTTATTTGGTTTTGGTATTAGGGTTATGTGGCATCATAGAATGAGTTAGGCAATATTCCTTCTACTTCTATTTTTTGGAAGAGCTTAAGCAGAATTAGTGTTAGCTCTTTCCGGAATGTTTGGTAGAATTCAGCTGTGAAGCCATCTGGTCCTGGGCTCTTCTTACTTGGGGGGTTTTTGATGACTGAGTCTATCTCTTTACTTGTAATTGGACTGTTGAGTTCATCAATTTCTTCTTTCATCAATGTAGGCTGTTTGTGAGTTTCTAGAAACTTGTCTATTTCCTCTAAATTATCATTCTTGTTGGCATATTATTTTTCAAAGTATCCTCTTGTTATACTCTTTATTTCTGTGGGGCCAGTAGTGATATCCCCTTGCTAATTCCTTATTTTGTGTATTTGCATCTGTTCTCTCTTTTTCTTTGCTAGTCTGGCTAACGGTTTGTCAATTTTATTGATATTCTCGAAGAACCAGCTTTTGTTTTTTTTTATTGTTTTTAGTGCTTTCTTATTCTCTATTTCATTTAGTTCTGCTTTAATCTTTGTTATTTCCTTCTTTCTACTTCCTTTTGGTTTAGTTTGTTGTTGTTTTTCCAATTCCTGCAAGCATGCAGTTAGGTCTTCAATTTTAGCTGTTTCTTGTTTTTTAATATATGTATTTATGGCTATGAACTTCCCTCTCAGGACTGCTTTTGCTGCATCCCATAGGTTTTGATATGTTTTGTTGTCATTTTCTTTAGTTTCAAGGTAGTTATTGATTTCTTTTGAGGTTTCATCTTTGACCCACTGTTTGTTTAAGAGTGTGTTGTTTAACTTCCATATCCTTGTGCCTAACCTGTTTCTCTGGCCCTTAGTGATTTCCAATTTCATTCTATTGTGGTCAGAGAAATTTCTTTGTATAATCTCAATCTTTCTGTATTCATTGAGAGTTATTCTGTGGCCTAGCATGTGGTCTATTTTGGAGTATGATCCATGTGCACTCGAGAAGAATGTAAATCCTGCCATATTTATGTGTAGTGTTCTGTATATGTCTATTAAGCCCAGGTCCTCTAATGTATTGTTGACAGCCTTTGTTTCTTTCTTTTTTTTTATTATGGGTAAAAATCAAAATTCTCACAATACATACAAACATTTGCAAAATGATATAGAAATATATATGCATATATGTGTATTTGCTCACAAAAATGTTATATATATATATATATATATATATATATATATATATATATATACACACATATATTTTAAGAGGTGCTTAGATTACCCAAAATATTACACGGAACCCACTTTGTTTCTTTATTGATTCTCTGTCTAGATGTTCTGTCTAATGATGGTAATGGTATATTAAAGTCCCCTGCTATAATTGTAGAGGCATTTATTTCTCCTCTTAGTTTTTCCTGAGTTTGCCTCATGTATTTTGAGGCACCCCGATTAGGTGCATAAATATTGATTTCCCCTTTACTAATATATAGTGTCCATCTTTGTCTCTTACAATAGTTTTGCATTTAAAGTCTATTTTGTCTGATATTAGAATAGCTATTCCTGCCCCTTTTTGGCTATTGTTAGCTTGTAAAATGGTTTTCCATCCATTCACTTTCAGCCTCCTTGAATCCCTGGGTCAAAGGTGAGTTTCTTGTAGACCACACATAAATGGATCATATTTCCTTATCCATTCTGCCAATCTGTGTCTCTTGTTTGGTGAATTTAATCCATTATCATTCAGTGTTATTACTCGTAATGAATTTCTTACTTCAGCCATTTTTTCTTTGGGTTAATGTATGTCATATGTTGTTTTGTTTCTGTTTTTGTCTTTTTAGTTGTTTTTAAACTCTCCTCCAGCTCTCTCCCTTGTTTTTTCCTTTCAACTTGTAGAACTTCCTTTAGTATTTCTTGACATGCAGGTTTCTTATTTATTTTTTTTTTTATTAAAGATTTTATTTATTTATTCATTTATCCCCCCCTTGCTGCTTGCGCTCGCTGGATCAGCTAACCACGCCATGCGGGCGGGCTTGCCTTCACCAGGAGGCCCTGGGAACCGAACCCGGGGCCTCCCATATGGTAAACGGGAGCCCTACTGATTGAGCCACAGCCGCTTCCCTGCAGGTTTCTTATTGACATACTCTCTTAATTTCTGTTTATCTGGAATATTTTGATCTCTCCATCATTTTTGAATGCCAATTTTGCTGGATAGAGAATTTGTGGCTGGAAGTTTTTTTCTTTTAGTATTTTCACTATGTCATACCACTGTCTTCTTGCCTCCATGGTTTCAGCTGAGAAATCAGTACTTAATCTTATTGTGCTTCCCTTGTATGTGATACTTCCCTTTTCTCTTGCTGCCTTGAGTATTTTCTCTTTGTCTTGAGCATTGGGCATTTTGACAAGTATATGTCTTGGAGTTGGCCTGTTGGGTTTTATACTATTTGGGGTGCGGTGTACTTCCTGTATCTCCATATCTATCTCTCTCAATAGGGTTGGGAAGTTTTCAGTCATTATTTCCTTCAACACTCCTTCTGTTCCCTTTCCCTTTTCTTCTCCATCTGGGATGCCCATAATGGGTATGTTTGTGCGTTTTGTGTTGTTGGTTAATTCCCTGAGTCCCTACTGGATTTTTTCTATCTTTCTGACTATCTGTTCTACTATCTGTTTGATTTCAGATGTATTGTCTTCCACATCATTATTTCTTTCTTCTGCCTGTTCAAATCTGCTGTTATGTG
This sequence comes from Tolypeutes matacus, assembly GCA_026826555.1. Lineage (NCBI taxonomy): Eukaryota > Metazoa > Chordata > Mammalia > Cingulata > Chlamyphoridae > Tolypeutes > Tolypeutes matacus. The sequence continues at coordinate 645,428 of JAKSZT010054494.1, read as the reverse complement.
AATCCAGTGTCTTTTTGATTTCTTGGATTGTGCCGTTGATCACCATCATATCCATTATCTTTTTGTGCATAAAATTTCTTCAGTATGTTCTTCCAGTGTCTTCTTTATACCCTTAATCTATTCCTTCACTTCTTTAAGTTGGTCCATGATATTTGTTTGGATAGCTTTGATTAGTTGTTCGATGTTCTGCATCACTTCCTGGTTTTTAGTTTGTTCATTGGACTGGTCCATGTCTTCCTGTTTTTCAGTGTCGTTTGTAATTTTCTGTTGCCCTCTAGTCATCATTTTATCTTGATGGTTTTTTTCAGTTCATTAGCTTCTCTCTCTGCTCTAGAGTTTTATTTAGCTGATGGTTCTGCGTGTGTGTTAAGTTTTCTCTTTGACACTTTTTCTTCTTATTTTATTTCCTTGCTTCTTTCTATGTTCCCTTGAAGGCAAATGATTAGGGCCAGAGGAATTGTAAGATGTGAGGAAGGAAGAAGGTTAATAGTAATATTGATAAAAGTTAGAAGAAGGGCCAAATGAGACATAATGAAATGAATATTTAACTCATGTAGGCAGTGTAGAGTATTAGGAAAAAAAAGTGTAGTACCTACAATGGACTGGGAACCCAAATAGAGGAATATGTATATAGTGATTTAGAAGGCTAGAATTATGAGGAGGGAGAGAAATAGTGAAGAAAGGGCTGAAAGGAAAGAGTTAATATTAATAAAAAGAGAAGAAAACAAAATAGATAGAATAGAAATTGACACATTTATGTTGTGGGCATATGAAAAAATGTGGTATATAAGAGCCACAACAGAAAGCAGAATGTAGAAAGATGAAGGAAGGATAAGAGATAGTTTGGAATACAAAGTCAATATAGACAGAGAATGGGAAATTACTGAAGAAGAAGCACAGCAAAGAAGAGACAAGCTAGCAGCACCATTCAGTCCACGCTGTCGATCAGCGCAGATAGATGTCCCAAGCTTCTCACTCCACGTGCCCACAGCACAGACCCCCGGGCACGATCCCGTCTACAATCCGCTGTGCTCTGGAAGCTTGCAGTGTGTGCCCTGCTAAACCAACGCCATCTTCTGTTCTCTCTCCTCTCTCGTATGTGCTATTTATTCATCAGCTTTCTTAACCTCATCATTTACTTCTCTGTCCACTCCAAATTATCTTTAAAGTTTAGCTGTATCCCATCCCTTTTAGACTTTTTCTCTGCTAGGGGTTTAAGGGACCTAAATTTTTATTCAGCCCCTACTATGTATCAGATGCTTTTCAAACATGGTCATTTTATCTTCACAGCAGTATTGTGTGGTTGATGATGATATCTCCATTTTATACACAAATAAATTGAGGCTTAGATAGCTTAGGAGATTTGCCCAAGGTCACACAGCTACTAAGGGGCTGAACTAAGATAAAAACTCAGGTCTGTCAGGCTTAGTGATTATTACTCTTCCCAACCACTGTTAGGGGACAAATGACCAACTTGATACATTCTTCCTGACTAGAATATTAATAATGGGTGCTATTATTTTAAGGCTTGTATCCATCTTGGATAACATTGACATATTAACTGGAATCTTTAGGAACTTAATGTTGTAGCCCAAAGAAGTGACTGTAGCAGTGGATTTTCAGGCCAAGGGGCTTTTGATCAGCCTCACAGGCATCTCCCTATCCTTCTATGCACATGCACAGGGCCTGCCTTTCAAGTTGCATTAGTCATGCATGGCAGGACTGTGACTTCTTTTAGAGTCTGTGCACTCTAGCTAGTCAACAGCCCTTGAAATGAAGGTCTGGTAACCCTATATTCATCTGTCCTGCTGGGTTTCAAACAGTCTGTCAAGAATGTATTCATGTGTGTCACAGGTCAGCACAGCTGGACTCAATCTCAATATATGTTCAAAACACACCTCAGTTTCCTTTTTAGATTCAGAAAGTTGGTTGTGAGTCAGAGAGCTTGAGGGCTGAAGCAGGATGGTAGTGGTGATGGGGAGAGGGGAGCATGTGTGAAAAAGAAATTGAAACCCCAGTCTACTATAAGGAAAGATATCAGTGAGTAGAAAGATCAGCTGGGAAAAGTGACTAAACCAGTTGAGAGTACTGTGCTGGGCCACCAGAGGCCTAAGGATTGATTTCCATTTACAGTTCAGAGCCACACACATACCTGAAACAAATTCTTCCCAAATAACACTTATCCTTATTGCCTGCAATGCACTTTGTGATTTTCCACTTAACTCTGTATGCCAAGGGTCAGCAAATATTTTCCATAAAGAGCCAGAGAGTAAATATTTTAGGCTTTGTGGGCCATGTGGTCTCTGTTGCAGCTACTAAACTTTGCTATTGTAGTCACGTACACAAATAATTTGCTTACAATTTCAGAGAATTTGTGCATCCCCTAGACAAAGAACCTCTGGAGTTCAGAGTGCAGAGCCCCTTACCCCTTCCCCATTCCCCGGGCAGTAAGTGCTATAACTAGTGACATTTCAGTTTCACACAGTGCCTTCCTTACAGGCCCAGATTCTGAATGGCTCCACAGCAACATCTCCTCTATATATCATTTCTCTAATTTTTCCCTCTCTCCCCCTTGGAGTATAATAAAATATCTATCTAATCTGGAGTAGCAGGCAATGAGCTAGAAAAGAATTTTCATGATCACTGAAAAGGGGGGGGGGAATGATGAGTCACAAAATAATCTGTTTCACCCTCTCTTTCTCAATATTTGTGATGCTTGCATGTATGTAAATAAGTAAATATATACATGTATATGACAAGTAAAGCGCAATTTAGCATAAATTCGATTGTTATCCCTACCTCACAAAAGAAATCTTTTCAAAGAATGCGACTCAGAGGGAAAAAAAGATATCCTTATTTCATAGCACATTAGCCTGACATTTTCTGATTATGTTATCCACACCTTACAAATGTTGGGGAAGAATGCTACGGCTCGAATCTTCCTGTATAATTACTTTTTCCATATTGGCCCTGGAAAAAGTAATTAATGGGTCAGAACAGCCCCTTCCATTTGGTGGACCAGTGTTCCCTGTATGAATGGACTGTAGGCAAAATCATCAAGTGTGTCCATGATACTTCTGGGGTTCAGAACCATCTAGACAACTTACAGTTCCTTTTGGTGGAAAGCTGGAAGCAAGGTAAGTGGTATCTGGAAATTGTTTGGGCCTCGAGTTTTAAACTTTATCATGGAAAATTTCAAACATACATAGCAGTTGAAAGAATAGTATAATGAATGTGTATCCATCACATACCTTTAATATTTATCAATACACTTGGGTCTTGTATTTCACAGGAGATAAGGGCAAGTGAAACTCTTGGGTTAGATTCTGGCTGTTGGAGTTCTGATATTTTTATCTTCCTGCAATCAGAAGACTCAGTGTATAATCTGGCCCAGAGATAGGCAGCGTCTGCAGATTTTACAGACAAGAACATCTGGGGGCAAGGAAAAGGAAATGAGAAATTTTGGAATGGTTATGGGGTTATGGTTAACTTCTTTTTCTCTGAAAGTTTTTGACTCAGTTTATTCAGTCTACTTAGGATTTTTCCTCTCTTTCCTTTTGATGGAATGCTAATTGAGTATTATATTTCAGCACTGAAATCCATAGGGAAAAAAATCTGTTTTGCCAATATATGCTTTTCACTCAAATTTTTTTGCAATTCATTGACTTTTTTTAAAGTTCAAGCTCTATGTTTCTTGAAAGATGTAAGATCTTTGTGTTTACTGTAGTGTTTCCACATAGAATAACTGCCAAGCTTAACTTTGCACTGTCTTCATTAGTCTTGTCCCTGAATTTGATTGTATCAGAGATAAAAGGTATGTGTGTGTTTATGGAAAAGGGTGCCTAGGAAGTTTGGGAGGGGGTGAGTGAAGAGGGAGAGTCCATAAATGTTTCCATTCTTTCGGTCAGTAAATATTGCCAATAAGGGGTCCAACTGATAAACACTGGTGTAATTTTCCCTAGAATTTATCTAGTTTGACACAAGGAACTCTCTAGTGAGGTTATATCATGGAAGGTCATACTCATCTGCCATGGACTGGCCCTGGTGGTGACCGTGGTGTAGGGAAATGGGTTGTGCTCCAGAACCTGCACCTAGGTGGAGCTTGAGCATATGGTAGTTTTTCACTTACTTATTTTCAGATAGCAGGTCAAGTATTTGGCCTGGACCAATTCCTCCTGAGGTCTCCAAAGGCAGCTGAAGATGTTTTAAATCCCTCCTGCCAGCTTGTGAGGAAGCTGCACCTGACTTTGATAAACCAAGGAGTAACATGATCAAAACAGCAGCCTCAGCCAGAAGGCAGTGAGCACAAAAAGGTTTTCATTCCCAAGCCAGCATAAGAAAGAGAACTGTGCATTTGGAAACATCAAAGAAATAAACACACACTTTTGGATTGCCACTTAATGGAGGAATGGGATTTGGAGGGGCACTGATGCTGCCTAGCAATGTGATGCAGGTAATAAAGCTTTGCAGAAGTTGAGTGTTTTCTTCTTTTCATTCACTATCAGTTAAAATGAAGTGAAATCCAAAGACATTTCTGAAAAATAAGCCTGATAAGAAGGTTAACCCTATTTGACCTCTAAAGACAAGGCTGGCCTTCTGGGGAGCAACTGCCCACATGGGCCTTTAAAGATTGCACATCACAGACTGACAGAGCTTGAATAATACTGGCCACCATTTTTTTGAGCATTTAGGTTGTTCCTGACACCATCACAGTGAAATGAAATATATATATATGGGTGTGTGGGTGGGTATGTGGGTGTATTCTCATTTAATCCACCTGACAAGATAGGTACTATTATCTTCATTCCCATTTCACAGATGAGAAAACTGAGGTTTGAGGGAGTCTTTACTTGATCAGGTTCAAACAGCTATCCAGTATCAGAAATGGTGTTCAGATACAAATAGCCTGATTTGAAAACCCATGATTTTCACCAGCATATTATATTGGCTCCCAGCTAGAAGAGACCTTAGAAATTATTCAACTCCCTAATTCTACAGATGAGGAAAATGGACTGCAGAGAAGAGAAATGACCAGACTATAAGATCCATAATTCCATGTGGGTAGGGATCATAGCTATTTTGCCCACTATTGTAGTCCCCACCACAGGATCAAGCCTATAGTAGGTGCTCAACAAAAAAATTGAATGAATATAGAATAAATAAGCAAAATGGAGGGCTTGAATTATGGATCTTTAAGATACTTTACATGTTTGACATTCTATCTCATCTGATCATCAGAATTTTTATTTTTAATTACTAAAGGTATTTATACAGTATGGAGTGTAGATAAAGGAGACTCTGGGCATGAAAGATCAAGCTTCACTAACTTCATAGTTACTGATAAAGGAGGACTGGCCCATTCTAGAGAGATAACATTGATTCATTAATTCTACAAATATTTCTTGAGGGCCTAATCTATGCCAAGCACTGTAATAGGCTCTGATAATGCAGCCTCTTCATATTTCTGTGCCAGGGTCTATTCTAAGTGCTTTATGCATAATTATTTATTTATATTTGTGTTGTACACTTATTATTTTGTACCACACATGTATGTTCTGGGCATTGGGGATACATTGTTGAACAAAACAGATAAAAAGTCATGTCGTCATGAAACTTATTCTCTAATCTTCACAGCATATTTATGCAGTTGACTCTATCATAATCCCTGTTTTATAGATAAGGAAACTGAGACACAGAGAGATAACTTGTTCAAGGTCTCAATGATAGTGAGTGGTAGAGTCCGTCTTGAACCCAGGTGGTGTGGTTACAGAGATCTCTTTAACCATTGCCTTGTGAAATGGAATAAGAGTCCTTGCATTCAAGGAGCTCATGGACTAGTTGGGAATTCAGGAAAGAAAATTAATAATTATATGACAATAAAAAGAGCAGTAGCTGACCTTTATTGAGTACTTACTATATTCCAGCACTTGTGTTAAGAATTTTACATGCAGTCTTTCATTTCATCCTCCGAATAACCTTAAAATAAAGATATTATGATCCCAATTTTACAGATGAAACAACTGTTAAGCTCCACATTCCATGCATATAAACTACCATAATGTACTGCTTTCCAACAAAGTACATAAATACATTACCTAAATACATAAACTATTATCCCATCTTATTGAATAACAAGGTTGTAATATGCCCAATACCAGTCTTCATTTCTACTTACTTTAAAACCATCAATACCATTTCTGGAGCTTTTGGTAACTTGTCCATACTGTAGGAGCTATGTGTTTTGCTGTGAGGGATATAAGAGATCAATTAAATTAACTGCTCATTTTCTGAAATATTGCTGGTCTGATGTCTCTAAAAGGTCTGCCAGCTTTGTGCTGGTGCTACAGGTATGCTTTGTTTAACAGCAGAAAGGTTTTGTAGAGCATTTCAATAATGGCACTGTGGGAGGACTTCTAGGAAGAAGGCATTGAAGTACATAGGCAGAGCTCAACTCTCTCACAAAAAACAACAGAGACTATGAACCAAATATATTGCATAATATATTGTTTGATTAAAAAAATTTACATGTATACATTACATTTAATTGAGAAATGTAAATAAAAAAATTTCCCCAAATATATGCATGTATTATACTTAAAAAAAAAAAAAAAAAAAAAAAAAAACAGAGAAAGGGTAAAAACCTACCCGAGGGAGCTGCTTAGGGGATTTGCAGAACAGGAAAGTGCTGCACATCATCCAGGAGGGAGTGGGACAGAGAGACAAAGACACCAAAGGAAAACCATGAGTTACACGTCCCTGTGGCTGGCAATGGCACATATACCCCACCCTCAAGGCAAATAGCCATGGTAAAACCCCTGCTCACTGCAGCCAACTGAGTGGGAAAGAACATTACCTGGAAGGAAGAGGGGTCTGGCAGAGTGCAGAGAGTAGTTTCTTTTCAGTGAGTTCGGCCAGCTAAGCCCCCCTTGAATCTCAGAAAAGATCCTAACCAACACAGAAGTGGCCCCAGGGAGAGGGGAGGAGGGAGCTGATCAGGAAGGCTGCCCTGGGATAGACAGGGACTTACCCTGGGATAGACAGATAGACAGATAGACAGGGACTAGGTCAGTGAGGGGGTGGAGAGAGGCACCTAACTAGTCCTTCTCTGGCAAACTGTTAGAAACCCAACTTGCCTGAGGGAACGGGGGGGGGGGCGGGGAGGAGCCAGATAAGCTTTCAGAAGGCTAATTAACCTGTGGCGTGGGTGTAGCTTAGTGTAGGAATTTCTGCCTTGCATATCCCTGAATAAGAGAAGGTAGCCAGAGAGTGATACACTGGGTTATCAGGAACCCCACTGGCACCTTATGGCAGGGAACATATTGACTGACATTTTTTTGTTTTAAGTTTTTAAAATCTATTTTTTGTCAGTTCTTTTTTTAAGTTATCTTATTTGCTAAAACAGTGTACCTCCCTTGCAGAGGGCAGGTTGCAGGGTGATTGGTCGATGAGCACCAGCAGCCTGAGAAGCTCCCTAGGGGCCTAAGAGGGAAGGCTGTTTTTCTTGGGTTGTTTTGCTGTTGTTGTTGTTGTTTTGTTTCTTGTTTGTTGTCATTTACTTTTCTTTGTTTCCTTTTTTTACTTATTTTTTTTCTACCATCTTTACTTCTTTTCTTTCCTTCATTTTTCCATCATTTGTCTTCTGTTGCTTTTCTTTCATTCCACCTCTTCTTGTTTGTTCCTCATTTTTTCTTTTTCTCTCTCACTCTCTTTTCTTTTCTTCTCTTATCTTTCCAGCCTTTTGATTCATTCTATTTTTCCTTCTATTTTGTTTCTTGTTTCATTTTTTCTCTTCCACCTTTTTATTCTTATTCTTTGTATCTTTTAATGATTTTTTTACTCATATTACTTAATTTCCTAGCTCTTGTATGGTTTCTTTTCTACCTTTATTATTATTACTATTATTCTTTTTCTTTCCTTATCTCTTTCCTTTTCTATGGTCTTAATTTTTTTTTTCAGGGAAACACAGACAACTGCAAGGATATAGAATAAGAGGAACCAAGTGTCAAAAATGAACCTTACACAGCTCTGAGTAACATGGGAATCCCAGTGGGTTCTGTGTAATATTTTAAGTAATTTAAGCACCTCTTAAAATATATTTATATATATATAAATAACATTTTTGTAAGCAAATGCAGATATATGCATATATATTTATATAGCATTTTGCAAATGTTGGTACGTATTGTGAAAATTTTGATTTTTACCCATAAAAAAAAAAATGAACCTTACCACACACACACACAAACAACAAAATAAAACCCTAGAATAAAAAGAGACGTTAACCAACTTAATAAGCCCATCAAGATAAACAGATGCCTAGACACCACAAAAAATTACAAGCTATGCTAAGAAACAGGAAGACATGGCTCAGTCTAATGAACAAACTAAGAAACAGGAGGAGATGCATAATAAGGAACAACTAATCAAGCATGTCCAAACAAATATCATGAATCAACTTAATGAAGTGAAGGAAGAGAAAAAGGATATTAAAAAGACATTGAGGGGAACATACTTAAGAAATTGTAAACATGCATAAAAAGATAACAGATCTAATGGTGATGAATGCCTCAATGCAAGAAATAAAAAAAATATGTTGGAAGCACATAACAGCAGATTTGAAAAGGCAAAGGAAAGAATCAGTGATGTCAAAGACATCTCACAGAGGGTCAATAAACAAACAGACACTTTGAATAATACACTAGAGGATCTAGACCTAATAGACCTAATATACATATACAGAACACTATACCAAAAATATTTTTCTCAAACACACATGGATCATTCTCCAGGATAGACCACATGCTAGGCCACAAAACAACTCTCAATGAATTCAGAAAGATAGAAATTATACAAAGTAATTTATCTGGCCAAATTGCATGAAGCTGGAAATCAGTATGGGGCAGAGAAGAAGATTAGGTACCAAGATATGGAAGTTAAACAACACATTCCTAGACAATCAGTGGATCAAGGAGGAAATTGCAAAAGAAATCAGTACCTACCTTGAAATGAATGAAAATGACAATAAAACGTATCAAAACTTATGGGATGCAGCAAAAGCAGTGCTGAGAGGGAAATTTATAGTCATAAATGCCTATATTAAAAAGGAAGAAAGAGCTAAAGTAAAGACCTAACTGCACACTTGGTGGAACAACAAGAACAACAAAAGAACAACAAACTAATCCCAAAGTAAGTTGAAAGAAAGAAATAACAAAGATTAGAGCAGAGCTAAATGAAATTGTAAATAAGAAAGCATTAGAAAAAATTAACAAAACCAAAAGTTGGTTCTTTGAAAGATTAATAAAATAAGCAAACCCTTAGCAAGAATAACAAAGAAAAAAGAGAGGCAATGCAAATACATAAAATAAGAAACAAGGAAGGGGATATCACCACTGATCCCACAGAAATACAGAGTATCAGAAGAGGATACTTTGAAAAATTGTATGCCAACAAGATGGATAACTTAGATGAAATGGACACATTCACAGAAACACAAAAGCAGCCTACATTGATGAAAGAAGAAATTTAACTCAACAGACCAATCACAAATAACAAGATTGAATTAATCATAAAAAAAAACTTCCAACTAAAAGAGCCCCCAACCAGATGGCTTCACAGATGAATTCTACCAGACATACTGGAAAGAACTAACACCAATACTGATTAAACTCTTCCAAAAAATAGAAGTGGAGGGAATATTGCTTAACTCATTCTATGATGCCAGCATCACCCTAATACAAAAGCCACATAAAGACACCACGAGAGAAGAAAACTACACACGAATCTCTCTAATGAACCTGGATGTTAAAATCCTCAACAAAATATTTGCTAATAGTATTCAACAACACATCAAATGAATTATACACCATGACCAGGTGGGTTTCATCCCTGGTATGCAAGGATGGTTCAACATCAATCAATCAATCAATGTAACTCACCATACATTAACAGATCAAAAGAAAAAAATCTCATGATCACCACTACTGATGCAGAAAAGGAGTTTACAAAATAAAGCACCCTTTCTTGATGAACACACTTCAAAAGATAGGAATAGAAAGAAACTTCTTCAACATGATAAAGGGTATATATAAAAAACCCACAGCTAGTGTCATATTCCATGGTGAAATCCTAAAACTTTCTCTCTAAGTTCTGGAACAAGACAAGGATGCCCACTGTCATTGTTCTAATTTAACATTGTGTTAGAAGTACTAGCTTGAGTGCTTAGGGAAGAAAGAAATATAAAATGCATCCAAGTTGAAAGGAAAAAGTAAAAATTTCGCTATTTGCAGAAGACATGACCTTATACATAGAAAGCTCTGAGAAATACACAACAAAGCTTCTAGAGCTGATAAATGAGTTCAGTAAAGTGTCAGGGTATAAGATCAACATGCAAAAATCAGTAGCATTTCTGTGCACCAATCATGAGCAATCTGAGGAGGAAATCAAGAAAAAAAATTCCATTTACAATAGCAACTAAAAGAATCAAATACCTAGGAATAAACTTAACTAAAGATGTAAGGAATTGTAGCAGAGAACTACACAAGATTGTTAAAGGAAATCAAAGAAGACCCAAATAAATGGAAGAATATTCCCTGTTCATGGATTGGAAGACTAAACATCATTAAGGTATCTGTCTTACCCAGATTGATTTACAGGTTTAATGTAACCCAATTAAATTACAACAGCATTTTTAAAATGAATTGGAAATGCTAATTATGAAATTTATTTGGAAGGGCAAGGGACCCTGGACAGCCAAAAACATATTGACAAAGAAAAATGAAATTGGTGGAATCACACTATCGGACTTTAAAACATACTACAAAGCTACAGTGGTACAAACTGCATGGTATTGGCACAAGGAGAGACATACTGACCAATGGAACCAAATTGAGAGTTCTAATATAGATCCTCGCATATACAGCCAACTGATATTCAACAAGGCCACCAAGTCCAGTCAAATGGGAGAGAATGGTTTCTTCAATAAACGGTGCTTGGAGAACTGGATATTCACATACAAAAGAATGAAATAGGATCACCATCTCATGCCCTATACAAAAATTAACTCAAGATTGATCAAAGATATAAATATAAGAACCAAGACCAAAAGCTCCTAGAAGATAATGTAGGGAAGCATCTATGAGATTTTTTTTTTATTATTGTGGGTAAAAATCAAAATTTTCACAATACACACCAACATTTGCAAAATGATATATAAATGTATATGCATATATGTGCATTTGCTTACAAAAATGTTATTTATGTGTATATATAAATATATTTTAAGAGGTGCTTAGGTACCCAAAATATTACACAGAACCCACTGGGATTCCCATGCTGCCCACCTCCCAAACCTCCCACCACATCCCACACAAACATCTCCCACAAGTGTGGCCAACCACCCTCAAAGGACTTACACATCCTGGGGCCTTGCCACTAACCATAGACCACAGTTCACCCCGTAGACAACACTATCTCCCACACAGTTCTTAGTGGTATGTGCTATTTTAAAATGGCCTACATCCGTTGCCACAAAGGTACTCAGGACAACCTCCAAATCCCAAAGAAGCCCCTGTATTTCAACTGCTCATCCCCTTCCTGCCCCAAAAGTGTCTAGTGGCCACTGGCTCCACCTCATTGTTATAATTTCTTCCATTGCTAGAATCACCATATGTGAACAACAGAATACCATCAAGTCAATTCTAGTCCATAGTTCTTCCTCCAATCCTGAGGGGACCGGGATGGTGATGTCCACTCCACCCCCAAGTGAGAGAGGGCTTATATTCCATGGATATGGTGGGTGGGATGATCCTGCCTGCAGATGCAGGCCCTCCCCATTCCCTGGGATGGCCATTGCCCATCGTTGTCTCCTCGCCAGGTGACTTGGATGAGTCCATTGAGCTGTAGGGTAGGAGTTGCAGCTCCACCGAGATTCCACGCACACCTGGCACATAGGTAGGCCAGAGGCTCCAGTCTCTGGAAGTATACCTAAAAACTTCAGCATCACATATAGGTTTGAATAGAAGGGACTGATGAACCATGTGCAGGGAGGACTTATTTGAGTCCAATTCTGTCACTCTCAGGAGCACAGAATCCAAAATAGAGCCCACTGATAAGGCATCAGTCTCTGGGTCTAACCCCACTTATATAGGACCTGGGTGTCTCCAGAGCTCTCAGGAGCCCCTCTATGTGGGGTGATAGGCACTTAGATGTTCTATGAGCTCCTACTGAGGTGTGCATAAGAGTTACCTCTGGGATGACCTCCCGACTCTCTTTGAAGTCTCTTAGCCACTTGAACTCATTTGTCTTTACCTTTTCCCCCTTTAATTCAAGGTCTTTTTCCAGTTGTGTTGCCAGTTGGCACTTGGTATTAATCCCTCGTTGCCAGGGAGGTTCATCCCCGGGAGTCATGTCCCATATTGGGGGGAAGATAATGCGATCATATGCTGAGTTTGGCTTAGAGAGAGGCCACATTTGAGCAACAAGGAGGCTCCCAGGTGGCAAACCTTAGGCACCCCACAACTGCAGGCTAAGTCTCAGTTACAAGAGCAAAGACTCAAAAGGGTAGTCATCAATAAAAAGAACACATCAGTGGGTCATCCTCTTTTGACAGACACTGTCCCTGCACTCAGAGGACTATTGCTGCTCCCTTGGAGACTGTGGCAGAGCTCTCCAGGCTAGGAATTCAGATTCCCTCATTTATTGTGTGATTGTCCACCCATCGTGACGATGCCCCATCTTTTGAACTTTTGATCGATTTTGTATATCTTTCATGTATATTCAGATTAACTAATTCCCATGGAAACCCCCCTGCCAGACACCCCCCACCAATAATCCCCTGCAGTACCATTATAACCCTTCTGTGATCCAAATCCTCCATGAACATGTAGTCCATAAAATAATCAAATACACTTACTAGGAAAAAGAAACAAGTATGATAAGCTTACATGCAGGAGACAAACATAAGGAAACTCAGGGGGAAAAAAAAAAAGAAAAGAAAAGGAAAGGGAAAAAAAAAACAAATAATCAAACAAAAAACAAAACGATATAAAATAAAATTAGCGGATTGGGAAATTCAGGAAATGGGTAAAAAGGCAAAGTAAATGCCTTTAAAATATATATATATTCATTCTTTTTTCCTTTCTCTCCTTTTTTTTTTTCCTTCCTTTTATCACTGTGTTATCGGATGTCTGGTGTGCCGTGACAACTTCTCCCTCTCAATCCCCATTTTCTCCCAATTTTTTATTTGATTTTCAAAGAAGTTTTAGGTCACAGCAAAGTCACATACGGAGTGCCAAAGACTCCCAGATACCAAACCACCCAAACTTCCCCACCCCATTTTGACCCCCCCCTTTTTTTTGAATGTTAGCACTGTTATAACTGTTATACAGATAGCAAAATACAGCAACTAAACATTGTCAATGATTTACAGTATAGTTTACAATTTAGATGATACAGTTTAATAATTTTGATGATATTTACCATGTCCTGTGTCCATTACTGTAAGGTAATGAAAAACCTTCCCCATGACCACCAAACACCCCATTAGATCTTGACTGTTCCCTTCCCCCCAGCCCCCCAGGGCCCATGATACCACCTTCTCCCTACCCATGGAATGTCAAGATTCACAGTTACATGCCCTGGGGATTTGAACCTGCCCTTCCTAATCCACCCACCCCACAGTGCTGCACCTCCAAACCCAGGAACACCACCACTCATCTGCCCCATCCCCTAACATGCAACCACACTCTATCCCTTTACCATAGATTATGTCCATATGGGTGATGGCTCAAAGCCTGCTCTTCTCTTACTCTCCTTTGTTAACCTATCTTTCAGACAATGGTTCTCAGAGACTGCTCACTTTCTTCAGTTCAGATCAGTGAGGTCATATACTGTTCATCCTTCAGTGCCTGGCTTGCTTCACTCAACATAAGGTCTTCAAGATTCATCCACGTTATTCCATATGTTAGCACTTTGTTGCTTCTTACAGCTGAGTAATATTCCATTGTATGTATGTACCACATTTTGCTTATCCATTTGTCTGTTGATGGGCACCGGGGCTGATTCCAACTTTTGGCAATGGTGAACAATGCCACTATGAACATTGGTGTGCATATATCTGTTTGTGTTTTTGTTTTCAGTTCTTCTGGGTATATACCCAGCAGTGGAATTGCTGGATCATATGGAAGATCTCTTGCTAGTTTTCTGAGGAACCGCGAAACTGTCCTCCACAGTGGCTGGAGCATACCGCAGTCCCACCAGCAGTGGATGAGGGTTCCTATTCCTCCACATCCTCTCCAACATTTAGTGTCTCCTGTTTTTTTAATAGCTGCCATTCTGATGGGTGTAAGATGGTATCTCATTGTAGTTTTGATTTGCATTTCCCTGATAGCAAGTGATGTTGAGCATTTTTTCATGTGCTTTTTAGCCATTTGTATTTCTTCCTTGGAGAAGTGTCTTTTCAGGTCACTTGCCCATTTTTTAAATGGGTTGTTTGTCCTTTTATTTTCAAGGTGTAGGATTTCTTTATATATGCAGGATATTAGGCTCCTATCAGATATATGGTTGCCGAATATTTTTTCCCATTGGGTAGGCTGCCTTTTTATTTTCTTAATAACATCCTTTGATGTGCAGAAGTTTTAAATTTTGAGGAGATCCCATTTATCAATTTTTTCTCTTGCTGCTCGTGCTTTGGCTGTGAAGTTCATGAAACCATTTCCTATTACAAGATCCTGTAGATGGTTCCCTACATTATCTTCCAAGGTTTTTATGGTTTTGGCTCTTATACTTAGATCTTTGATCCATCTTGTGTTGATTTTTGTATAAGGTGTGAGATGGTATTCTTCTCTCATTCTTTTGGATATGGATATCCAGTTCTCCAAGCACCACTTGTTAAAGAGGCCATTCTCTCCCAATTGAGTGGGCTTCGTGGCCTTGTCAAATATCAGATGTCTGTATATGCGAAGATCTATATCAGAACTCTCAATTCGGTTCCATTGGTCAGTAGGTCTATCCTTGTGCCAATACCACGCAGTTTTGATCACTGTAGCTTTGTAGTATGTTTTAAAGTCAGTTAATGGGATACCTCCAACTTCATTTTTCTTTTTCAATATATCTTTGGCAATTAGGGGCCTCTTGCCTCTCCAAATATATTTTGTGGTTAGTTTGTCCAGTTCCTTAAAAAATAGAGTGTTGACTTTTATTGGTATTGCATTAAATCTGTAGATTAGTTTGGGTAGGATAGACATCTTGATGATGTTTAGTCTTCCTCTCCATGAACAGGGAGTATTTTTCCATTTATTTAAGTCTTCTTTGATTTCCTTTAACAGTGTTGTGTAGTTTTCTGTATATAAGTCCTTTACATCTTTAGTTAAATTTATTCCTAGGTATTTGATTCTTTTATTTACTATTGTAAATGGTATTTTTTTCCTGATTTGCTCCTCAGTTTGCTGGTTATTGGTGTACAGAAATGCTACTGATTTTTGAGCGTTGGTATTATAGCCTGCAACATTACTGAACTCCTTTATAATTTCTAGAAGCCTTGTTGTCGATTTCTCAGGGCTTTCTATGTATAGGATCATGTCATCTGCAAATAATGAAATTTTTACTTCTTCTTTTCCAATCTGGATGCCTTTTATGTCCTTTTCTTGTCTCAGTCCTCGTGCAAGTACTTCTAAGACAATGTTAAATAGGAGTGGTGATAGTGGGCATCCTTGTATTGTTCCCGATCTCAGAGGGAAGGCTTTTAGGATTTCACTGTTGAAAATGATGTTAGCTTTGGGTTTTTCATATACACCCTTTATCATTTTCGGAAAGTTTCCATCTATTCCTATCTTTTGTAGTGTTTTTATGAGGAAAGAGTGCTGTATTTTGTTGAATGCTTTTTCTGCATCTATAGAGATGATCATGTGATTTTTTTCTTTCAATCTGTTTATGTGGTGTATTACATTGATTGATTTTCTTATATTGAACCACCCTTGCACACCTGGGATGAAACCCACTTGGTCATGGTGTATAATCCTTTTGATATGTTGTTGAATGCGATTAGCAAGTATTTTGTTAAGGATTTTAGCATCTAGGTTCATTAGAGAAATTGGTCTGTAATTTTCCTTTCTTGTGGTATCTTTATTTGGTTTTGGTATTAGAGTAATTTTGGCATCATAGAATGAGTTAGGTAATGTTCCTTCTACTTCTATTTTTTGGAAGAGCTTAAGTAGAATTGGTGTTAGCTCTTTCTGGAATGTTTGGTAGAATTCAGCTGTGAAGCCATCTGGTCCTGGACTCTTCTTAGTTGGGAGGTTTTTAATGACTGAGTCTATCTCTATACTTGTCATTGGAATGTTGAGTTCATCTATTTCTTCTTTCATCCATGTCAGCTGTTTGTGGGTTTCTAGAAACTTGTCCATTTCCTCTATATTGTCATTCTTGTTGGCATATAATTTTTCAAAGTATCCTCTTATGATACTCTTTATTTCTGTGGGGTCAGTTGTGATATCATCTTGCTCATTCCTTATTTTATGTAATTGCATCTGTTCTCTCTTTTTCTTTGTTAGTCTGGCTAAGGGTTTGTCAATTTTGTTGATATTCTCAAAGAACCAGCTTTTGGTTTTGTTTATTGTTTCCAGTGCTTTCTTATTCTCTATTTCATTTAGAGAATCTCTAATCTTTGTTATTTCCTGCTTTCTACTTTCTTTAGGTTTAGTTTGTTGTTGTTTTTCCAGTTCCTCCAAGTGTACAGTTAGGTCTTCAATTTTAGCTCTTTCTTCTTTTTTATATATGAATTTATGGCTATGAACTTCCCTCTCAGGACTGCTTTCACTGCGTCCCATAGGTTTTGATATGTTGTGTTTTCGTTTTCATTAGTTTCAAGGTAGTTACTGATTTCTTTTGAAATTTCCTCTTTGACCCACTGTTTGTCTAAGAGTGTGTTGTTTAATTTCCATATCCTTGTGCCTAACCTGTTTCTCTGGCCCTTAGTGATTTCCAACTTCATTCTGTTGTGGTCAGAGAAATTACTTTGTATAATCTCAATCTTTCTAAATTCATTGAGTGTTGTTCTCTGGCCTAGCATGTGGTCTATTTTGGAGTATGTTCCATGTGCACTGGAGAAGAATGTAAATCCTGCTGTATTTGGGTGTAGTGTTCTGTATATATCTATTAAGTCCAAATCTTCTAATGTATTGTTGAGTGTCTTAGTTTCTTTATTGATTCTCTGCCCAGAAGTTCTGTCTAATAATGATAGTGGTGTGTTGAAGTCCCCTGCTATAATTGTAGAGGAATTTATTTCTCCTCTTAGTTTTTCCAGAGTTTGCTGCACGTATTTTGAGGCACCTCGATTAAGTGCGTAAATGTTGATGATTGTTCTCTCTTCTTGAGAGATTACTCCTTTTACTAATATGTAGTGTCCATCTTTGTCTCTTACAATAGTTTTGCATTTAAAGTCTATTTTGTCTGATATTAGAATAGCTACTCCTGCCCTTTTTTGGCTATTGTTAGCTTGTAAAATGGTTTTCCAGCCATTCACTTTCAGCCTCCTTGAATCCCTGGGTCGAAGGTGGGTTTCTTGTAGACAGCATATAGATGGATCATATTTTCTTATCCATTCTGCCAATCTGTGTCTTTTGATTTGTGAATTTAATCCATTAACATTCAGTGTTATTACTCGTAACAAATTTCTTACTTCAGCCATTTTTTCTTTGGGTTAATGTATGTCATATGTTGTTTTATTTCTCTTTTTGAGTTTTCAGTTGTTTTTAAACTCTCCTCCAACTCTCTCTCCTTTGTTTTTTCCTTTCAACTTTTAGAGATTCCTTTACTATTTCTTGAAGTGCTGGTTTCTTCTTGACATACTCTCTTAATTGCTGTTTATCTGTGAATATTTTGAACTCTCCATCATTTTTGAATGCCAATTTTGCTGGATAGAGAATTCGTGGCTGGAAGTTTTTTTCTTTTAGTGTTTTGACTATGTCATACCACTGTCATCTTGCCTCCATGGTTTCAGATGAGAAATCAGCACTTAATCTTATTGTGCTTCCCTTGTATGTGATGGTTCTCTTTTCTCTTGCTGCCTTGAGTATTTTCTCTTTGTCTTGAGCATTGGACATTTTGACAAGTATATGTCTTGGAGTTGGCCTGTTGGGATTTATGCTATTTGGGGTGCGCTGTGCTTCCTGGATCTGCACATCCATCTCTCTCAATAGGGTTGGGAAGTTTTCAGCCATTATTTTCTTCAACACTCCTTCTGTTCCCTTTCCCTTCTCTTCTCCTTCTGGGATGCCCATAATGCCTATATTTGCGTGTTTTGTATTATCGGTTAATTCCCTGAGACCATGCTGAATTTTTTCTATCTTTTTGTCTATCTGTTCTACAATCTCTTTGATTTCAACTGTATTGTCTTCCATATCACTAATTCTTTCCTCTGCCTGTTCAAATCTGCTGCCATGTGAGTCCAGCATCTTTTTCATTTCTTGGCTTGTGCCTTAGTTTACCATCATATCCATTACCTTTTTAAGCGTGTTAGCTATTTCTTCAGTATGTTTTCCCAGTGGCTTCTTTATATCCTTAATCTCTTCCTTCAGTTCTTTAAGTTGGTCTATGATATTTGTTTGTATAGCTTTGATTAGTTGTTTGGTGTTCTGCATTGCTTCCTGGTTTTTATTTTGTGCATTGGACTGGTCCATGTTTTCCAGTTTCTCAGAGTCATTTGTATTTTTCTGTTGCCCTCTGGTCATCATATTATCTTGATGGGTTTGTTCAGTTGATTAGGTTTTCTCTATGCGCTAGAATTTTATTTAGCTGTTGGTTCTGCGTGTGTTAAGTTTTCTCTTTGGCAGTTTTTCTTCTTATTTTATTTCCTTGCTTCTTTCTATGTTCCCTTGAAGGCAAAAGGTTAGGGCCAGAGGAATCAAAAGATGTAAGGAAGGCAGAAGGATAATAGAAATATTGATAAATGTTAGATGAGGGGCAAAGTGAAACTTAATGAGATGAATATTTAACTTGTGTAGGAAGTGTAGAGTACTAGGAAAAAATATGGAGTTCCTACAATGGACTGGGAAAACAAATGGAGGAATATATATAAAGTGATTTAGAAGGCTAGAATTATGAGGAAGGAGAGGAATAGTAAAGAAAGGTCTGAAAGGGTAAAGTTAATACTAATAAAAAAAAAAAAGAAGAAGAAAACAAAATAGATGGAATCGAAATTGACACCCTTAAGTTGTGGGCCTATGAAAAAATGTTGTCTCTAAGAGCCACAACAGAAAACAGAAGGCAGAAAGATGCAGGAAGGTTAAGCGATAGTTTGTAATACAGAATCAATATATACAGCGAGTGGGAAATTACCGTAGAAGGAGCCCAACAAAGAAGCAACAAGCTGGCAGCACCTTTAAAAAAAAAAATAGAAGGAAAAAGGAAGGGGGGAGGAAAGAGGAAATAATAACAAGAGACCAGATATAAACAGAGAGAAATGGAAGATCCACACAGGCAAGCAGTCAAACAGACCTAAGGGGGGTCAATGATTCCCCTAGGGTCCACGTGGATCCTTCCTACCTACTTGTGTTTATCATTCATTTCCCACAGGGTTCTATATGCAGGTCCTGAAGCAGCTTTTAGCTATTAAACTAAATTAAAAAGAATTTATTTTTCATTTGTTGAGGTGACCTCACTTTTTTTTTTTAATTTTTATTTTTTTAGCCAAATGCAGGACCCAAAATAATTCCTCCTCTAGACCAACCCCCTTACGGAAGGGACCCTAGCTGGGCTCGTGGAAGTTAATTAAGTACGTCCCACTTTCTGGACTCCCCAGGTTAGCTGTATCTCTGTTGTTAGTGAGGAGTGCTAAAGATGGCGGATTCCGCCCCTTCTGGAGCCGAGCTCGAACGTCACCGGGCTGCTCAGTAAATCAGTTTGAGTGCAGATTCGCATCTGCTCTCAGCCTGGTGCTGCTTCAGTTCGGCTTATCTGCTCCCCAAAGCTATGGGGCGGTGCAGGCAGCCAGATTGATGTCTAAAAATATAAAATACCCTTCCCTGTCTTCCAACAGAACCCTCCCTTTTTTGGGAAATGTCCCTTCTTCCTGGCTCCGCAGCGGCCCAGGTCTTATCCCTGGGTGGCTAGGGAGATCAGCTCCGTTCCCTGACCAAAATCCCCCCTCCGGTTCACCGGGTGCTGATTAGCTCCTTTGTTCTGTTCACACAAGGTCCAAGGGGCGCCAGGCAGCCAGATCCCCAGAAAATTTAACTTTTTCGCCCTGCTCGTGGCTCCAGATGGCCGTTTTATTTTATTTTATTTTTCCTCCCTAACCGCGGGGCTCAGCCGTCTGTGCCAAACACCACCGGGAGCCTTAAAACTCACGAATATCTACCGTTCCATCCATGCCGTTGATCCGCGCAGATATATGTCCCAAGCTTCTCACTCCACGCGTGCACAGCACAGACCCCTGGGCAGGACCCCGTCCACAATTGGCCTTGCTCTGGGAGCTTGCAGTTTGTGCCCTCCTACACTAACGCCATCTTGGCCTCCCTCTATGAGATCTTGTAGTAGGAAATGGTTTCATAATCTTTACACTCGAACTGAAAGAAATGAAAGAAAAAATAGATAAATGGGACCTCTTCAAAATTAAAAACTTTTGTGCTTCAAAGAAGTTTGTCAAGGAAGTGAAAAGGCAGCTGACTCAATGGGAGAAAATATTTGGTAACCATCTATCTGATAGGGGCCTAATATACAGTATATGTAAAGAAATCCCTACATCTCAAAAATAAAAAGACAATCCGTTTAAAAAATGGGCAAGAGATTTGAGCAGACATTTCTCCAAAGAAGAAATACAAATGACTAAAAAGCCCATGAAAAGATGTTCAACATCACTAGCTATTAAGGAAATGCAAATCAGAACTACAATGAGATATCATTTTATACACATTGGACTGGTGGCTATTAAAAAACAGAGGGCTACAAGTGTTGGAGAGGATGTGGAGGAAAGGGAACACTTATCCACTGCTGGTGAGAATGTAGAATGGTGCAGCCATTGTGGAAGACAATTTGGCAGGTCCTCAGTAAGCTAACTATAGAACTGCCATATGATCCAGCAATCCCACTGTTGGGTATATACTGAGAAGAATTGAAAGCAGGGACATGAACAGATATATGCACCCCAATGTTCATAGCGGCATAATTCACTATTGCCAAAAGTTAGAAGCAACCCAAATATCCATCAACAGATGAATGGATAAGCAAACTGTGGAATATACATATAATGGAATCTTACTCAGCTGTAAGAAGGAATGCTGTATTAACACACAGAATACATGGATGAATCTTGAAGTCCTTATGTTGAGTGAAGTAAGCTAGGCACTGAAGAACAAATATTTCATGACCTCACTGATATGACTTAAGCAAATTGAGAAGACTCACAGAGGTTGAGCCTGTAAGATACGTTTATAGGAGACAGAAAGGGAGTAGAGGCTGGTGAGCCAATGCCTATATGGGCAAAATATATGATAAAGTGGAAGGGTGTGGTTGGGCAGTGGATGGGCATGAGAGTGGTGCAGTGATGTGATTGGGTTGGCGGTTCTGGTCTGTGAGGGTAGTAGGGTGGTGGGTTTGGGTTGGACTATCCATGTAACTGGGGGGAGTGTTGAAGGAAGGAGCAGGTGAACTCTGGATTTGTAGGTCTGTGGTTAAAATTACAATGTTCTATTGGCAAATATGGCAGGGGAGGGTTACTGATGTAGGGTGTTGGGTGTAGGGGGATATATGGGATAAGGCACACCTGGGGCATGCTTCTGTGGAATATGTAAGTGTTCATCTTTTCATAGTGTGCTATCTCAGTGGGTGGAGACTCACACAATAAACAAGAATATATTAAACTCCCATCCTGGGGAGTCCTGCTATGTTCTCAAATAGAGGGACAAGAATCCCTCCAGAACATAGGCAGTGCCTAAAAGAAAAGAGACCAATATGCCAAGCCCTCAATATTATTGCAATTAAGTATGAATCTTATTCTTCAAAAATTGAAATTTAGTGGTTACCATAGGTTGCCAGAAGAAGGGGATGGAAGAATAAAAAGATAGACCATAGGGCATTTTTAGGGCATTAGAATTGTTCTGCATAATCTTGCATACACTATAAAAGTGTATGGTCTAAAATGTAAACCATAATGTAAATCATTGCCTATGGTTAGTAGCAATGCTTCAATATTTGTACATCAATTATAACAAATTTACTCTTCACATGTAAAATGTTATTAACAGGGGAGAGTGGAAAAACAGGAGGTCATTGGGTATATGGGAATCTGCTATATTTTCTATGTGACCTTTCTGTAACCTAAAGCTTCTTTGAAGATAAAATGAAAAAAATAAGACACTGGAATTATATATGGAAGAACATGTAACTGTACATACAAGACAACAGATCTTACAATGATGAAAGTCATAATGTCTAAGAAATTTTTATATTATTTCAAAATTTGAAATTTTTTTTTGTATTTTATTTGTTATTTTAAAAACTATTATTTCATTTTCTTATTAATTTTATTTGGTTATTTTGTTGGCTTCATTTTTGGAGAGGTTTTGGATCACAGAAGGGTCACAACTGTGGCAGGGGAGCATCAGTGGTGAGGGGTGTTGGAGATTGGGGAAACGTAAGGGAGAGGTACACCTGGGGCATGCCTCTAAGTGTATGAATATGTTCAAGTGTTCATGGGGCATTGTCTCAGTGGGTGGAGATCCACACAATAACCAAAAGAATACTGAATTCCCATCCTGGGGAGCTCTGTTACATTCTCTAATCAGATGGCAAGAATCCCCTGAGTTCATGGAGAGTGCCTTGTGAAGGAAGACAGAATAGATCGTTATATCAGGCCCTTGATATTGATGATTGTACTTATGAATCTTTTCTTGTGAAATTGAAACTTAGCCTAGTATTATATATTGCCTAAGAGTTACCCCCTTGTTGTTCAAAAATGGCCTCTCTCTAAGCCAAACTAGCGTATAAACGCACTACCTTCCCTTGGGCATTAGACATGACTCCCAGGAATGAGCGTCCTGGCACCAAAAGATTATTATCAAGTGACAACTAGCAATGCATCCAGAAAAAAGACCTTGACCAAAAGGGGTAAATATGAAATACAAATGACTTTTTTTGGCTAAGAAATTTCAGTGAGTCAGAAGGTCATTTCAGAGATTACATTTATGCATGTCTCGCCAGGATCTCATTGACTGCCACAGTAAACAGCGCCTCAAACAGTGGGGCTCCTGAGGGTTTTAGAGATGTGCAGAAACTATAAGCAGGGCAGACAAGCTCAGGAATTTGGCACCCCATCAGTGGATCTTACTTTGGAATTTATGCTCCCCAGTGTAACAGAGTTATATAACACTGTTACATAACAGTGTAACAGAGTTACTCATTTATAGTTTCCCTACATATGGCTCTTCTGCTCCTTTTATTTGAACCTATAATTAGCACTACACTTGTTAAAAATATTTCCCAGAGACTTAAATCTTTGGTCTGTTCATGTGCCAGTTGAGCCCTGAATTTCCACAGAGTTGTAACACCTTCTCTTCAGTTCATTGTGCTCACCTAGGAAAACTAATAAGGAGAAGATGATGAACAGCACCCATCCTAAGGAACAGAGTGTCTACTACTGCAAGCAAGATGGTCGCATCCATCTGCCTCATGGGATCTAAGCCCCCTCTCAGTTAGAAACAGAGTGGGCATCACCATCCCCAAATCCTCAAGATTGGGGAATGAACAATAGACTAAAGTCGACTTATTATTATTCTATTATATTCTTCTTATTATTCTAGTACTGGAAGAACATGTAACATTGATATAAAGGCAGTGGCCACCAGAGGTTCTGAGGGGAGGGAGAGGGAAGAATAGGTGTAACATGGGGACATTTTGGAGACATTGGAATTGTCCTACATGACATTGCAATGACAGATACAGGCCATTATATATTTTGTCATAACCTACAAAATTGTGAGGGACAGAGTGTAACCTATATATAAATTATAGTCCATGGTTAGTAACAATCCTTCAATATATGTTCATCAATTGTAACAAATGTACCACACTAATGAAGGATGTTGTTAATGTGGGAAAGTGTGGGAGGAGGAGGGGGTTGGGCGTAGGGGAATCCCCTCTATTTTTTATGTAACACTTATGTAATTTTAAGCTTCTTTGAAAATAGAAAAAAATGGTATTGAGCCCCTGTGTGGAGAAGCAGTATGGTACAATGTTAAACCTGTGTTATTCAGACTCATGCAATCAAAGGTTCATATCTGCTCTATTGCTCCTTTCCATCTATGTGACCTTGGGTAAGTTCCTTATTTTTTCTGAGCCTTAGTTTACCAGGAGTAAAAGTTAAAAAAAAGTAAAGTTTTCTAGACACTTTAAGAGGAGAGCAGATTCTGTATTGAAAAAAGATTAGGAAAACCATTTCTTTTTTCAGTGCCTTGTATGTATGTATATATATGTAGAGGTGGGTAGGGGGAAAGAGGTTTGTGGCTGTGAAAGGATAGACTCAATCTCACTGTTCCCAATCTCCCCAGCTAAAGTGAGTATAATACAAATAAAAATTTTTTTGCCACTCTTTAAGCCATCTTTTATGACTTTCCCCTTAGAAAGTGCTTTACAATAGAATCACACATAAAACTGTATTTTGTATCTATATTATTAACAAGAGTTCTCTCTTGACCATACTTGTAAAAATGAATATCAACTAATGATTTGCCATATATTGTCAAATGTTAGCCAACTTTATATCCTCTTGTTATCAAGTAACAGTTTAGCATTAATATTTACTGCTAGATGTTAACAATTTTACAGACCTTCCCTTAAAATGTTTGGTGCCTCACAATCTTTTGGCACATAAAGCGTAACAAAGCAAATGACGAGAATAGATTATAATGGAATCTGATGGTTTATATTCCAGAGAGAACATCTGCTCTTAATGCTGAATGCAGGTCTGTAGCTGGGGCTTCTGTACTTTTAGCAGATACAAGTGGCAAGGACTGGAAATTCACACAGCACTGGAGACTGAAGTTTGTCACCTCACAAATTTGGTTCCTGGATAGTTCCTTGTCTGGCAGCTTTGAACCTGCAAATGCAAAGGGAGTACACATTGTCTTCTGAGCAAAAAGACCTTTCAATTTGTCAATTTCAACATTAATCTTTTGCTGAGAGAACCATGGCTCAGATAATTACATGTTTCTTTGTACTGTTTGCACGGTAAAATCACAGTCAATTTGTCTGTGGCTACATTAGTAAGAGTTGAATGGTAAAATCATGGTTATCAAAGGTGGAAAGAACCTATCAGGTCGACTAACTCATTTCCTGCTAACCGTGGCAGCATTGTTCCCCCAGCAATCATTCTGGGCTTTGTCCTATTTTATTTTATAGGAAAAGAATTTGAAAAGTTCCCTTTCAAGGAAGCTATTTGCCTCCTGATTGTATTATGCTTTCTTTCTTCTACCCACCCCCTTCCTTTGGTCAATAATTCTCTTAAGATAATGAAATCCATACTGTGTTAAATTGCTCAAATATCTAAAAGTAAAACCTTATTATAACATGACAGGAACGTGCTAAAAGAATTTCGTGGGTTAGTAACTTTCCATTATATTAACTTCCTTTTGTGCCCAGAAATGGAAAAAGCAGAGCCTTTAAAAAATAAAACTACATTCTTTAGCAGCATCATTTAAAGACAGGTAGTTGTGTTCTGGGGATTAAATTTAACACAGCAAGTTCATATTTTAAAATTTGGCAGTCAAAATGTGATTTGGGAGCCCTCAAACTTTGTGCTGAAGTGTCATTCCAATTAAATATATATGACAATATATTTAATATATTTGGCTTTATGGGCTAATGGACACTAGAAGTATGTAGAGGGATAGTTTTAGATAAGAAAGGTTAGTGATTCATGTTCACTTATCAAATGATGTTTCATTCAGAGTCATGATTAAGCCATAATAAACAGAGAGCTATGGTTTGTCGTTGAGCATCAATAAAAGAAGATGATTATGAATGGTGAAAAAATAGGCAATAACCAGAGGAGAACCAAAAATTATTATAAGTAAAAGATTTTCATCACTTTCTCTTCTGTGTCTCTGGGAATAAGTGATTTTTAGACTTTTTATTTTTAAGCAATAAATATTAAAGGCATTGACAATAATACTACACATTGCACTTTACATATATGCAAACTCTCCAGGAGAGTCAGAGTACTTTATATTATTCAACAGCTGCAAACTCTTGATTGTCCACCCCTTCTGTAGAAAGCACTGTGATAGATGATAGACATGTGTATGCATTAAAATTTTTCAAACAGAAAGCATCAGGTTTCTTCAAAGTGTTCTTATAACTCATTAAAAAATTTATATATATATATATTTTTATTAGAGAAGTGAACTTACAAAACAATCATGAACAATGTGCAGAATTCCCATACAACACCCCTCCACCAACACCTTACATTGTTGTGGAACATTTGTTACAGATTATGAGAGAACATCATCAGGCTATTACGAGTAACTATGGTCTATAGTGTGCATTTGGTATATTTTTTTCCATATCCCTTAATATTAACACAGTACCTTCTTTGACATTGATGCAAGAATATTACAATATTGCTCTTAACTACAGTCTATAAGTTACATTAATTGCATTTTTCCCATGGATCTCCATATTCTTAACACATTGTAATAGTGATGTACATTTGTTCTAGTTCATAGAAGAACATTCTTGTATTTGTACTATTAACTACAATCTTCAACACTGGGATCACTATTGTAATTCAGTCCCTAGATAATTCTCTTTCTTTCAATTAACATTTACATTCCTAGACCACTGCTTTCAGCCACAATCCCATTTATAAACCAGCTGTGTTAATTATACTCACTATAATGCTTATCAGTCATTTTTGACACTTATTCTAAGCAAAGCAAACAGATTCAATTTGTCTTGAATTGGACCTCCTTTGAAAATGGTCCTAGTATTTTTCCTCTTTTCTATAGAATTACTCTTGCAAAGTACTCCGGATTCAATTAACAATGGTTGTGGAAAAACTCAGTGGGTAAGTTAGCTTGTAGGAAGATAAATCCCAGATTTCTTGTTAAAGGTTAAGAACAAGGGTGCTCATCAGAAAAAAGCAATAGCTAACATTATCAGGTACTTACTATGAGCCAGGCTTTGTTTTAATTACTTTACATGAATTAACTAATTTAGTCCTCACACAACCCTAGATGTAGGTAATATTATTACTCACATTTTGCATTTGAGGCAACTGAGACCCAGAGAGGTTAAGTGTTAGGAAACTTGCCACCAACTCACAGTCTTAAGTGGCAAAGCTGGGTGTCACACCCATGCAGTTTGACTTCCGCACCCAGGAGAGTAACCACTTCATTGAACAGTTCCAACTCTGGAGAGTCTCATTCAGCAGACCTGAGAGTGGTGTGGCCTGATCATTGGTATTTTAAAAATTTCCCTGGGGGATGTTGATCAGCTTCCAGGGTTTAGAAGTGAAAGTGAACTGACCTTGTTTCTTTGAAAAAGCGCCAGTGCCCAGGTCTGAGGGGGAAAAGGGAGGTAGACAGTGGAGATGCTCACAAACCATTCAATAACAAACACCCACCATATGGTCAAAATGATTCCCACTGTCTCCCAGTGAGGGACGCAGACACTTTGCGTATGAAATGCACTGTTTATTTTCTTGTGCAGTGCTTTCAGTTCAAATTAAATGTTACACGTCAGACAAAGAACTAATAACAAATGATCATCTCCCTCGGTGTGCAGTAACAAATATGTAGTCATTTGAAGGCTGGGAAGAAAATTATTACTCCCAAAGATTCAATAAATATACGATATGTTTAGAGTCCTTTGATAAAATGAACACTGAAAGTGCTGCCAGCAGTAGTCTGCTTAAGAAAAAAACATAGTCAAAAGAAGCAGCAGCATTTAAAAATGTTGTCTGATCTGTCAACATTTTGTTAACATATAACACCATAAGGACACAACTTAGATGTAGAATCTTCAGTGAAACAAAAACTTGTTCCTTCTTCACATCACAGGAGAGGAAACAAGCAAGTAGAACAGCCAGGCTCCATCCAGACCAGAAAAGCAACTTAGTAAGATAAGCTGATTCTGTCCCCTTTCTTATTTTTATTGGTCTCTGAAAAGGGCAACAATCAAACGCTATGGTTTTCTTTAATGAAGCATCCTGATGCCTGCCCCCAGACATGTTGCCATTCTACCATGTTAGCCCTCACAGTATTTTGGGGAGTTAATTTTCTTCTCTCTGCCAGGCTCCTTGTTTCAAGGACTCCAAAAGAATCTGTTTCATCCTCTGTATTTGATTTCATCTAGCCCTGATGTAAAATACAGGCAAGAAAAAAGCTCAAGACCAGGAAGACCTGCTGCTGATAGTGGCCAGTCCTGGGGAAAGTCCCGGATCGCCTCTCTGCAAAGGGAGTTGCCTGCTTAATGCTTCTCAGAGCCACCCCGCCTCTCCTGAAGCCTCACAGGCAGGACACCACAGTGAAAGGCCAGCACATCCATGTTATTTTCTATGTTTTATAGTGTTACTTCACTTTTAAGTCCATGATTCATTTTGAATTAATTTTTGCATAGAGTTAAGTTTAGGTTCACTTTTGCCCATGGATGTTCATTTACTTCAACCACATTTGTTGAAAAGGCTATCCCTTTCTTGAATTACTTTTGCACTTTTATCAGAAGTCAGTTGGGCATATTATTATGCATCTATTTCTGGGTTCTGCTATCATCACAGGTTATTGATTATTTTCGCTATATAGTAAACTTTAACATGAGAAAGAGTGATTTCTTCCTCACCTTTTATTATTTAAGGAAAAACATTCCTCCCTTTCTCTTTTTCTCATTCCGTTCACGGGTATTACTCATCAGCTCCTTTGCCTACCCCCAAAGAGGGCATGGCTAAGAGCTCATTCTTTCTGGTCTGGATGGAGCTAGTACCTTTTAAAAGGGGACAGAGGAACCAATCAATTTACTGTGGGCATTGCTAAGTGCACAGCTTAGATTTTTTTTTTTTTTTGGCGGGGGGAAAGAGAATGAGGTAATTGGAGGATATATTTGGTTTACATTACTACTAACTCTTTGGAAATGTACTCCCAAGCCTCTCATGTCCTTGGGCACCAACTCTTTAAGGAACCAGAGAGATTTTCAGTTTGATTAGTTTTCAGACTGTTAACTAGAAAAACCCCCACGAAAAGCTGAGTCCTCTGATTATCACTTCTGTTTTTTGTTTTTCTCTTATGGGGATGCTGAAGGCCATATGGGTCAAGCCATTGGCCTAATTAAAAAACTTAACACAACAGAGCAAAACAAAAGAACCAAAAATAAAACCTCTAATTTTCTAAGTGAAAACTTGAGGAGGAATTAATTCTTTTTTTTATGAGAAAAGTTGTGAGCTTACAAAAGAATCATGCATAACAAACAGGTTTCCCATATATCACCCTGCCACCAACACCTTGCATTGTTGTGAAACATGTGTTACAAATAATGAAATAACATCAAAATATTACTGCTACCTATAGTTCATAGCTTACATTTTGTGTACTTTTCCATAAACCACCCTATTATTAACACCATGTATTAGTATTGTACATTTGTTATAGTTTATGAGAAAATGCTCTCATATTTGTACTGTTTAACTACAGTCCATCATCCACCTCATGGATCACTGTGTTATACAGTCCCATGCCTTGTACAAGCCATACAAACTATATACTCAGTGGCTCTCAGTTTCATCACAGAGTTGTGCTCTTCACCTCAGTCAATTTTAGAACATTTTCATTACTCCAAAAGGAAAAATCCCATATCCCCTTATACTCCCCTATTGTTGACCCTTAGCATTGATATAGTACCTTATTTGTCATTAATGCAAGAATGTTACAATATTGCTGTTAACTATGGTCTATAAGTAACATTTTTCCATGTGTTACCATATTCTTGACACCTTGTAATAGTGACATACATTTGTTCTAGTTCATAGAAGAACATTCTTGTATTTTTACAATTAACCACAATCCTTATTTACTACCCAGTTCACTATGTCACACAGTTCCTTGTTTAGCCTCTAGCTTTCTTTCAATTGACATTTATCTCCCTAGACTACCCCTTTCAGCCACAATCACATTTATAAAACAGCAGTGTTAGTTATACTCACTGTAATGTTTTACCATCAACTCTATTCATTTCCACACAATTGTAATCAACCTTTTTTTTTTTTTTTTTTTTTTTTTTAAATTTTTTTTTTTATTTAT